>JALIZH010000137.1:600000-780000 GCA_030522465.1 Rhipicephalus appendiculatus
CGACTTACAACAGTGTTTTATTTGGAAACAAGCAACCACATACACAGTAAAATCTCGTTAATTCGACCCCCGTTAATTCGGAATTTCGGTTAATTCGGCCGCGGCGTCTGGTCCCGTCCAAAATGTGCATTGTTCTATGATCGAAAACTCTCATTAATTCGGACAGATTCGACCATGCTTCGGTTAATTCGAACTCCCGACCGAGGTCGGGTAGGTCGGGTCACGACGGGGAAGCAGCGGCGGATTCTGCCGCGGCCGCGCTTCGGGTTCCGAAATCGACGGCGCACCTAAACTTCCGAGATCGGATCGTGGCCTCCGAGATTTAAAACGAAGTAGGAATGAGCTCTGCATCTCGGAGGCACAAAAAAAAAAAAAAAAGCATGGCGCTAGTTTTCAACCAAATGAAAGGCGCATCGCTACTGTCATCAGCAACTGGCAAAGATGGAGGCAGTTGGAAAACTGCACGGGATCGCCACGGAAGCGGCGTGGCCGCTCGCTGTCTCCCAAACATGCTCCCAAAAAATGGGGGGCGCTGCGATCGTTTTGCGCCCTGATCACGTGACGTGTTTCGCGTCGTGCGTCGTAGGTGTTCTCTGTCGCTGCTTCGTCTGCTCCGCGCGACGACAGCTGCGCGTTCAGTTTCGCAGCTCCGCTCGCGAGCCGGCACACGCGGCCAACGCGTGAACTTGCGGCGCTGCTGTTCCATTTTGCTTCACTTGCCATGGCCACCGGGATCGGCTACGAGCCTACGGCAACACAGCATTGCTCCCATTGGCGCGTTGCCGATGCTCATCGAGTAGGCGCTTGCGACGCGTTGCGCGTTTCTCGCGACGCAAGAGGCATGAAGCAAGATGGCACAGCAGCGCCGCTAGTTCTTGCGTCGGCCGTCGCATCCACTTAGGAGTTGCCGTCAGGAGTTGGCCGTCTTAGAGAAGATTTGCATGGTTTCCTCAAACAGTGTGCGCGGACTAAGTCACCTGCAGGAACTCTGCAAAATTGTGACTTCCTCGCACGTTGTCTCCGCGAAGCAAACCGCGATCACCGACTTCTTTTTTAAGAACTAAAAGTCTGATAGTGTAGGATACATTTTTCAAGTGTTTTGAACGTACTCGCGATAATTCGTACCCCGGTTAATTCGGACATTTTCTCCGGTCCCGTGAAGTCCGAATTAACGGGGTTTTACTGTAATAGCTAAAAACTCGTGACACGTCACGTGTGCACCGTCTGCACAAAATTCCTATCACAATGTAAGTAACATAGCTCTTTCCTAGAAAGAGCAATTGAAGGTTTCGAAACACATGCATCACCTCATCAATCAATCAACTTCGCCTCAATGATCTGAAACTTGTGAGTAACATAGCTCTTTCTAGGAAAGAGCCAGTATGTCACTTACGTAATGACAGGAATTTTGTGCAGATGGCGCACACGTGATGTGTCACGGGTTTTTAGCTATATATGTGGTTGCTTGTTTCCAAATAAAATACCGCTGTATAAGTCAGCGCTTGTTTGTGTCAAGCCTCTTCTCTGTCTTTTTCTTTTGCACTTTCACCCTGTACCAGTGTATATTCACTTGTTGATACAATTCTGTTTACATATGTGTTTCCGTGCTAGACAGCTGGGGCCATATTCTTGGCGGATCATTTTTGGAGATGCTTTCACTTCCACCAGTCAAGTGCTAGACAAGTTTGGCATCTATGTGCTAATTGTGCTCCTATGGTGACCATAAACATTAATGCTCATAGACATGACACACCTCCTGCTAATCTCACGAAATTGGAAGAATCGCCAACAGTTTTAGAATACTGCTCCCAACAGTACATCACAAAAATGCAAAGACAATTTTGTCACTCCAGAGGACAGAAACAAGTTTCACTGAGTGACACGATCAAGATTGTAAACGCATCATATGAAAAGCAGGTGGACGTCACAAGGCTGTCGGAGCAGGCTACAAGCTAAACTCTCAACAACAAAGGCATCGCCAGCAAGCAAGTGTCGCGAGAAATTACCCCAAAGTTCCTCGAGCTCCGTGAAGCAACATTTGGCGACACAACACCCAAACTCACGACGCTCCAGGGAACGGACTACCGTTGGGGAAGTGTTCGGAACAACCAGCGGCGGTTTTCGTAGACGGTGGTGTCTGTGTTGCAAGGCTAGGCATGACACGACAGTCATGCAAGTCTGCGGTGAATCTGATAGTGTCAGTGTGGAAAATAAATGAGCTGCCAGCTTAATTGGTCACGTCTTCTTGCATTCATTGTTGAGCAATCGCGACTTGCAGATCAGGTCTACCTTACAGTAGGGATGGGTGAATATACAGGGCGCTTTAAATATTCGAATGAATAATACAGTACTATTGGAATTCGCTTTGACACGAATTTAGATTACTCGAAATAATGTATATTTGACTATATGCAACCTCCTGTAAAGGTGGTTTCACTGCAGCGTAGTGGCGCAATGCCGTGAAACCACCCCTCCAGAAAAAAAAAAATTCCCATTGTCGCAAAGCCATACTTTAAGGTTAATATACATATTACCTTCACCTCAATTACTTATCTTTTAAGTTTAAAAGCATGCTATACGGGCTTATATGCACTAAGTATGGTCATTTTTAAGTCACAATGTATAATACCACTTATTGCACCCTCCTGCGATTAAAATCTTGATACTTATTCGAAGTTGCTTCCAGTTCACTTCAAACAAAAAAGCGACGTTCACATGTACCTAGTTCCAATTCTTTAAAATATTGTGCGAGTTAGTTTGGTCATGACAGACACGTGAATTTTTCTTTACAATATGTGATATATGCTATTAAAACTATTCCATTTGAAATTGTTCAACAAAATCACTATTCGCTTCGAAGTCGCTTCGAACCTCAAATTTACTATTAGTCCATCCCTACCTTATAGTATATGCAAAAGCGCAGTATATGCACAAGCATAACAACAGTACTATACACTACACACAACCATTTCTGCTATATTTGTGTATTTTATCCCACGATCTTTTGCAGTGTTAGTCAAAACTTTTTTTTGTATTTCAACGATGGCCTCTAGTTTTCAATAACACTCGTACTGGGTGACTAAAAAATCAGCTTTTTTTCCAACAACTTCAGCAGCGATTTCAAATATTATTACAGACTGAATAAAATAGATCATGGAACAAGAGTAAGCCATAATTGATGCTAATAAAAGACAAACCACTCACTTTTCCTTGTTTCTGATCTTGAAGAAATAAGCTTTGCTACTCGATATCACCACAAGCGCTGGAACCTCTTCTAAGGATGACCACGTCACCAAGTCGACCTTCAGAGAGAGCATAAATCGGAAAAACATTTATGGAAGATCTTGTAAATTGATTATACTTTAGGCATTCATGTCTTGCATAATATTATGACATTGATGCTAAACATGGCCGTGTAATTTGGGGTTCTGAGTCACAGATATTAACAGGATGTCACAATGCAAAGCGAAATTTATACATTTTATTTACAAATATTGCTACTTTACATGGCAAGCTATTCCAGGAGTTTGTACTATCACGCTCAGTATGACCCACACCGTGGGAGCGCGTGGCCAAGTGCACTGTAAGGTTGTACAATGGCGCCGATTAAGACATGTTTTCGAGTTATCAGAGAAGTGCTTAGCTGTTCCTGCGAGTGCGCTTCGCCTCCCCTTGCTTTACCACTCGCCCTCATTTTGCCCTTCGTGATAGCTTCGAAAATGATAACTGCCGCCATGGCTTCACACCCAAACTTCGAATTTTTCTTCATTAAAGCTAAATAAATGGCAAAAAGTGTTTTCAAATAAAAACAGGCAAGGGTGAAAGCAAGCAACTGGGAACGATGCGCGCTCACTGAAACACCAAACTCTCGCCCAACAACTTGAAAATATGCCACTGTACATTCTTGCAGGGCACTGGGCCACGCACTAGCATGGTGTAGCTCATACTGAGCACAACAGTACACGCATATTTCCAAGCAATGGAAGAATAGATTTCTGCAACAAAAAAGAAAAACAAACAACACTGAAGGAGCAATATCAGGATGAGAGCAAAAAAAAAAAACAAGTTTTGTGGTTTGATATGCCAAAATCACATTATAATTATGAGGTGCGCCGTAGTGCGGAACTATGGATTAATCTTGACTACTTGGGTTTCTTTAAGATGTATCAAAATCTAGTTACATGAGTGTTTTTGCATCTCACCCCCCCACTAAAATGCAGCCATTGTAGCCGGGAATTGAAACTGAGTCTTTCGGGTCAGTAGCCAAGCATTGTAACCAGTGAGTCATTGTGGCAGCGATGCTTGCCTCCTACCATCACCCAAGATTCTGAACTATCCGCAATGCTGTCAAAACATCCTTCGAGATACATGTTAACATAAATGCACGACATAAGCTGTACGGATGGCTTTAAGGCATTTTATGTGCGATATCGTTAGTGCAACTAAAATGCGAAACCTCAGCGCAAAGAAGTATGATATAACAAAGATCTTTTCTAACACGCAGGATTTTACTATATTGAGGCCCAAGAGCATGCAGTTTAATGTAGAGAAAATTTTCTGCCCTGCATTTTCATTACAGCGTGGGTGCAATGGCCAAGCATTAAACGCACGACCTCAAGCTCAGCACACCAATGAGCTAGCTGCCAAGCCAACGTGTGGGGCACTTCTAGGGCAGTATTCTTAAATGACAACCTTCCGCGATACTTTCGCGAGGTTAGTGCCATGCGCATCAGTGTCAACAAGCTACAGCATTTATAGCCTGCTGTCTTGGCATGCCTGACACAGTGCCACAAAACTGTGGGCGATGTTAGGCCGTAAACAGCCGAACACACCTGGCACTAGTGTTACGACAGTGAAAGTATCACTGAAAGTGACTGTTTCAAAATAGAAAGGGAAGAAAAAAACCAGGAGAGAGAGCTTACGAACCTCCACGCAGCACACGAAGGTCTCGTCCCTTCCAAAGATGTTGAAGTCCAGGTGTAGCAGGACACTGTGGTCGGGGCTGGTGAACGAGGTGGGCCCCGTGTCCTCTCTGTTGTCGAACATGTCCCATGCCGAGACGGAGCACTCCGACCGGCTCGAGTCCGAGGTGTCCGGCAGCTGCAGGCTTACGTTGGGCTGGCTCTGAGCACTCTTGAAACTCGCATCCGAGAGCATGGTGTCAGATGCGCTCGCTTTACTCCGGTGACCTATGCTGATGCTGTCTGTTCCTGGAAAGGACGTAACTCTCAACGAGAATATTCTGAAACTGCGAGAAGCATATGAATTACAGTAAAAGTTCATTAAATCAACCCCCATTAATTCGAAAAATCAGATAATTTGGCCGTGCTCTCTGGTCCCGGCAAGCATATGTATAGTTTATTGGTATATCGAACCCTCTAAATTTGGTCATATTTGGGCACAACCCGGTTAATTTGGACAATCCTTGCAGTGCGCTGAGCATGAGGCACCACAAATGTGCAACGCAAAGGAGAGAGTGAGTGAGTGAGTGAAACAACTTTATTTGGTCCACAATAGACGCAAGTAAACCCAATGTCACGTGGCTAGGCTCACTCGGGGATGGTCAGGTTAAACCTGACCGCCCTCGCATGGGCCCTCTGGACGGCCAGGATCTGAGAGGTCAGGTCCTGGGCCTTAATGAGCTTCTTCATTTCCTCTTGGTGAAACGGCGTTCGCGAATAACCAAAACGGCTGCATGCCGTCGGAAAGGCGCGGTCGCCATCTATGACTGTGCATTAGCGAGCCAGGTTTATTCCAGCTTAGTTTCGACTTAGGGCAGTGTGAGCACAATGTCACAAAACTCAAACATGGTGGAAGCAGTTGAAGATGAAGAGCGCCAGCCGTGGTCTGCATGCGGGCATAAAACTCGTTTGCTACATTGTGATGGACGAACGATGAGTTGCCGGTAGTGATGCAGAACTATCGATGGTACTATCGATACTATCGATAGTTGAGCCACTATATCGATGGTACAAGAAACTATCGATAGCGCTATCGATAGTAAGTTTGAATGTACAGTGGTCAACACGCATGTCTAGACCGATGGAGTGTCGCACTCGGAACAGCACGAGCGACATCGGCAGTTCGAAACGGGCCAATTTTCTGAGCATGCGCTGCGCCAATGACGGGCCCACCTTGTAGTTTCCGTCCTTGATTATTGCTGCGGCCGTGAAAATGGCTTTGGCCATCAGAAGCGCTGTCAACTGTGTGCGCCAAAAAGGAAAAAAAAAAAAACGCAGTCGCCCGGATTGGCTCCTGTTATACTGTGAACTTATTCTCGATTCGTGGTATCGTATAATACCGAAAACAGTGGACTTCGTTTTTTTTTTCTTTCTTTACACCGTTCAGAGTGTTTTCGGCGGCCAAAGCAGTTGTTGCAGCCGCAGTGATAAACAAAGATAAAAAATGCAACGCACGTGCGCAGTTGGCACCGCGCATGCTCAGGTGTGGCGTATTTACGACTGCAGATGTCGCCCGTACAGTTCCGAGCACGACGCTCCTTCGTTCTCGCCATGAGAGTTCACCACTGTACAATCGATAGTATAAAATCAACCGCGCGAACTCATTACAGGATAAACTTTATTCTCCGAATGCGTGGTAGTATATGGCGGAGCAGGAGAAGCAGGCAGAAGGGCAAGAAAGTTGGCATGCTTGCGTTCCTTCAGCAGAATGATTGGGTGACATTATTAAGCTGAGCTGTTCAGCTTTAGCAGATAGGAAGTCGTCACATGCGGCGGAACAGCGCGGCTTCAAACCTATATCGTATTTTGTGATTTCAAAATAAAAATATCAAAAGCTATGTTTTTAATTGTAAGGTGTAACTGGTTACTTTTGAATCCGAATTTATTTATGGACCTATTCCGGCATTTAGATTGTGGCCATAATATATTTCTTTCACCAGAAGAGTGCTCATAAATTAAGCGAACTGAGTACTGCCGATAGTAGGCTATATTCGCAAATCATTTGGCAATATCGCCGTCCAACAACAGCATAAATTATTCACCACACTATTGATTATAATATCGGCCGCAGTACTCCTGATGGTACTATTGATTGCACTCTCCATAATATCGATTGTTTACCGATACTTGGTACTATCGATAGTTTCTTTACACTGTCGATAGTTAAAAAAAATACTGTCGATATTTTCTGTTATTTGTTCTGTGTATGGGTGTCCCGTTGTGATGCAGAACTATTGGTAAATGGACTATCGATAGTATTGATAGTTTAAGAAAGAACTATCGATACTATCGATAGTCCATTTACCGATAGTTCTGCATCACTAGTTGCCGGCCATCTTTCAGGTGCAAAAGATATCATCTCGCACACGTGGTGATGTTGGCGGCAGCGGTACGTAACAAGGGATGGGTTCAGAGCATGTTTCGGCTTAAGACACCGGCCATGGAGAATGCATTTGCACAAAAAAGGAATAATGAAATGATGTTTGATTAAAAACTCATGTAATAATGCAATCAATGATTAATTGGACTGATTAGCCATTCACAACTGAAAGCTCCCTCCAGTGTATCAAAAGCGCTACTACAGACTGTGTGCCGCGTTTCTCATGCTTGAATAAGAATTGGACCATGGGGTGCCAAAACAGCATAGCACATATGTATACATAGGACAGCACTACATTAAGATTCTCAAATCTGGTTTTATGGCACGAAAAAGTTACCACAAGACTTATACTATCATAGCACCACTATATACTCGATGGGAAGAAGGACACCCAATCAAATGTACAGGAGTGGTCAAAAGTTCCCAGACCTGTCTGTGGCAGCACGATCTGGGAAATTTTGACACCCCCTAAACATATGTATGTATTATAAAAAATATGAATGAATGGGCTTGGCTCTATTCTTTGGTTACGCAGGCTACTTTGCATAAAGGCATGTAAGGTGAATGTTCAACTGTCGCAATTTGCAAAATGGCAAAGCTGCACGTATGCAGCTATCGGTAAGCTATGTAGGTATTCATTCACAATTCAGAAGGAACCTGAGTCACGTGACAAGATTGAGCAGACTTACTGCTAATGTTCAGAACAGGTTCCTCGACAATTTCCCTTAGCGTTGGAAGGACAACCGTAGGTGGCCTGCAAGAATAAAAACACTAAAATCAAGGAAGTGAAATATGGGTGGTGACAATAACAGCTAATCTGATTTCTTAAAAGCTATGCTTGCTAAATGTGTCAACCATGATTGCATGTGTCACACCCCACTGCTAAACAGGCTGCAGCAAAGCCTTTCAGATAAGCACCCTGAAAAGACATTAGGCATGAAGGCTGCATTACACATGTCCATGTCAAACCCATCAACTTTCACGGTAATTCATATCTTCTTAAAGATCGCGCTATAAGGAAAGCTATGCAAATGCTCAGACATAACAAGCCAATTCTGTGTGGTGATTAAGATCACGGACAGTAGCTTTGACGCCACTGATTCTATCAAATAGTGTGGAAATGTGTCGCACTATAATCCTCATCAATCACCGTACATATTGTAAAGTAGACCATATGTCACAATGTCATCATGCTGATTACGTACGACGCTTACATGTGACAGGTTCCTTTACAAAAGTAGCTACTTTACATTATTCTGTACATCTATCAGGTATCAGTGCAGTTTATTGAACTGCTTCAAAGCATGTCAAAGTGATAAAAAACTGAGAGTAATGATAAAGAATTCAAGTGAGTGCAATTACACCTGATTTCAATGCTACAAAACCAATCGATGTACTCAATATTGTAGGCAGTATATATATATAGTGCGGGCTCTGGGCCTGAGGTCAGCTGAAGCCATCAGAGATGACACATAGTCAGGGACAAGCCAGAGATATTTACTGTTACCCGATTCTGGCTCACTGCCATCTGTCCTGCCAGAACCACGAGAGCCCCGAGCACGAGTGCGCCCCAGCCACTCGTCTTTTTTGTCTATGCGGACTAGCGCCGCCAGAATACTAGTTACAAATTACCTGCAAGGTTATTATGGCAACATCGTGGATTGTAGCAAGAAATCACAGCAACAAGATAAGAAAAATGCAACTTGTTTTAACTGTTGTACTGGAATATTAGCTACCACTGTTGTCACAGTGGAGCCAATGTTACACTAGAACCACCACTGCAGCTACTGTGTTATGAGTATTTCTTATGGCTTTAAATATAAACCAAATAGCTCAGAAGCAAGTCCTACTGAACTTGACAAGTACAGACAGCTTGCAAAAGACGGTGCATCGTTTGCGGCTAGAAAAACATGAAGAGAGGTGGCCTTACGGAGACAGAGTCTTTTCATTTTCCCTTGCATTTTCCGTGCCACCATCATGCGCGGATGTGGTAGATATGACCATGATGCTGCTTTGGCTGGGGTTGCTGAGGATGGTGATGTCGCTGGCACTCTTCCGGAAACCTGGTCGGTGGAGGCTGCTGTGCTGATCAGGCGTCACGGTCTCGATGCTCTCCTCAGAAACATTGTCTGCATGCGATAGCATAGACAAAAGTTCACTGTTGCTAGCAGCCATGGTTGGGACAACTGGTGATGACTAGGAGGAACATTAATTAATAACTGTTGAGGTTTAACATCTCAAAACCATGACATGAGCCCTCCATTACGGCAAGGATGCCGCTGTGGAGGGCTCATATTAACGTTCATATGTTCTTTAACATGCACCCAAACCTTAAGTTAGCAAGCCTCAAGCATTTTCGCCTTTATTGAAAATGTGGCCACCATGGCCGGGATTCGATTCCGTGACCTTCAGGTCAGCAGTCGAGCACCATAACCACTAGACCATCATGGCAAGTCACTGTGAGGAATAGAAGAACACAGCAGGTATGCGAGGCTGCAATGGCTGCAGTAAAAGCAGCAACAACTTGTGGTAAAAATCCGCATTATGTCGTTAAATGTAAAAGTGACTATCTTGACTAAGTTGCGAGGAGTACCACAATGTGAAATCGAAGGACTCCTTCCCGTTCAGTCTTCTTTTCAAGACCTGTGTGTTCTTTTAACATTGTGCGTTATGAATGACTTGTGCTATTACAAAATATTAGGGGTGTGCGAATATTCGAAAGTTCCGAATATTCGTATTCGATTCGATAACCACATATTCGAAAAGTTCGAATATTCGAAAAGTTCGAATATTCGAACTAATTCGAATATTCGATCTAAATTTACGAATATGTGAAGAACTTCCGATTTTGCGCCTTTACGATAAGAGCATCAACACTAGACCATACAGTGATTACTACGACTTCGGTGCGAATGCGATGCTGCCTGCACGGAAATACACGGGAGCGTGATGACGGCTACCGACGAACGTGACTGCCGACATGTCATTGCGACAAACCTACCAACGATAAATATCTTAAAGAATCTAAGTCATGAACTGCCTGCTCGGCAGTACGTGTGGCTTTGCGGTTTAGCGCTGGTACCACTTGTTCTCTGCTTATATTAAAAGTGTACCGAACACGCCGTTCGCTGCCGCACCCTTGTGCGCGTGACCGTCTCAGTGAAGTGCGTATCGCTCGTGGAAATAAAGGCAACTCGTCGCAGCCGCATTGGCCCGACAAAATACTCGCCGCGCCTTTGCACTGTCTGGTGCTGAGCGAGCACGAAGAAAAAAAAATGTCGCTGCGCGGTAAATGCACGCGTACGTTGCAGCGAGCGGTGCCTGCGGAGTGAGCTTAGTAGGCGACGCACTGCACGCAACTAGCTAGGGACGCTTAGCTTGACGTACGATGCAGCAAGTAACGCGTTTCATGTGTAGCTGCGCCAGTTTTCGCTAATGGATCGCCGTAAATATTAACGTACGCGCACGCGTCGAAGAAAGCCTGACGAGTCGTCCGTCGGCTGTGCTGCTACTTCAGCATGTATTCCCGTCATAGTTCCGAAATGATTTGATGAACGCACGGTCATGTGAATCAGCTGAAGTGGTTTTCCGCGTAATGGCAAACAAAAAAAGGCCATGCACTTTGGGTAACGTTACAATGGCGTCATCACATATATTTCTCTGTTGCTAAAGGCGGCGCATGTAAGGCGACGGATGGAGGCAGTTAATGCGTATGCGTTCCCGACAGCGCCTTTGGGAATCGGTCGTACGCGCATCACACTCGCGCGGCATGCAACGTCTCCTGCAATCAATCTTCCGTTACACCGTTGCTGCGATCTCGCTGTTTTGCCAACGTCACTTTACTGCCGTCGGCAGCCAGTGCGCCGAAGGTGGTCGCAATGCGGCAAAATGGTGCCCTCGCCGTAGGGAGTAGTGGCTGCGTTAACAAAAAGGCGTATATGAGGCGTATTTCTGTCACGCATCAGTATAGTCATCTATCTCGCGTGCTTTCCTCGCGTTATCACCACGCACCCGGTACTCCTTCGTCACGATCGTGCGGCTATCAGCGTGACAAAGCACTCTTGATAGGAAAACGGCGAGCGCGCAGTTCTCGAGAATGGGAACGAAGACAAGCCAGATAACGAGTACTGCCGTGTAGTTGAAAGAAAACGATAAAATGTGGGGTCTTCCGAGCCAAAACTGATAGCGTGGGAACCTTGATAAATTGTTACTACCCGCGAGTATGCTTTATTAATCGCTAAATTTGACATTTCACCTCATCAGAATACGGTTGCCATGGCAGGAATCAAACCAGCGTCATCTTACTCACTAGTCATCATTGCATGTACAAAATTAAGCTTTTTTTTTGTAATAAAGTGCTACCACATAAAACAAAGATAGAAAAAGTTTGTTCAACATGTGAATTGAACCCAAGACATCGCATTCACAAGCTCAACTATTACAGTCATATGCTTCTTGGCAAGTACATATGGTGACATTTTTTTGTGCAATAAAGAATAGCTAACAAGTGTACTGTTTTCAACATAAATATATGGTAAAGTAAAAGATTACTGGTGAAAACAATCGCATCCCTTGATTATTCGATATTCGATTCGTATTCGAAGCTAAGTATTCGTATTCGATTCGTATTCGAAAATTTTGATATTCGCACACCCCTACAAAATATAGAACCTTTAAAACCCATCAAGTATAACTTCAGAACCACCTTTCCTCACTAAAACAGGAAAAAAGAATACTGCACATGAAGACATTACTACAAGCATTCCAAACAGGTTAATTGAGCATTGTGTTGTGCATTAAAAAAAAAATTAAGCAAGAGCCTAGACCAGAGGTTCTCAAACTATTTGAGGGAAAAGGCGGTAGGAGTAACAGTACTTTTTTTAACTACTATACTACCATAACTATAACAGATCTCGTTGAGTTAGCTAGCACTCAGCTTCAAGCAGTAGTCACATATGTCACAGTGTGCAGCGTATAATGTACATTTGTATCAACGCTCTTTGCACCGAGAAGCAAGGAAACCATTCGTAGTGACAGAGGTGCCGGAAACTCAACAGCGTCACTGAAGCCTATAAGCTAGCAGATTCCGAAAGATTTCCACTTATGAACTGCAAATGTAACCAGCGAAAATTTGCTAAGAAGCTGACTAAACTGCAATTTTGTACAGTTAAACCTGGATATAACGAAATTGACAAATTCCCGAAAAAATTCGTTACAAACAGGTTTTCGTTATATCCAGTTTCAGCACGAAAATTCAAAAAGGAAATGAACAAATTAAACAAAAGGGGAACTGAAGGCAGAGCTCACCCAAAACGCTCATTTAGCAGTAAAAAACTGCGTTGTTATTGCGATAGCAATTATATAGACACTCTCGACGGGTTTTTGCCGTTGCCGCCACTCCGTATAAAGTCCAAACTGATATCAAGCCCCCGCGCATCGTAACTTTTCCGCATGGGTAAAAGCGCGTGAGTGGGGGGCGACGAGTGCTGCTGAAGCAGAGATCAAACGAGCCGGCCTATCTCTGTCGCCCCGAGGCTGCATGCGATAAGATCCCCCCGCGTATTAGACCTGCCATCGAATGCTCAAGCAAAGAGGAAACACCCCGCCCGTCTTGAACGACCATGAAAATACACGGAGAAGACGGGGGATCACTCGAGCAGCAACAGTGAACTTTGATTTTAGCGATCGCAGGCGCGCGCGCTATCTCGGCAAGCATCAGCGCTCTGCCCATACCCTTTCCACGTGCTGCGCTCTCAATGCGAAAATACTGTGAAAAGAGCACTTCTGCCTGAAGCGGCCGTATTTTCTTATGCCAGCGTTTTGTAGGGTTACGCGATATCGGATCCAAAAGACTAGGTTGCCAGCTTTACTTCGTACAACATTACAATTTGTTGCTTTCGCACTCATTGCATTGCATTCAACGTGCCATCGTGTTGCCGGGCCTAACTGGCTAATTGCGAGTGCCGATTAGGTCATTAGGTTCGGAGGTCGACTCGTCGCGCGCTTTGCAGTCTTGCGCCGCGCCGCGAGTGTCTAGCGAACTCGCGACGCACGACTGCAAAGCGCGCGACGAGTCGACCTCCGAAGATCCGTCGTCACCGTGGTATCGGACAGTTTACACCAGCGCCTAATCTGACATCTCGGCAGTGACGACACGGTTGTCCGCTTAAAAAAAAAAAAAAGCACAAAGCTGAACGTCATCTGGGGCCACTCCATGCGCGCACCGCGCAGTGAAACCACGCACGCGTGCACAGCGTCGAAAACGAAGAACGAACGACATGTATACCGCGGAATACAATTCGGAAAAGCGCTCTCCATATGCTCCGTGGCCTCACATATGCGACGTGAATTTCAAGCGTACCGACACGGAGCAAGATCTTTTTTTTTTTTTTAATATGTCACTCTAACGAAGTGCAGTTCAGTGACTTATGCAGCAATCGAACAGTGGCGCTGCCAACGCTAGTCGTTTCCTTTTTCTTTTTTTTTGGGGGGGGGGGGGGGGGGTTGAAGGGAGGGGGAGGGCACATGCGCGCATTTGCCCGCGGCGGCAAGAACAGCGGCAACACCGGCTCGAGGGGCGCCGGCCCGCCTGCGTGCCTCGCAGTCACCGGGGCTCCGAGCGCGTGCGCGACGCCGCCGATCGTGCTTCGTCGGCGGCGAGACAACTGCGGAAGATGCATGCTCGTGCCAAAATGGCAAAATCCGGGGCAAAATTTTTAGGTTGTCGGTGGCGAAAAATATCAAGGGTGTTTCCCGCTGCCACTTTGTTACATAGAGGTCGCAAATACATGTGTTTCTATGGAGTAATGGTGGGGAATAGAAAAACTTCGTTATATCGAGGAATTCGTTATATGGAGGTTCGTTATATCCAGGCTTAACTGTATAAACATCTATGGAGGTTGCAGACTCGGGCTCACCTTGTGCTACTTTACCAACAGATGAGGCATCAGATCCTTTCCTGGTAGTCAAACTTTGGCTATGAAAAAAAAAAGAAAAAAGAAAAAAAAATATAAAATAAGAATGGTGAAACTTTCATGAACTTTCATTTCATAACTTTCCCTTTCATCTTGTTTTGCATTTTTTCCAATGTCACTGTGTGCTGAATGTACGTTGTGATGCTTGAGACCTAGTCAGGTGACCCTTAACATCATGATTCATCTCATGAATCACGACAATCGTGTATTGTCAAACAAATAATAATAATAATAATAATAATAATAATAATAATAATAATAATAATAGAATATATGCTGCTTCTGATACTGTAAAAGCCACATTTTTCAAGCTGTCCACTGACATAAGTTCGCCATTTTAAATTCCCACCGTATGCCTTCATGTGCGTGTGCCTGAATGTGCAAATAGTGCGGAACTCAATTTTTATTTTATTTTATGAAATTGGAGAATGAATGGGGTATAGGAAAAAGATGTGAAAAAGACACAAGGCTGGCGAATGTTACGAGGATCACTAGATGGGCAGGGGCAGTATTCTCAAGTGATAACTTTTTGGGATACAATCACTTTCCCGAAATTTTGTGCAACTTGATGTTGGGCATGTTGAGTTGTGCAGCAGGCAGCATTCCAGGCACTGAGCAAACATTGCAAGTTCGGCAGAGAGTAAAAATGCTGTTGGGCATTCGCATCAAAGCATACGGTACCGTGTCGCATGATGTGTCGCAAATACAATTCCTCAAAGCAGTTCTTCAGGAATATCACCCCAGAAAACACTTTTGAATGTGGCAACTCTAGAAAAAGCCTGAAACACAAGTGTTCAAAATGCCTGGTATCTATAGGCCACTGCGTTTTGTTTCACTAGTAGTGAATAGGTCAGAAAAAAATTGGTTCGAACTTCAATGGAGCAATCAGTCTACTATACACAGTTTTAGGTTATTTGACTGCATGTTCACGTCAACAAAGTTCACTTATTTGGAACAGTTGTTTACTCTATACAAGACATTTCTCAGGGCCCCTTTAACTAAATACAGTATAAGCTCAATATAACAATATAATAATGTTGTTTTATTGTTCATGCAATAATTCATACAGATATAATGAATTTATCGATGTAACTGAGTAAAGCACGTTTCTTGCAGACATCAGCTACCCTGCCGTGCACTTGACAGTGAACTAACAACCAGTCCAACTAAAGACAGACCTAATATTTTCTGGAGCACTTGCGGCAAGAGATGAAAGTGCGTCCACAGCTTCTGGCGTGTCCAATGTTAGAAGGATCTCACCGTCGCACTGGGGACACCTCTCAGATTCGTGGAGATCTAAAAATCATTGGTGAAATCAAAAGAAAAATAAAATTAATGTTACGAAAAAAAAAAATGTTGGCAACATCTTACGACGCTTTATACGTCCTGCAGAAAACGAGGTAACCACAAGAAACAATTTCTGACAGGGAACTAAATGATGCAGGAAACACTGGGAGGGAATTTCTAATATGAGAAGGTTGTTGCATTTTTTAACTGATGCCCCAAATGCCAGAAGAAAGCGATACGAAAAATGGGCATGATCAAAGGTGACAAGACAAGCTCTTAAATATAAACTTGATTTATTTATGGCTTACATCCAACAACGTAATTAAATGGGATACTAGAACGAAGTAGACACACTTCTTCTTGAAATTTCCAAACATATCTGTGTAGTTGAAACACCATTATAAAAAAAGTAAAATTGTCATGTTAATGGAGATAAAGATCTAGAATTGTCTACAGATCCGAAAAACACCCTACCTTTGCATACCAAGCATACTGCTTTCTGCAGTGTTTGGCACTTGTTTTGCGTTTGGCACGAACGAAAAAATTCCCTCAACAAATATGTCAGTGACTACGTAAGTACCCTTGCGCAAGAAGCAGCCAGAAAATGGAAATTGCAGGAACAAGCAGCAAACAATTTCGAGCCTGTTACAGGCAAGGAAAAACTATGGGGCAATTACCTGTGGTAATGTTGTCCTTCGTTGTGCTTACGACCACTTTTCTGACTGCCTGTTTCGGGAACTGCGAGTTACATTTCACGCACTGCAAAAGAGGATAGCAAGAAAGTCAACAAAAAAAAAAATAGTCTGCCATGGCACGTGTTGTCGCATTTAGCGTAACAAAAAGCTCTGCCTGTTACACGCACCACTCGCACAAATGTGATTGTTTTGTTCGAGAACACATATTCTTACGCTATAACAAAACAAGAAATGTGGGATTTTGAGACACTACCAATTATGGGGGGGACAAACTTTTGTTCACACGTGCCTCATGATATATATTATGGTAGAAAAAAATGTTGCATACAGTTACTGATTGATTTTTTCCGGTGCTTAATTTTCAGACCTGCACGATTCCTACATCACCAGCACTTATTCTCAGGGCCAATGTACAACGGCAATAACCAAAATTTCAGACGCAGCAAAAGATTTTGTGCATGAACCATGCATACGGTGCAGCAAACATGGCAGCCACAACCGAAGTTCTGGCCTTATCAACCAGAACAAAGCCACAACTTTTGTTACGTTCTGTGAACAAAGTGGTGTTAGGTAAGCCTGGAGTACTATGCAGTGTGGCTGGTGTGTCAAGCCACCACAGAAACCTCACCGCTGATATGTTTGCACTCAAAAACCTTATCAGCTACTGAGTTGGAGATAAGATATATAGACTGAGCTGATGGCTGTA
The DNA here is from genome assembly GCA_030522465.1 of Rhipicephalus appendiculatus. NCBI lineage: Eukaryota > Metazoa > Arthropoda > Arachnida > Ixodida > Ixodidae > Rhipicephalus > Rhipicephalus appendiculatus. The sequence continues at coordinate 617,004 of JALIZH010000137.1, forward strand.
GTATGTAGTACTACAGCAGATGTGCACGCGTCGTCCCTGCCCACCCCAACCCTGACTAAAAATGCCGTTGGCAGCGTGCAAATTCTGCCCAGTGGATTGGCTTGGTTGAGCTGCAGAAATAAGTTAATTTGCTGGTCCTGTGCTATATGACGAATTGAAGAGTTGGACATTTCCAGTAGTTCAAACTGTGTGCATCTAATCTATTCTTCTGGTTCCCATGTGTTGTATCAGTATGGCAAGGTGTTGACAGGTCATCGAAATCCGCAGGAGACTTATTGCAAGCGCATCAAAAGCATCCAACGTCCATTTCTTTCATATAGACATCAGTAAACATTTTTTTCAGGCTGATATGTGCGTGTATGGTTGTAAAGAATATGGAATACAACATGGGTTTTCCAGCTTGTAAAACCAAGGTTCAACAATGTTTTATAATGTTTTGTTTTCTCTAATCCAAGCTTACCACCGAAAACTGGTTCATTAAAGCACGAGCAGCATGATGCACACTAAGCAAACATGTAATGTTTGCGCAAAGAACTGAAAAAGCACTCTGAAATTAGGGAGTTTTTGAATAGGGGCCCTAAAGAAATAGCGTCGAGGGCATTACGCATGCACGAGACCCAAACAGCGCATGGGTTTTGTATTGGGGATGCTATTTCTCGAATTCAGCGGGATCCCCAAAGCCTGGCCCGAAAGCCTTGCGTCAAACAAACATGGAGGCACCCATTGAAGTGACGGCTCTCTGCCAAGACCAAACTAGCCCATTTTTTAGCAGTGGGTGACATTATGAATTCAAAAATGCTGGCATAGGCTATCGCATTCTCGTATCTCACGCACACAACAAAGATCAGCCGAAAAATAGCTAGTTTTTTAAAGATCAGTTGTCACTTTGAGAGCTTGTAGGTTTAAAGCAGCTAGGGCGACTAGCCGTCGGATTGTCTTGGCTGATAAACTTAAGAGTGGGGACTCATTGAATCAATGGATATTACCAGCAAATCCATTTCCACTACAGCTTCAAAATGAAAATTTCAAAGAATGCGTGTACCGAAGGTAATTTTGCAAATGAGTTTTGCAGAATCCCGCAAGGTGGCGGAAGGGTTAATAAAGGGAAAATAGACAACCCCGGACCAGGATGAATTTTTCTGCAACTAAGAAGCTTTTCTTTCTCAGAAATCTGCGCAGATTTCCTTATGGCTTCGTGCTACAAACGGGTGGTTGTCTATTTTCCCTTTACGAAGGTAATTTTCTGTACCAGTTTGTAATTGTTATTTATCATAGTTTGCCTTTCTGGCCGTCTTGGCACTGCAAGGTGCAAGACGAAAACACTGAGCGTAAAGCCCCATTCGAAAACTCTTACCTCCCGCTTGACCCAAAGTCAGCACACACAAAGCACTTTGGAGCCCCAAACATTTAGGGCCCCGATTCAAAAACTCCCTATTGTTTTAAATAGCCAAGAGGTCCTCATATACTTAAGCATTTGATTTGACAGTCTTGTATACTGAACAAAGTCAATGGCAAAAAAAACAGCATTCACATTACCTGTAACATTTCAGAGTAGAGGTCCCTCCTAGCCTTTGCCTCCACAAAAGGTTGTAGTAGTTGCACAACCTCCTAGAAGCCCACACATAAAAAAAAAAAAAAAGATTCTTTTATGAATATGTTGCAGGAATGAGGGCATCGTTCTACACATTTATGTGTATTATCACACAACATTTCAAGGGTGTAATTTACATTGCAAGACACTTTTGGTAAATCTGTGCTGAGTTAGTACACTATAACATGCTATTAAAAGAAATCAGTGGAACATAAAATATCACAACAGCTGATAGAAGTGCCGCTCTGGTAATCTAACAGGTTCGCTAATTAATTGCCCTTGATGATAATGAATCAATAACCAAGTTACGTTTTTATGCACCTGGGTGCTTTCAAGTACACTGCAGGTGAAACGGAGTTATATTCCTTTACCTGAAATATTTTTAAGGGTTCATGTGTAAGGTAGACGTACGTTGATGATAGAAAAATTCGCCAATTCAAAAATTTCTTTAGCAGTTCTGCTTCAGTGTTTAGCATCCTTTTCTAAAGAATATAGTCAACATATGAAGATCAAATTTTCATGGCCAGATCTGAATTTGATCTGTTTATGCACTAAAGTATTTTTCAATGAATGGTAAATTTTGTCCTGGTCAAAATGACACAACGCTGTACGTAACCGGTATAGGCATAAGTAAAAAAAATAGTAACAGTAATGTGTTGACATGCTTTTAGCAGACAGTTATATTGCAGGGTTAACCATTTCAGAACTGCCTAGACTTAGCAGAAAGCTCTAGAATTATTTTAAACACCTGTGTTTGATTTTTAATGCACACTCAACACATGATACACGAACATTTTGTGCATTCTCAGAATGTGGTTGACATAACTGGGATAAAACCTACTACTTCCTGCTTAGTAGTGTGATGCCACAGCCACCAATCCACCATGGCTGGTTTATTTTTGCAGTTAGTATTAAAAATAACATAGCAGCCCATGAAAGGACGACATAACAGTGTTTATTTAGGCTCTATAAACACTAGTTGCCATTTATAAATTAACCAAATAATCAAAATCTCAACGCTAGAAGCACCATCTTGTGGGTGTTGGAGTAAAAGCGCAAAACTAAAAATCATCACAGTAAAGAGACTCCCGTTTTTTAAATCCAGCAAACGTACTTAAGTGCTAACTTACTAACTCAATTTTGTGTCCAGCACAATGTGACTGGAGGAAATGTCTAGAGGTATGCCGGCAAGCACTGCTACTGCCATCTACATCACCAAGTATTTCGGCATTAATCTGTAACGTAGTATTAATAGCAAATGGACAGCCTAAAACCACCAAATATGTAAATAAACAACGCATTTCTAACCTCTGCATCTTCACTGCTGTCAAAAACATAGCATCGTTCCTTTTTACTACGTATAGTTGTGTCAAAGCTTGAGCTTCACAGTCGTGTCATCGTGCTGAAAAGTAATGAATAAAAACCAGGTAAGCGAACACGGACATCAAAGTTGTGATAATATTGGAGGGATGTGTTACTACTCCCTCAAAGATCACATAATCGTTCTTATAAATACCATATGTTGTAGAGCCCCTTTACTGTTATACCAATGATAATAAACAGGTTTGCAAGGTAAAAATAATTTGATATAGCAAGCAACTCAATATATTGAAACTCACCTGCCGTAAACCTAAACAGCACATTGTGGTGCATTCATTCCAAGCACCGAAAAGAATCCATTTATTGTAAACGAGACTAGGCATATCAGGCAATAATTTTATCCTGCACTTTAAGCTTTTCCTAAGCATCGCCAAGAATGCTATTGACGCAAGAGATTTTGTCAATCTACTGCCGTGAATTTCAGTGAATGTCGGTGCACCTGACACTGGACGTCCCTAGTTCAATCTATACAATTCAATGTCCCGTTCATTACAAGGTTGTTATGTTACATGACTCAGGTGAGTGTCCCAGAGTTTGATATAAAGAAGAATTTGCTTTACCCAGGTTCATTAAACCAAGCTCAACTGCAAATACTTTTGCTCCCTCCTGCTGCTCATCTCCTCCAACTGTTGAAAACTTATTCACACAGGCCTGCTGCAGCATGTGAAATACTCCCAATACTCAAAACTTAAGGGGCAACCATACTTAAACTTGTTTTTCCCCTTGATTCCTATAGTGAACACATTCTGCTCAACAAATCAAACAAAGGCATTTCTGCTCAACAAATCAAACAAAGGCAAATCAAACGAAGGATAGTTTGTGCTGTGTTTGTGTAGTCCTTCTCTCGTCTTCGTTTTTTGCACTAAGTCTACCGTAAGAATGAACCAACTCGCCCAACAAGCAACTCTTCGAAAGGCATTAACAAAGCCTCTTACTTTCGATGACAGTATGCTAATAGACACTGCGGCACCCTGGAGCGGATGATGTAGGAACCTGTGCCCTCTTTACACAACATTTCTCTGTTACACACCAGGAGGCAAATACCGGCACACTCAAGTAATGATACGCTCTGAGTAATACCGAACGCTAATTGACTACAAGGAGAACTGACAAAATAAAAAAACCTCATTGACATCACGTACCAAGGTTACGGAAGACAGTACGTTAAGGTCCAGGCGCTGTAAAATCTTCCCAGTGAGGCTGTCACTCTCCCTCATCACGTCATCTTTCACGCCGACAAAAACTGATGTTTCGCTGCCATCGCTGCATTTTTGGACGAGGAACAGCTTGCTGTCCATGTCTGCACAAAAGAAGATCAAAATGTAGTGGTGCTGGCGAATCGATTACTTTCAACACATAAAGCTTTGTGCACGGACTGTAGATGACAAAATAAGCTTTCTCTTGGCTGTCTAAATGATTCACAGACCATCAATGTTTGATTGCACTCAGTGGTGGTTTCTTGAGGTCTGTGGAAAAAGATTCCCCCAGCCCCTCACTTTTTGTTTTTCTTTGCAGACTGTTTGGAGACACAACTATGCTTCACCACCACAAATGCCTCTATTTATGTGCTCATGTATTCAGAAAGGCAAGTCCAGTAACATGAGAAAATTTTGCAGAGCTGGACAGGGGCAGTGACAGCGAGGGGCATGGGGGGGTGGGGGTGGGGGGCAGCTGTCCTCCTAAAATTTCTGCCTGGTCCCCCTTGCAAACACATAGCACAGTGCATAAGTTCCCGGCCTTTCTTGTCACTGACGCCCCTCCAGTTAAAAAATCCTGGTGCTGCCCTTGCGACTCTACTAATCTAACCCAAACCTCACTTTTCCACTTCATATCAGCGTTCTAGATGAAGAGGACTTCACCAGCACAGCATCAAGTCATTAATCAATGGACATTACAGCCTCATCTTTTTTGTTCACTGAACCGGAAGCGAGGGCACAAACAACGGACGCAGAAAGGATCACACAACACAAGCGCTCACTAACAACTGACTTATTTTGACGCCGGAAAGACACATTTATACATACAAGTACGCATGTCAATAAGATTATGCCGACAGCACGAGCAGCATATGAAGCGCTTTATCGAGGCACTTGTCTATGAATTATCTACGAAGTTAAACTCACACTCATGCAGTGACAATGAAGGATGGCGTCCGTTGTCTGTGCTGCGCTTCCGGTTCAGTGAACAAAAAAAATGAATTACCAACTAGCCCCCCCTTTCGATCCTTCTACAGCCTCATGACTTGTAGTCAAACCAATTTCCTGACATCACAGACACAGTGTGAAGGTGCAAGACAAAGTGTGGGTTTCTCACAAGTCCCCGTGTTTCTGCACTTGGGATTTCACTCGCTCATTACGGTTAATGATAACTATAAAAAAAATTCCCCATCTCCCGCTAAAGGGAACCATGTGTGGATGCGAAGCAGCGGGCAGATAGTTCGCTTGAGCGGAAGGAACGTCGCTGCTCTCATTTCACGGCAGCGGTCCGGGCGCTCATCGCGGCGCTGCACAGGAGAGAGAATGAGGCTCGCGCGCTCCGTCATTTTCATACCGCGGAACTACCGTGGCGCCCCCCAGCGGAGTATGCAGCTGTCACACCACCTGTAGTGCGCGCCGCTCCGTAGAGGATTCCTAGAGGAAAGGACGGGGGGGGACCGTAGGATAGGAGAGAGAGGGGGGAGGGGACGTGCATGCGCTGCGGGGGGTGTGGGACGCGGGAGCCGCACCGTAGAGTAGAGGATACCTAGAGGAGGAGAGGGCGCGCATGCGCTGTGGGGATGAGGGACGCCGGAGCCCCTCCGTAGAGTAGAGGACTCCTAGAGGAGAGAGGGGGGAGAGGACGCTCATGCGCTGTGGGGATGTGGGACGCGGGCGCCGCTCCGTAGAGTAGATGATTCCTAGAGTAGAGAAAGGGGGTGAGCGTAGGGAGAGGATAGCTCGGGGCTCTGTCCGTCCCTCCCGCGTCCCGCGTCCCGCGTCCGGCCACTTTCATGAAGTAGGGAAGCACCCATTATGCGAACCAGAACACTGTAGTAATATGAAGGCCGTCAACCACTACTACAGTCACCAGAGTCATGGCCGAGAGCACAGAGAGGCTGCTTAGCAATGGCTAGGCAGGTGGTGTCTGTCGCCCAGGTTGACCCTATTTCTTGATCTTGCTTCTATGTGTTTGGAGGGGGGCTTAGTCCGTCCCTCCTTCCCGCGTCCCACACCTCCACAGCGCGTGCGCGTCCCCTCCCCCCTCTTTCTCCTACGCTCACCCCCTTTCTCTCCTCTAGGAATCCTCTACTCTACGGAGCGGCCCCTGCGTCCCACACCCCCCCCACAGCGCATGCGCGTCCCCTCCCCTATCCTCTCCTACGCTCACCCCCTTTCTCTACTCTAGGAATCATCTACTCTAAGGAGCGGTGCCCACATCCCCACAGCGCATGCGCGTCCTCTCCCCCCTCTCTCCTTTAGGAATTCTCTACTCTACAGTGCGGCTCCAGAGTCCCACACCCCCACAGCGCATGCACATTCCCTCCCCCTTCTCCTACGGTCCCCCCCCCCTTTCTCTCCTCTAGGAATCCTCTACTCTACGGAGCAGCTCCCGCGTCCCCTCCCCCCTCTCTCTCCTCCCTTACGGTCCCCCCCCGTTCTCTCCTCTAGGAATCTTCTACGGAGCAGCGCGCACGACAGGTGGTGTGACAGCTGCATACTCCGCTGGGGGGCGCCACGGTAGTTCCGCGGTATGAAAATGACGGAGCGCGCGCGCCCTCATTCTCTCTCCTGTGCAGCGCCCGGACCGCTGCCGTGAAATGAGAGCGGCGACGTTCCTCCCGCTCACGCTAATTATCTCCCCGCTGCTTCGCATCCACACATGGTTCCCTTTAGCGGGAGATGGGGAATTTTTTTTTCTTTGCTTTCTCATCACTGCTGCCACACAGTACTCTACTTTTATCACAAAGTAATAGTTGTCCACTCTTGAATTCACACTGTTATTTCCTTATCTGGGCTTGTCCTTAATTCAAAGCTTTCAACTTTTAAAACCACATGCACTGTATGCGTCGTAAGGAACTTCTGCAACACATATAAATAATGTCTGGCCGAAGCCACTTTTTCCAATTCTATGGCTGCTGATAGTTCTCGTAACTATCATTACCACTTTTGTTAATGTGCACAAGCTCACCCGACAAAGGTTGTAATCTTTTATTATACCTGGCACTAGGCCCAGTTCTTTGTTGTCACTACACTGCAATGATATGAACAGGTGGAGTGCAACTTGCCTTCAGTAGTTTCTGCAGTGTCTAGGGTCGCTTCACTCTTGGCCACGGTCCAACTGAACCCCTCCGCCGGGGACAAGACACTGGACTCGTCCAATGGGTCAGGTGGCACCTCGTCGAGCACAACGACACCTTGGCTTAGCTCGGAGATGCGTCTCTGAGGACCTTCTTCGTCGACGCAATCGTTTTTCGCTTCTTCCGCAACGTCTCCCGATTTATCAGCGACTGGCTCCTTGAAGAGGACAGTCTTGAGCGATTCCGCACGCCCGGAGTCGGAGTCGCTGTGCGTGTCCTTGGCGTCGCACGACCCTGCCCTGCTCGCTGTTAGAAAGCCACCGCCTTGTGACGTGTGGGTGCCCGGTGTCCCACAGGGTGTGCTCTGAGCGTCCGGCAAGTGGAGAGCAGACACCCCGACGAGCCACTCTTCACCAAGCTGCTCTTTCCGGCTTTCCAGCTGGCTTTTGTAGGTGAGAAAGTCGTCGCGCAGGGCAGAGACTGCAAAGTACAAGAATGAGAGCTCGGACTTGACTGATTTTTCTCCCATCATTTAACATTCCAAAGTGGAATGGACTTATCAGGAGAGACGTTGCAGTGGAGGACTCTAGATTGATTTTGACCACCTGAAGTTCCTTAATACACACAAAAAATTATGCCTGCAAAAGCTTTTCCTTTTGTGCCATCATCTAAATGCCATCACCATTGGCATAAACTGCACCCTCCAGATTTTATTTAGCACAGCGGATTTAAAGGGGTACTGACACGAAATTCGACAACTGAGATAGCCTGTGGGATCAGTTCCCGTAACCAGCGTACCGGTATATCATCAACCAAATATCAACAGCGAATATAGCTTGGAAGGTAATTTATATGACTTTTGAAGTTCGTGTTCGTGATCCAGCATTATATGACGCACCTCATGACACTTGACATCATCTAAGGTGGCTTAAAGGTGACTTGAATGTCCACCAACTTCGGAGACGTCCCCACTGCGGCCGAGCCCCAAGCTCGTGCAGCTAGTATGATGACATCATAGTCGCCACTGCCCATAGACCGCGCCTGAGCCAGCAGGCTACTATTCGGACAGCTCGCAAGTCTGTGCCCGCAGTGAACGTGTGGAAAGTGTGAAAGCCTCAAGAAATTTGTTACCACCATAAAACAATAAAGACTACGACTACGATGAAAGCGACATTGCGCAGCACATGTGGCAGAGAGAGAATGAGAGCAGATGATGCAGGCAGCGTGGAAGTGCTTCACAGTCCTGTGTACCGTTTCATATGCTAGATGGCGCTAGTTGAACCGAACGACCTGTCGTTCTCGGAGCCCTCCCAAACTGAAACTGAGACTAGTTGGTAATAAACACGCTGTAATAGTAATTATCCATTCGACACTGCAGCATGCGATGTGCCATGTTATGACTAAGAGGCCCCCCAGCAACAGATCGCAGCAAAAAAAAATACAAGCAAGACGAAAGTTTTTCTGTTAGCACCCTTTTGCCCTAATCTAACCTCGCCTTGAGTTGTTGATCACCTATTGTGCTACTGCCACTCTCTCCTCCCTTTTGCCCCCCACAATGAAATGGAGCAGAAGAGGTACTGTTCAAGCATATCCTATCAATGTATAGTACGTCCACTTGCAGCATAGCGTAGCATAAATCCTGCTTTCTCACCATTGCCACTTTCTTTAACGGGGGCAGCATATCCTTCTTGGTCCAAGATGGCTGCCACCCTGCTGGATTTGTGCTTCCTGGGTTTTCTGCCTCCTTTTGGCCTTCCACCACCAATGGGGTCCATCGCTTCGACACTGCTGCATGAGCTGCAGTCCTGTTCCAAAGACGCAGAGAGCCTCGCTTCGCTGCTCAAGATCAACGCTGATGTGGAGGCCACTGCCTCGTAATTACGCTGCTCCACGATCTCTCCCGCCAGGCTACTGCTGTCATCCGACTCAAGCGTGGTCTGAAGCGGGGGCACCGAGATTACAGGATTTGGCACTGGTGCATCGGCTGCCCTACTGCTCGGCTGCTTGGCGCAGGTGGGCTGCAGAAGAAAAGACAAGAGTGCTTATACTCAGTGTGCTTATACACAGCAGACAGCACTATACAAACTAGGCAGACTTCCATCATTGCTTGCTTTTGTTACCAAAAAGAAACAGCGGTCCACACAAGCAAAAAGAGATACAAGTATTGCAACGCGCACTTACTTCCTTCGTATGATCGGGAATAACCTGCAAGAAATGTTAGCACCACTCTACACAGGCCGTGCCACAGTGCTTCAGAAACTTCATGGTTGTTTTAGACTGTTCTGTTAAGAAGAACACGAGCAATAAAAATTAATCTGGAGCTAATGGAGCTAAACACAAGCACCCGCAATAGCACTAGGTTCTATATGGCATCTATGAAAGCCAATGCATTTCATGGACAATTAGTTTATCGATGACCGATGAATATCTTCGCCGCTATTTTTGCACTGGGAGTACTACTTCTTTTGCTGGACAAAGGTCAATCCAATGATCAGTTCAGTCCTTACCAGATTGTGTTCTGCTTACTTCACCATCGCAACCACAAGACAGCATATACCATACAAAACAATAAGGCAACAATGTTCAAACATTTGTCACGAGATAGATTATGTAATTATTACATGAAAGGTGTCCCAAATCAACCCATTTACCATTCAATGACCAAACTGACTACGCAGTTTCTGCAACCAGATGACGCAGAGCACTACTCGCACCCATGACCAAAGCAGGGTTTGCTGCAAACCAACAGCCCAAAGGTGCACAAATGATACACGATTTGATATAACCTTATAGCCACAAGTTGCAGAATCGTATGATACAGTTAAACCTTTCATACAGCAAACATTAATGTACTCGAATGCTTCACAAAATCAAGTACTATTTCTGCTTTTATAATTTCATGTGCATAAAGCACCACATATATTTAAAATCAGTGAAACAAAGTGTGTTTATAGTATGTCATTTTAATATAGTAACGAAGTTTCATCGCCACCACAAAGGAGGGCTCAGGCAATGGAACTTCTCCTTGTGGTGGGCGGGCTCGATCCGAGGCGGCCGGGGATGCAGGCTGAAGCCCGAAGGACCGCGGAATCAATACGCACGCTCCAAGTCCCCAGCAGAAGTGACCCAGTTTATTATCATCACACCATTTTTATACTACATCCTGAAGAGCTCCCCATAGCTGACTTCGCTTGAGTTACATTGCACTTGGCACTCACGTGCCCTGTACCCTCCTTAAGCCAATGGTCCAACATTTGTGTTATAACCAGCTTTTGCAGACAAAATTTTGAAATAGCACTTTGTGGAACATAGTGACCGCAAAGCAGAGCACAGTCTTTAAGACCAGTGGCCGGGGGGGAACGATGCACCTGATACACTCTTTTCCGCTCCTGATGATGATGATTATGATATATTCAATACTCGATTTGATAGTCAAAAATTTAAATGTTCGTGTACTTTACACCCATAAGCATAGGTCGGCAAAACTTGTGGAGCTCACTAAGACTCACTCATGAAATATATTTTGTGCTTAGGGCTCACTCAGACTCAGACTCACCAAATTTTTCCTGAGCCGGACTCACTTGGTCTCACACTCCCGAAAATCCTCTTCACCCGGACTCACTCAGACTCAGACTCACGGCTCGATCTGAGTCTGAGTGAGTCCGAGTGAGTCGACTCATGAGTCCATTGGCCTAGAATTTGAACCATGGTGCCAACCGCTCTTTAACACCAATATCTCATGTAATTGGTGATATTCTTGGCGCCTTTTGATAGAGTACCTTCGAATACGAGTTATGACTGCTCGCAAACCAGTAAGGTCAGTTTTCTTGACAGACATGACTACATAAAATATATTTATCAAGATCTTCCTTGGAAGAGTTAGCGGGAAGTGGGGGGGGGGGGTCAAGGCAATAATAATAATAATATCTGGGGTTTAACGTCCCAAAACCACGATATGATTATGAGAGACGCCGTAGTGGAGGGCTCCGAAAATTTTGAACATCTGGTGTTCTTTAACGTGCACTGACATCGCACAGTACACGGGCCTCTAGCATTTCGCCTCCATCAAAATCCGACCGCCGCAGTCGGGATCGAACCCGCGACCTTCGGGTCAGCAGCCGAGCACCATAGCCGCTACACCACCGCGGCGAACGGGAGGTCAAGGCACTCCTTACGTAATTCGTGCCTCTGATCAACAAATATTGAAATAGTGTATGAACGACACCCCTTTGGAACACGTTGACAGTAGACATGAGTATAAACGTGAATTCAGATAAGGCTGACAGTAAGGCTGAAGATGAGTAGATTGGACCATAGGTTGGCAAAAAAAGTGGAACTCACTCAGACTCACTCAAAAAATATACCTTGCTCTTTGGACTCACTCGGACTCAGACTCACCAAAATTTTCCTGAACCGAACTCACTCGGACTCACACTCACGAAAATTTTCTTCAACCGGACTCACTCGGACTCACTCAGACTCACGGCTCGATCTGAGTCTGAGTGAGTCGACTCATGAGGGAGTTCGCCAACCTATGCCCATAAGGTATTTATATTATGTAGAACGCAGTCAAAAATGAGTAAAATGTGCTACATACGGGTGACACACAACCGCATCCCTTTTCCGGCTTTGCCCCTGTGTGCGTGAAATGCAGTCAAGAACCACCGAAGGATGAGCAAGTTTAGATACTCACAGTGTAGAAAATCAGCCATGCAGAACAGGGAGAGAAGTAGAACTAGGTGTTTGTGTGCTCCTTCGGATTTTACTTGCATCTGTGTTTTGCACGCTGCCTTCCTGTACACTGAGATAGTGTGAGATCTTCAGTACTTTTACTTTGCTTTGAAGGGAAGCTACATACACAAAGGAGAGGTTATGAGAGATACACACTGTTAAGAGAATTGTCTAATCTCGCCTCTGGTTCGGTGCACTTGGGAGTTCGAAGCTGTGCATTCGTCTTGCCTAGTTCAAAGTAGAAAGCTTGCGTTTCTGTTGTCGATGAATCTTGCCAGAGGTATAGATCGACGCAATAGTATGACAGTTTTGGGAACTCGCTGTCATATAACTTTTGAAAATTTTTGTCAGAAGCTTTTATGCAAATACTAAACCCTTATTTTAATGGGTCTGGTAGAGTAAAAAACACAAATAAAATTAATCTGTTGTGTGCACATGTGCCAGTTACAAAGCAACTGCTCCCCCCACACTTTTACCCCTTCTCAAGGGCTTTGCATTTCCTTCTTGATTGGAGGGGGGAAGAGGGGGCAAAGCCTTTGTGGTTAAAAGCATCAGCTTACACAATTACCGGCTGAATTTATTCTTTCACGTAGTATACTCCCCAAATGGACCTGCGTGGATCAATAGCAAATTTCTTTTTATCACAACAATGATTTTATTTTGCGTGTCTTCCCAGGGCAAATGCTTATTTGTCATAAACATATTAATAATAATAATTGTTGGGTTAAACGTCCCAAAACCAAGAAATGCTTATGAGAGACGCCATAGTGGAGGGCTCCAGAAATTTTGAACACCTGGGGTTCGTTAATGTGCACCTAAATCTACATACACAGGCCTCAAGCATTTTCGCCTCCATCGAAAATGCAGCCGCTGCAGCCGGGATTCGATCCCGCAATATTCGGGTCAACAGTCTAACAGGCATCAACATGTTGCATGTCACACAGCGGAAAATACGGTAATACATTGAGTACAAATGCTGTGACATGTCACAACGACACAGAAGACGATTAGCATCGACCACCACTTCTTAATTAAGCAAAGTGCAAAAGCAGTTTCAAAAGGCTGATTTAACTGGCCTTACCTTGATAAACTTCTTCGGAAGGGATCTATCATCCAGTCTGAACCTTTCTGTGACTGCCTTGCGGTGTAGATGGCACACGACTATCGAGAGGTACTCTGGGTGGAAAGTGATAGGGTTGTCCACAAGGCGCAGCTGTTGGGAGACAAGTGGGCAGAACCGAAAAATGGAGCTCAGTTCGGTTTGTCTCATAAAAGGGCTACAGGCTACAACAGACAGTTGACATAATGAATTGTGCAGATTACGGAACAAGCCATACGAACGGAACATATTGTAAAGGAAAGAAGCAGGCAATTGACCATAGTCAAAACGATAATGTAAGTATAGTTTGACTACTGCAGTCGCATTTATACTTAAGAACCCTCTGCCGAGCCGACATCCCGCTGATCAAGAGATGCATACCGATTTCATTACGTCCATTCGTTATAAAGAGATCTGGCACTGATATTGTGACATCAATCGCAGTGATGTCTAAGCACTTCACAATTTTTTTACGACACGCTGGTGCAAATACGGTGCATTTCAGTATGTTGAATCCCATTACCATGGTACACATTGTGCGAAATCTCCCCTCTGCAGTGGCTTTTTTTTACTGAGTTAATTATAACCAGTCATCAAACACATAAAATTTTCAAAATTAGCATGACGAGTAAAAAATTATGAATACAAAAAACGTTTCAGAAATTTAGTACTTTTTCCGGGAAGTAACCTGGGCTAAAGGCGTTAAAATTGGAAAGAATTCAAGAAAGGGGGGGCATAAAAGAAAGCACTATAGCAATGATGTTTGACAAGACTCTAGATTCCTGGACATTTTATACAACATTTACAATGGCTGAGAGAAATGTGAACACTAAAAGGTTAAGTTAGAGACTTTTAAACTTGCTATTTGAAACTGATTAGCGATGTATAATCCAGCATAAAGAGTTTGAACTTTAGCAATGACTAATGCAAACATAAAATCTCGAACTGTTCATTAAAAGTCAAGTAAATTCTCTTATAAGAATGAAATTTACTAGACTTTTTCTCCACATACCCTTAAATGACTTACCACTACTGCAGAGCCCCTGAGAGCTATCAAAATCCAAGAGCTAGACATGTCTCATTAGGATTAGTATCTCGTGTCTATCACAACTTCATACTGGGCTCTCATTTTCAGTTCACTTTATGCTTTGTTGAAGTCCCTCGCAGAAAGATCAGATGATCTATCTAAACGTTGCTATGACAACAACAAGAAAACACCCTTCGCAAAAAGGTAATAAGGCAACAGTGGTAACAACAAACACACAGATAAAGAAGACAAAAACACTACATCTGGAACAAGTGCTGGCTACATCTGCCAGACTAACAATGCCACTTCCACCTAGATTAAAACACAATACAAATACATGAACGACAATAGAGTAGATGAGAGAACAAAGAGGGGCAATCCGTAAGAATATTGCTCCTCTTTAAGAGAAAAAAAGTTGGTCACGTGACTGAAAGTACAGATAACCAATCGTCAGTGAAAGCAACGGAATGAGCACCATGGGATGAGAAGTGCAGCTGAGGACAGAGGAAAGGTAAGTGGGGTGACGAAATAAAACATTTGCAGGCATAAAATTGAATCATCGATTGTAAAATCCCCAGCGACCCTACCAAACAGGTGCCCCCCTTCCCATATTTGGGAGTTTTGAAACATGTGCCAATGACCGAACAAGCCCCCCCCCCCCCCCTTCCTCTCCCCGCCATGTCTTTTCAACCCCTTTTTAGCTACAGAATCCTGCAGCAGCGGTTCGACCCCAACTTCTGACAATCCTTGGATATGTGATGCTTTCTCCATACTTTTACAGTGTGGTGCCTCAGAGTTGCATTCTGAGTTGTCACAAACTGTCGGAACATTTGAAGTTCGTCTTCACCCCTTGTCATAACTCCTGAAATTCACACAAGGATCCCCTCCAGTTCAGTAAGAACAGTAAATGCATGTGCATTCAATAAACCATTTCATTAGAAGCACAGGTGTGCATTCTTCTTGGAGGCTGTTGGTGGGCGACCGAACAAGGGCCCTCCCACCAAATCTCATCTAATTATCTTTCACCGAAGGGCACTCGGAATTTTACGATAGTGCGAGGCAGGGTAATTGGAGATAATTTAGAGAGGTCTTCATCCTGGAGAGTACATATAATAGACTGATGAGGATGATTATTAGAAATACAAGCGTCAATACCCATCTGTTGTCTTATAAGAAGCGGAATCGGCTTACAATGGCCAAACAATAGAGCTGCTTGAAGCCAGCAAGCGAGGAGCTCTCTGCGAGACAATTATAGGACAGGTCAAGCTCCCTCAGTTGCCTCAGCCGTTCCAGACCTGCGACGAGTTCCGAAGCAAAACTCACAACAGGCACGGAGGGATGGACACTTGAATTTCATACTTCATGCAAGTTTATTTGTCTACTCAATACACTCAAACCTCATTATAACAAAGTCGCATCTTACACGAAAATTGGTTCGTTATATTCGAAAATTCGTTATAAACGTATATACTGTTATTCATTAACTTCGTTATAACGGATATTTCGTTATATCCGGGTTCGTTATATCGAGGTTTGAGTGAAGTTAAAACAAGAAGGTGACACTTCAAGTTGTCTTCCCGTTTAATTCTGACCGTGTGAAATTAGGTGTATTCGAACATTTTTGAGAAAAGCTTCAAAGGGACCCTGAAGTGAAATATTATGTCAGTTTAAACTAATGCATTACTCTTTTGCTAAATCTACCGCAGTTATTTTCAAAATCGTAGGTTTATTATTAAAACAAGAGCTTAGGTCGGAATTACTATTATTTTTTTTAAATTTCATGCCAGAGTTTCAATGCAGGCCTGTCAGTGTGATGTGATGAATTCAAAAATATTTTCTGATATATTTGCCGTGTTGGCTCAATAAATGTTCTAGAAACGGGCCACATTAAATATATGACTCCCTGAAGAGCACAATTAAAATTAAATAACTATAAAAAATTACCAGGGCACTAGCAGACACCATCAAAATCTATGATGTCATGGCAATGCTTGATCTGTTTTTTGTCATGAAAAGTACAAAAGCTTACTAAAATACTATAACAAAAAAATTCCATGAGTTGACAAGTGGGAGCCCAAATTTGGGGTTGCAAGTACCTGAGGTGTCTTCAATGAAGTTGTTCCTTAAGTAAAGCACAGTCAACGTGTCGCAGGCACCCTTGTTGTATATGCTTATCTTCTGGATATAATTGAATGACAGGTTGAGTACCCTGATGTTGTGAAGAAACTGAAAAAAAAAAGAAAGAAAATAAAAAGGCGTCATGATTCACAAACAATATTTGCTGCAGCAGTCCCACGATAACGGACTTCACTAGCAATAGCAGATTCCTGACCTCAACACCTTTGGCATCAGAGATGGCATTGTTGCTGCAATCCAGATACTCAAGCCTTGGAAGCAAGGTCTGCAAAACAAAACAGGTAGATCGACGTGATTATTTGTGCTAGTTCGACGCACATGAATGTCGCGACAATCCATGGACAAATGCTCAAAAACATTGACAAGCTAGTAAATCATGTATGTGTTGCCCCTACCTTATAGTATATTCCAAAAGAATACACAATCAGTAACACCCTGTTTATACTGTTTAAGGGTGGGCACTACACGGTAGAGTATTGCAGCTATGTTAGCCTTATGGTAATATAACTTGCTGTGATATTGGCCAACAGCATGAACGGCAGAGAAATTGAAACACTAGAAGACACAGTGATGACAGAATTAAAATATTGACAAACTGAGCCAGTAGGTGGCTATTTGTACTTTCTGTCAGTGCTGTGCACTTAAAATGGAAGCAACAAACAGATTACAACAATTTATGTTCCTCACCATTCGCTGTTGGCATCTTTTTAAGTACTACACAGCACAAAAATTAAGTACGAGAGATTCCACAGCTCGTTAGATAGGGAGGACTTGCACCATGAGGGTGGTGACAGCTGTGCGAGGAATCACTGAATGAAATCAACCTTTGTAGCCTTGTCAGCTCCTCACATAACAATATCAGATTTGGAAATTAACAATGCTATCTGAATCATCCATGTAATCTGATTAAACAGGTGTTTATCATTATCAAATTGGCTACAACATTCACAAAGTTTCCAATAACAGCAAGCGTGCCTTCTGCAAGAGCATTCACGTGATAACGACGATTCTGTCATGCACGTGCGGAAATATCAGTTAGCACAGCTGGTCAGTCGAGGTTGCCTCCGTTGCCATCCCCCTTTTACATGAGGTAGCTGGCAAATGGACAGTTGCCTCAAACAAAATCACACACTTTTAATTAGTCATAACGAAACAATAATATACTAGTACTAAGCACCATCACTATAGCACACATTCACGTATGAATTGCCTGCCTTTTATGCATAGCTAAACCTACTACACAAGATTCGACGCTATGTGGTAAGTTGCACTCCCTACACAACAAATGGGGAGGCAGAAGGCATTGCCCCCTGCATCTCCCTGAAGGTAAAAGCATCGTTATTTACCAAACTGTCATCCAGAGCAGTGATGCTGTTGTAACTGAAATTGGCCACCTTGATTTTCATCCATGGTTGAGGCACTTTGTTGCGACTTCTAAGTATTTCCTGCAAAGCAAAGCCGAGTGAACAAAAATGAGCAGAAAGCATGAAATAATTTTATTTCTTAGAATTTCACGCCACAGTCAGTGTAGTTTCCTGCAACCACGCTTCCGGCTCCTTGAGTGTGAAAGTTCCAAGTATTAAAGTAATTATATTCTCAGGTTTTGCATGATAAGAATGCATTGAAATAGTGAGGCTCGCCACAGTTCAGGAACTCCAGATTAATTTTGACCACCTGGTGGTCATAAGCGCCTAAACCTATGCACACAGGAAATTATTTTTTCATTTCACTCCCACTGAAATGCGGCATCGAAACCACATGGGATAAACTGTGCTTTCATTTTTCAGGTGCAACTAGTTTCAGCTCATGAACAGGTTCGTCAACATTTCTGCTCTAATTTATTACAACCTGCCGGTGTGCATTGGTCAAATTGATGATAGTGTAATTGACGAGCATCTTGCAACTATTGATGACGGTTCTGAAATTCATGTGCACTCTTTGCAGCTGATGTTACCAAAAACCAGCTGAACCTCGCACACTCTACGGTTGATGTGACAGGGTGCTTCTTGAAACCCTCTGTGTTTTCAGGTGGCCTTCAGCACTATTGTGGTCCCTATATATGAACGAGTAGTAGCAGTTCACACAAAGAATCTCAAACCTGCGAAGAGGGCTATCAAAGGCTTCATTTCTTTCCGCAATATTTCTATAATGGACATGTTAGGCCACATGCCCAAACATTTTTTTGTACACCGCGACTCTCAAAGTGCAAGTTCTGCTTTTGGGAGTGAAAACTGCGGTCTAGTGTTAAACAGAATCGTGTACCTGTAGCGAATGAGCCCACTGCAAGTATATAAGGAACGCGATCATACTCCTAAACATATAATTTCCCACAAAAATCAGTAAAGGGAACACTGGTAATTATGTCTACAAGTTTGCCATTTCATCATTGCTAAAGAAAAACTGTGTTGTAAATTCAAGATTTTACAATCATCATACACACATGCAGACCGATTCTCCTGCTGTGCTTGAGAATTTAGAGGGATGACCTGCAGTCATGTTATAAGGTGTGTGTTAACCCCTGCCTCAATGTAATACCCTCTCCAATGGCTCTCAGTAGTACTTAGCTGGGAAAACACAGCGCAACAAAAGGACGAGGACGAAGGAACACAGTGCACAGGACGAGCACTGATGGGGTAGTTTTGAAATAAATAGATAAAATTAATTAATAGCATTACAAGAACGTTTGAAGTCGCAAGTGCAATGATAAGATTAATAACGCAACAGGTGAACAACTGCAGCACTGTGACGAGTTCCTTGATTCTAGAAACTAAATCAAAAAAGCTTCATGCTTTGAAAAACTGCAAGTTACTCTTTGAACTGCTATAACGATGCGAATCAGAAGAAGCAATCACCTTCAAACACGAGATGTTCCTCTGGCATATTAATGTCTCCACTTGAAGCACCAAAGTTTCAAGGCCAACGAGAAGATGTGGTGGCACTCTTTTGAGCTCAAGGATCTTCAGACCGTGAAACTTGGACAAGTCCAGGCTGCCCTGTATAGTCTGAGAACTCTGAACAATCTGGAACAGAAAAAGAACATGCATTTGATTGATCTATTGATTCATGAAATTTTAAAAGTGATTTAGAAGAGACCATAGCGGAGGTTCCCGATATAACTTTGACCATCGACCGAGATCCTAGTTAGCTGTCTGTGCGTGGTGCATCATTCAAGTATGTTTTCACAGCAGAATGCACTCTCAATTTGAGGTATGTGAAACAAGGTCATAAGTATTTTATCACAATGTAACCTTTGTACTAATTACAATAAATTTGATTCTGATTCTGAAGAGGCTTGTTGCCCTTAATAAACACCTGCACAATGAACCTCCATTGCCCAAAAAAACACTTGATTTTTTTTTTGCTTTGTGGCTGCGGTTACTCTACTGTAGTCCACCTTGCAATGAATTACCAAACTTTCTTCCCACATTCTAGCTCTCATTCCCTCGGTTTTCACACTCAGCCTTGTGTTTTGTCTAAAGACAACGCAAATCGGTATTTTGATAGCATCAGCGGAATAGCTAACCGGCTTAACGTGTAGCTATTCGCAGCCGACAGCAAGGATCGCAGGGTGTGCGAGATCGACACGTCGTGCAAGAATCGAAGGCTGTTCGTATACCTTCAGAGAGCAAGTCTTCTGCATGAAGTCGTGGAGAAAGAAGACATCATGCACGAAGTCCGAGTTGGCACCGCATCCGAAAAGGCACATCGAAAGATTCGTTTTCCTGGGCGCCCAAGAACTGGCGGAATATGTAGTTCAGCTCGTTCAGGCACGACGTCGTTAGCGTGAGCCTTCTGGTCCCGTTCAGCACCACATCACCTGAAGATGAGATGAAAATCGATGAAAAGATGAGCGCGAGGTGTGCACGGGGGGGGCAGCGTGTCAAAACACTCACCGTGCTCTCGCAGAAACGCCGCGAGGGTTCTTATTCTCTCACACCTGTTCGAGTCCGGCGTCATCGTCGCCTATAATTGACTCAGCAAATAATGGGAAAGGCCGTGTTTCGAGCTTAGATATGACGCGCAAGTGGGTGAGGCACAAATGTAATGCGCGTTAGCCGGACGGAGGATTCAGTCCGCGGCGTACGCCTCTCCGATACCGTGTTTTGGTCACGCAATCCATGTTTCTACAGCTTCGGACGCCCCTGAAGGCACTGAGCTCGGACACTGCGGCTGACAAATCATTTGTCACGATTGGAATGCTAATATGACAACCGCGACGCGAATGGAAACGTAAACGCAATCAGCTGGTCGCACAAACATGGGCATTGAGAATAGCTCTTTAATCAAGCCAGCTGTGAATCTTTCACCAAACACAGTTCAAAATTAACACGTTTCAGAGTCAAAACGCAGTTGTTAGTGAGTGTAGCGCCACCTGTAGTATAAAAAGTAAACAAATATAACGTTTTTGTTACAATTCATTACGTTACTTAAGGTTTTTATTTCTAGAACAGAGTGCGCGCTGCTAAGCTGTTTTGACTGTGCTAAGTAGAAATTTTTGGAGCTTTTTTTTGCTAAGTAGTTTTGCGATCGAGTTTTGAGGATGAACGTGACTGAAGGATTCAACCCCTTAAATTTTTTATTAAACAGTTTTGTTTTAAAGTTACAAAATTTATCTATTTTGATATGTAGGAGAAATTAATTTCCACATTTGTTTAAAGGCTATGTTGGCCAAGCCGGCCAAGCGACAGCCGAATTCCACAACACATTCAAGCAACGCTGTAAGCTGCGTCTGAGCATGCGTCGCTTCTCAGCCTCTGATTGGCTGAGTCGTTGAGCGGCTGAGATCAAAAAATGCGACGAACTCGCGCGCGAGCTGACACTCAAACGGCTGTAGAAACGCGTGTTCCCGCGTAGTTCCAAACCTTCATTTCGCTTGTTCTGCTGTTAGTACCGTCAGCGCGTGCTACAACCGGACGGCTACGGCGTGTGTGCATGTGAAAGACAACTTCGGTGTCGGTGGACTGCAGAAATGAAGCCTGCGTAAGCTACGCCCTCCCCCTTCCTTTTGTCGGTACCCGCGCGAACGTTCGGCGACGCTGTGATGACTGTTTAGCCTTGACGAATTTCAAATTCGGTGGCGTTAGAGAGACGACGAGTGGTTTCGCTCTCTTCCTGTTATGCCTCTGCTTTAATAATCGCGGGTTGGAATAATACAGCTGTCACTTTATTCTACTGTTCGCCTGTGTCTTTCTCGCGTAGCCGGCTTTCGGTAAACTGCTAACGAACGTCAGGAAGGCGTGTTTACGTTTGCTTTGGTAACTTCAGCGGTCACAAGGCGCGGTATGGCGGTTGTTTCGAAGGTCGCTTGCCGCATCGAGTTTTTGTCAACGGAACCTGTTCTTTTTGTTTCATGTAGCCGAGGGAAGACGCCGAAAAAGAAGGGTCCCTCCAGGCCGGCGTCCACCGAAGCGCAAGATCCGGTCGAAGTGTACTGCCGCATTCGACCGTTGCACAATCCCAACGATGTCCCCGTCGTCCGCCTCATTGACAACAAGATTGTCCAACTCGAACCCCAGGAGACCAATGGACAGTCGAGGAACATCCAGAAGCAGGTGAGGCAAAGCACTGCGCTATAATAGGGCATGAACTCGCAGTAGGCGTTCAAGATTAGCTGAATGGTTGGGCCTACTACATCTTGCTGGTGGAGGATGGCTGAAGCAAGACTAGCCAAGGCAAACGTGACAAGGCATGGTTGAAAGTTTGCTACAATGGTTAAAACGTCAAAATCTGAGAAAAGTGTTGTTAACACCTGTTGTACGTGATCTGCCCAGTGGTAGCTTCACTTTTGTTGCTGTGTGCGAAACTTGCAGTTCTGTGGCATTGTGAAGCAAACGCAACATTTTCTTGACTTCGAGCAGTTTTTCTTATTAAAAATGCATGTCGAACACTGAGAATGTTTTGAAGCAACTGGTCCACCAGTTTGTATTAAGTGTTGCATTTGCAGGAACTTTACGAATCACTATGTTAATTTATTTCCTATGTTCCTTGCACACTTGCAAAACTTACCAAAAGACATACGAGAACCAGAATGTACCGAATTGGAAACTCTGAACCTGTAATAAATTGCAGTTATGTCAACTGCATCTGTGAGGACATATCAAGCTTTACGACGACTGTGGTAGTTCTGCAAAAGTTATGCTCACAGATCATTGGTACAAAGTAATACGGGTGTGCCATACATATATGTTTTGGATGTATGCACTGTTAAGTGTGGCTTGAGACATTGCTTGTTATCGCCAACACTTTCAGTCTTGTAAACTTAATACTGAACCTTCTTAGACTTTTCAGCAATCTTAAAAAGGATTGTAGCATCAATTAAATGTCCAGGTTCTAACGTTGTACTAGATTGTAAAGGGACACCAAAGTGAAACAGTCAATTAGTATAGACTGATAAATTATACTCTGAAAACTCTAGTGTCGTAAGTTTCATCACCATAGTTTTATTAGTGGATGGTCTGCCACGGTGGATCAGGGGTTACGAAGCTCGGCGGCTGACCCGAAGGTCGCGGGTTCGATGCCGGCCGTGGTGGTCGCGTTTCGACAGAGGCGATATGCGATTTTGGTGCACGTTAAAGACATGCTGGTCAAAATTTCCGGAGTCCTCCACTCTGGCATCCCTCATAATCTTATTGGGGTTTTGGGATGTAAAACCCCAGATATTATTTCAATTTTTTAATGGTGAGAAAATCGGTCAGAAGTTTCGCTTTTAAATTTCCCGCCTAAATCTCCCATGGTGGCGTCCCAGATTTCAAAATGCGTTTTTCGCATTTGGCCGCATTGCCTCTACAAAAGTTTCTGAAACATGGTATGTTAAGTCTCTGGCTCCCCCCAGAAGACAAGGTACATCATTTTTACTGCTTAGGAACTACATAGGCCAGAGTAGTTGCCTTCAAAATCTGACGTCACAGCGACTAGCACTAGAACAGCAAAATGGCGTTGCCACCTTTTTTCTGCGCATTTTCTTGCTTCACGAGTCTTCAC
This sequence comes from Rhipicephalus appendiculatus, assembly GCA_030522465.1. Classification (NCBI taxonomy): domain Eukaryota; kingdom Metazoa; phylum Arthropoda; class Arachnida; order Ixodida; family Ixodidae; genus Rhipicephalus; species Rhipicephalus appendiculatus. Next base: position 640,225 of record JALIZH010000137.1, read on the forward strand.
AGAAAGCATGGGCTGTTTGGTATCGTAAAAGAGCAGTTTAATTATATGAGAAAAATCCCATTTCTCTTTCATGTCTCTTTAACTTTTCCTTTATTACATTGCAATCAACCTTACAAAAATTGCTGCAATCGTAGCTTAGAAAGATTAGATCTCTTTACCCATGTAATTAAATTGCAGCTAAACCATGCCCATAATAGGCTGCTTGTTTTCTGCTCTAGGAAGAGCTGGTCCAAAAATTTAAACCCATTGCAAAAGCTGAGGGCAACATGAGAAGGTGTACAGTACCGAGATGAAACACAAATAAGATAGCTTGTACACAATGCCAATCAAATTATTCTATTTTAAACACTGCTGTGCCTTGGATCCAGTTTGGGTTTCCATCACTTTTTGTACCACTCTATTTCGAGTGATAGCATTATTTGACTAGCCTCGGCAAAGAACCTTTTCTGGCACGTTCCCTCCCACTATTTGGGCCTTTCTTCTTTCCTCCACGCTCCTGAACCATTGGTCATGTGGACAGTGCCCCCTGGGTAGGATTTTTTTCAGATTGTCACATGAAGTGCTCTTCCTCGGCACTGTGCCTTTCTGGACTGTTTGGTGCGGCATTTTCACGATTTTATTTGCTTTGCCGGCGGCTGCGCCACAACTAATCGAGAATGACCAAAAGTAACTAAAATGTTTTTGTGGCTCATCTCGGAAGGTGTTTGCTTGAAAGGTTTTATTGGAACTGAAACACGATCCTAGCTTTTGTGGCCCGCAATTTTCCGTTGCTACGTGTATTGAACGAAACATTTTGAACACTTTGCCTGCACTTGTTAATTCGGTTCACTTTTGCAGTGGGGTAATTACGCACTTTTGCGCACAATCTTTGGTGTTATTTTTGCTTGTGTTGAGGATAATTTAACTAGTTATGACTTTTAACTCTCACTAATTACATCTTGATAAGTAGAGAGTAGTGGGGTGCGTTCGTCGGCTCTCACAACCCCGTGACTTGCAAACACAAAGCTATGTTTAGCGTCACATGCACTGAAACCGCTGTTTAATAGAAAAAATGCAGCAAAATGCCTCCCTTTTAAAGGAAGAAAACTTCCAGGATGCGAGCACATTTCCCCAGGCATTGTACTGCCTAGCACAAATGTGGCCATTGGGAGACGAACTATATAACAGAGTAAAGAGGACAACTTGAATGTGTGTACATAGCTAAATAAGGCACAATTTAGCTTAGTGTTTGCTAAATGCAGCAATGGACAAATGCTGCTTCACAAGGGCTGTGATGCGGTGCTACATCTGCTCTGAGCGGTCTTTTGGACTGCTCCGAACTTGCTCGAAAAGGCCTTTCTGGCCGCTCCAAGCCTGGTACATAAGGCACTTTACCATGCTCCCAAACCCATGTATCTTGTTCTGCCACTGATGTATTTACACACTGAAGATCTACTTTTCTAGAGACAGTTTTGTGCTGTGAGAATTGGCAAACGAAGACAAAGCAAGTGACAATGTCAAGTGTGCCAACCAAAAAAAAAATTGAACGACACTTTGTAAATTCCAAGGTGTGCTCGGCGAAACCCTTTGGCCATTCGACTGACTATGCCATGTTTTTTGTATACATAGCATTTGGTATCGGGGGAATCCACATTCTTGGGACACTTCTCCGAACCGCTTGCCGTGCAATCGCTTGCCGGCGCGCCTGGCTTTCTCCCGTGAAAGACAGTCTCGCTAGCTGGTTTCCACTCAAACCGCAAGTACTGTTTGTCAGTGAATATAAGCATTAAAGACTTTCTCCTACGCATATTATTAAGGTTCGTTGTTACTGTTCATAATAATATGTTTGGCTGAACAATGATGTCAGAATACCGAACGAAATTTACCAGGACATTCAAGTTTCTGAAATGAAACCAGCGACACAATTGTGGGTCTGTGTCATGACGAGGGAGCAGAGATATCAGGGCCACGGACGAAGGGATGAATTGGATGGACGGACGGACGGACGTGAGCATTAGACATTAAAGACTTTCTCCTTAATATTCATCTTGCAACATATGAGCAGCTGTAAGGCAAATGTAGTGCAATATTGTTAGTTTTTTATTTATGACAGTACTTTTCACTATGTAGTACTATGTTCTTTCCTAATTTTCATTAAAAATTGTGCACGCCTGTGTGAAGCATTAACTACCTTTGAGGATCCCTATCTCACATGCCCGGTCAATTTTGCAGGTCTTACAATCAAGGAGATTGCTAGTTCAAGTTAGCACCCCCGCCCAACTGTTTTCGTAACAGCATTTATGGTGCCAATAAGGCTTCGGAAATATCTGTAGCAAAATCTGGTTCTTCAAGATGATGTACGCTCATGCATACAAATATACCCCTCTTTTCTTTCAGTACCGGTACACATTCAAATATGTGTTTGACACCAGTGCCTCGCAGCAAGAGCTATTTGAGCACGTTGGCTTGCCCTTAGTCAGTGATCTTCTTCACGGAAAGCCAGGTAAACTCTTTTCCTATGCAGTATTCAATTGTACTTACGGCACTATGTTTTATGGCAAGCTCTTGCTGTAACAAACAACACTCATTACCGCAATTTTTACATTCCCATTTGCACGCTTTATGTTGCTTTCATGAGCAGCTCTAAAAAGCCTGTGATGGTAACTAGTACAAACCTTGCCCTGATTCATTGCTTCACTATGATTTCTTTGTCCAAGTGCCAACGCGGCACTTCCACCGTTTTGCCATTTCATTTACACAAGGCACTGTGGAAAATTAGGATAGCTTTCCATTGCATATCAATATTAAGACTTACCCTTATTGTCTTTATTTAGTGTTTTTGATCATACACTCAAACATCATTATAACAAAGTTGCATGTTACACGAAAATAAGTTCGTTATATCCAAAAATTTGTTATAAAGGTTTATACCTAACACTATATCTATTGGAAGACTACTCTTCATTTACTTCGTTATAACCGATATTTCGTTATATCCGGATTTGTTATATCGAGGTTTGAGTGTATGTTTTTAGTGCATATTTGTATTGTATGCAAGTGCTTCAGTACGTGAATGATGCTATACAGAGAAGTATTTCCTCGTTGTGGCAGCTTTGAATATCATATTAAGCTCTCCCGTAGTGTGATGGAGTAGTTTTGTGACCAGAAGGGTATCGATGGACCCTTTCAACACCTTGGTAGCTACTTTATTTGTTTAACATGTTACTACACGTGCAGTTCTCGCTGAGTGAAATGCTACATCGAAATTGTTAGTACAACAACTGGTATGCGCAATTTCTGGAGATAACCGCGTCGTGTCACTATGAATCTGGCTGCTAAAGATAATGTTGTCTCTGATATTGTTTGAGTTGAAATTACACTGATATGATGCGAACTGAAGACGGTGGAAATGAAAGTGTGTGCACTACTTAGCCCCAAACTGTTGCGTTTCAATCTGTGAACAGTACGTACATTTTCAATTCTTTGGAGGTAATTTTCTGTTTGAATATGAACCCTCGCGGAATGAATGTCAAAAGAAGATTTACAACTAAGGCATTCCAGCTGTTTTCCTTTTTGCACATTTCCAACAGTTTTAAGAGGGGCTCCTGCTATGACATCACCAGGGTCTGTGCTCATGAGCAGTGCCTAATACAGGAGCACTATAGTTGAGCATTATGAATCATAATTTTACTGTCCCGAGTCAGCATATTAGTGGGCTCTTGAAAACCAAGGAGGCGTGTTTTGTTGTGCTGCTAACTGTTGTGGTGTAATGTCAAGCAAAAGAATCTTGCCCAGTGTTCAAGTGAAAGTCTCTGTTCTTGTAGGGCTTTTGTTCACTTATGGAATCACGTCGTCCGGCAAGACTTACACCATGACGGGGCATCCGCAGGACGGAGGCATTCTGCCACGGTGCTTGGACGTCGTGTTTAACTCCATCGGAGAATTCCAAGCTAGGAAATACGTACGTATACCTTGCTGGTTACAGTGTTCAGTTTTGCAGCGTATTTTTTGTGTGCGTCTATTTTCTCTAGTGTAGTGCTTCTCTGGCGAAAATACTAGGTCTGTGGCCATCTAGGAAAAGTGCTGCAACGTTTTTTTAAGACACCAATATCTGTGGTGAATACTGAGTGGACTATATTGAAAGTGTGCACCACGACTGTTAAAAAGAGAATTTTTTAACTCTCCAAATGTAGGGCTGTATATATATGTATATATATTACTATTTTGTTTCTTAATTTTCATAACCTAACACCCAAATGGAAAGGAGTAGCCATCGCCAAGCAATGGTGACAACTCCCTCGTTTATTATATTTTTTTTAAATAAAAAAAGCGCTTCTCACATTCCTAGTGCTAGTATTACTTATCCAAGATGTTCTGGAGCTGGAAACAGCTGCAACATTTTACTAGCGACCGCTTGGTGTTCTGGTTTTCAGAATTTTTTTTGCAATAACCAACAGGATAGAAATCAAAATTGTTGGTAAACTGATTTTACTGAGTAAATGAACCTCGCCAGCATTGCTTAGATCGTAGCATTTGTTAGATTGCCTTGTGTTGCTTTGCACACGTTTCCAAACACCCTGCATGCATTATCTTTTCCAGGTGTTCAAGCCAGACAAGCTCAACGGCTACGACACACAGACAATGGCTGAGGCCCTAGCCGAGTACCAGCAGGAGATCATGCCTCACACGCCGAAGCCACCGAAAATAAGGAGGTGTGTGGGGCATTGTTTTTCTTCTTTGCAGCGACTTTGAATAATCTTTTTGTAGTACAACTGCAACAATGTAGTCTAGCCCACTTGTATCAATTTCTGGTTATCACGAATGAAAATGGTATGATGGTCAGGATTAACACGCAGTGTATGGCAGCTAATCTTGGGTAGAGTAAATCATGCTTTTCTAGGACAAACAAGGAAGGTGCCGCTCCCCTTTCATCCCCGCTCTTCCTAGGGGGGTGCATGACATCCTAGATAATGCTTTTCAAAAGGAGAAAAAGGGCATTTAAAACTGCTGTGCAAAGAGAAGTCTATGGCCCGTATTCACAAACCAACCTTATCCTTACCTTATGCTTTCCTCGAGTTTCTGCAAACTATACGGGCGTTACTAGGACATGAAAACGGTAACAGGATAACTGATAGCTATGAGATAAGTTTGTGAATACAGGCATACTTTGTTTATCAAACGCACTAAAGGCACAAAATCGACAAGGAAAGCGTGAGATAAGGATAAGGTTGGTTTATGAATACGGGGCTATGACAGGCATTGCCCATGCTTCATATGTCCTGTCTGTTGGCTTTCTTGCATAACATTGCATCAATAGTCAGGTTTCTGGTTTTTCTCGTTGCTCTTAAAGGCCTATGCCTTGCTAATTTGGATTTGTCAGCAACGGATTGGGTGAAAAAGTGTGGAGACCGCAGAACCTGGGCCACCACCAACTCTAAGCCTCGTAAGAGTGGTAGAGTAGTACATTGCCTCACAGAAGAAGCTGGTTTGCATCAAAGCACTCGGTGATGAGCACATTGATGCTTTAAACCAGGAGTTGGCAACCTGCGGCTTGCAGGGCAGTATTATGCGGCCTCCGGCACAATGTCAGAACCCCATCTCCCCTTGTCCTGGTCACTTCCAACCCCAAGGCCAACGGGGCAGTTTTCACCTCAAGTGGGGTTTTGTTTGTAAATTGCAATCTTGTGGCATGGTGCTGAAAATAAACATATCTCTACTTCACTTTTTTACATTATTGTTAATTCGCCTAACTTTTCGCCGAATTTCGCCCCTCTCATGATTTTCCTTCCGGCCCCCGCTCTGTGGGCTTTGTGCAACTTTGGCCCTCTGCCTGAAAAGGTTGCCAACCCCTGCTTTAAACAGTCTTGAAGAAGCAATGCTAATTGACGGACAGTTCAAAAACTAAAGCAAGCTCACCACTTTTGTTTTCTGACAAACTGTGGAGCTTACTAGTATTACAGAGCTATGAGCCCTGTTTTACTTTCACTTTTATCTCTTGGATGAGAACACAGGGTAAGGTATAGATACACTGCAGCGCTGACTCCAGCACTCGACAGTGTGTTTGCCTTGCACCCTTGACAGTGCAGTGAATCCACCTTCCCTCTGAACGTGCCGCCTTCCTATTGGGTCAGCGTGTGAGCACACTGATAGGTGCATTTCAATTGGCTGTTATGAGAAAAGGTGCATTGCTTGCTAGGTCTTGAATACTCTACTGGCCATGAAACTTCTGTGTAATGCTGTCGGAAAGCATTACCTGCTAAGTGCAAGAGCGTAAGAACTCCACATTGATGGTATCTTCGATTTTCGTGTAGGTGGGCAGGAATGTACGAAGACACAGCGCTAGATCTTGATTGACACTTATTCCCCCCCCCCCCCCCTTTCTTTTTCTCCCCCAGGAGGGACGACGACGCAATGGACTGGTCTAGCCGCGCACATGAAACTGCCAAGGTGGACGACGTCGACCCCGACATGGCATATGCAGTGTTTGTGTCGTACATTGAGATTTACAATAATTACGTGTACGACCTCCTGGAGGACAATCCGATAGACCCTCTCAAGACAAAGTAAGCTATTCTGAAAGCACTTCTTTTCTACACTCAATGAAAAAAGGGTGAACTGAACAAAGGCTCGTTTTCCTTGTTAGACACAATTTAAAGGGGCCCTGCAACACTTTTTGAGCATGGTCAGAAAACGGTGCCGATTGGTAGTCGAAGCTCCTGAGAACACGTGTGGCACTCCAATGTTTGCCTCACGCGGCCCGTAATTTACAAATAATTCTCAATGTCAACTACACATCGCTCCCTTCTCTCTCTACAAATGATGCCATATACCCAGATTACTTCTCCATATACCCAAGTCCATGGCAATTGGCTGATTTGAGCATCGCGGGTTGCCACCACGTGCCCGCACACAATCACATTGAAAGCAGCCATGCGTTCGTAGAAGATAAAGTACTCAAGGTCACGACGCGCGCTGACTACGGACCATGTCTTCTGGACCCCTTGTCGTGCCCCTCCCCACTTAGCTTTCAGGGTGCTCGCTGGTACGAAAGGAGAGGGGAAGTGCTCGAAGAGTACGACAAATCCCTCGAACTCCAATCATACTTGACGGATTCTAAAAATTTTTGCGGCTTGTGATTCGTGAAGCATCATGCGCTAATAGTAAGACTATTCCATTGTAACACAGAAGTGTTGCAGGGCCCCTTTAGGGAAATGAATGGACAATGACACTAAGGAAGGTATAGGGGTCATTGTTTGTGGTCTTTTGAGCATAGTGTAGGAAATGTGATAAATGTAAAGAAATTAAAGTGGATGAAAAGAAAACTTGCCACCGGCAGGGACTGAACCTACAACCTTCGGAAAATGTGTCTGGTGCTCTACTGATTGGGCTACATGGGGGGGGGGGGGGGTCATCTTTCCATTCACTTTATTGGGCATTTCTGTTCATTGTAACATGGGGGTGTTAGCACTGCTCGTAGCCTTGACTTAGCCTTAAAGCACATTTGACCAAGTGTGGCAAGTCAGGTGGATTGTTGGAACTGCATGTGGATGTGTAAAAAACACGCAATAGAGACGTGGGAATAAGATAAGGAAAAATGTAACAGGCACTGGCTGGTATGTTAGGTTATTGATTGTTTATTTGCCACCATTTGACAGCATACTTGTTTTCCCATGGACCTGTTGCGTGGTTTCGTCACGTGAAACCACACATTGCCCATGTTGGTGTGTGCTTCAGGGTAGACATTGAATAGTTAATAAAACTTCTTTGTCTGCACTGTCCAGGCAGCTGCAGTCAAAGATGCTGCGAGAGGACTCCAAGCGCTGTGTCTACGCCTTTGGGGTGACAGAGGTTGAAGTCAAGAGTGCCGACGAGGCATTCGATGCCTGGTGCCGAGGACAGAAGCGCAAACGTATTGCCCACACTGCCCTCAACGCGGAGTCGAGCAGGAGCCACAGTGTCTTCAACATAAGGCTCGTTCAGGCTCCCCCTCGACGCTCAGGGCCTGGATATAGTGCAGGCAAGTATTGATGTTACACTGACGGATATGGCAGCTGACGTCTTAGAGATTGTACTCTGTATTATTGGGTAATTCTGCACCCCGCAAGACAAGTAATCTTTGCTGTAAAATGACTGTGGTCAGCACACTCATCAGTTGCTGAAATGGGATCTATTTGTGCAAAGTGTCTTCTTTTGTACGTGCATCATTGTACATTTCAGCGTAATCACTGGTAGGGGGGATAATTACATGACCATAAATTAGGTGTCGATTCTGACAAGTTCAAAATGGGAATTGCATAGCCAGTGTACAGAGAGCCAAACGCAATCTTTATCTGAACATATGAAATGGCAGAGCAGAAGTGCTTATCAGGAGGCTCAGACAGGATGGCAATCACGTTGGGCCGAAAAAAAGTCCAATGCATCACGTTTGAGTTTGTTTGAAAAGTGTCGCAGAGCCCCTTTAATTAAAAAGAAAAAATGCAAAGCATGCAAGATTACTGTCGCTGTACGGCAAGATAAGGTGCAAAGTCTGTCATTGTCTTAAAGGTGTGGGGCCATTTAAAGTTGCAGTGATGCAGTTTGCCATTGTTTAGCTAGCACTAGCTGTCAGCTGCAGAAAAATATGCATGCATAGATTAGTAAGCTTGTGAAACATTTTCTACTGAACTGTTGTGGATGTTAAGAATTGTAGTTTGACTGATAGTCACAAGAGGTTGCATTCTTAAAATTCTAAACCACTCTGAAGGCGGACATTCTAAAGAAGTTACTGTCATTAGTGACAAAATACAGGTGCTCCATAACTGGTTGTTTAACACTAGTCTGTTACCAACACAGATAACAAGTTTTAAGTATGCCTAGAGAAAATGATCTGTATTTGAGAAGGTTATATCTTGTCAAGATGTGGTGCAGTGAAAAGTAGAGGACTAACTGCTATTGGAACTTGCACCTAGCAAAACATGGAATGCCCGCACTCATTGGCAAGGCTAAGCACAATTGTCAGTGGTCAAAAACTTATATATACGGGTTCGAAAGCATGGGCAATTTTTCCCAGAATATAGACCGCAGTTTGGTTATACAAGCAATTCGATTTCAGACTAGGTTATTCTGCTATGGATAGTAATGGAACCAAAAATAACGTTAGAAATGTTTCCACTGAATGAATGCATGACTTGCACAGAGCGAACAACACTGTCACAGCCTTTAGACAGGGTATAACTGTCACAAAGAGAAGGTTGAATAAGTGCACGTATCTCCTTTGAATGCAGCCCCGCAGGGGCGTCTGCGTGAGCAGGCGTTTGGTGTGTGGCGACACCACGGACCCGAGCTAATGGGGGGGTTTGTACCCCCTCCCACGCTTCGCCGAGCCGTGACCGGGGAAAAGGGGATCCTGGGGGGTGAGCCGACGCCGGGTGATTGGACCTTTAAGGCCCCCCGGTTGAGGCAACACACCCCTTTGGCCCCGGCTTCACGCAGACGGCACCCCTGGGCTGACCCACCCAGGGGAAATCGGCAGTCGCCTTTTCCTGTCTCTCTCTCCCCTCATCTTCGTCTTTCTCTCTCACTTTTGTCTTTCCTGTCGTCTTCTCACTTCCATTTTCTTCCCATTTCCTGGCGGCAAGGGTTAACCTTGTGTGGTTATCCTACCTCGGATAGTTATATAAGGTTATAGCGGCGATGCATGGCTGGCCTTGTAGCGTCCCCTTGTTGGGCTCGGTGGTGGGTGGCCACCATCGCCGCCGAACTTTAAATGCTTCATATGGAAAACTCTTTTCCTGCACTCCCTGATCGCCGCCTGAAAAGGTGGCGCACCGATGAGAACTTTACTTTTGCACAGCCTAAACAGACCTTTCCAAAGTATCATGTAATCCACAGTCAGAACGAAAACAAAACAGTCCGAGCAATTTCACCATTTCTTGTGTCCAAAACTCTCACAGAAGAAATTGGCCCAGGGTATGAAGTAACAAAGATGGGCAGCGGCGGTCTCCTCCTTGAAGTTCGCGACAAGACGCAGTATGACAAGCTCTCGAAACTACTAGTAGCATTTGGCGATATCCCAGTATCAGTGGGCCCACACAGGTCGATGAATACAGTGCGCGGTGTCATCTCTGACGATGACCTCCTCGAACTGTCTGAAAGTGAATTGCTGGAAGGTTGGCAGGAACAGAACGTAGTCAAAGTCCAAAGAATAACAATAAGGCGAGACGATAAACTTGTCCCAACCAAGCACATCATCATTACCTTCGGAACTAGCAACCTGCCTGAATCGATTGAAACCGGTTACTGCAAGCTCCGTGTCAGACCTTATATACCCAATCCTCGTTGATGTTTTAAGTGTCAGCGCTTTGGACATGGATCCCAAACCTGCAGAGGGCACGCTACTTGCGCAAAGTGTGCATCCAATGAACACACATCCGACACCTGCACCTCCACAGCCCATTGCCCCAACTGTGAAGGAGACCATCCCGCCTACTCCCGATCATGTCCCAGATGGAAAAAAGAGAAAGAAATAATAGAACTCAAGGTCAAATTCAACATATCTTTCCAAGAGGCACGTAAACGCTTCTCCACACATGACCAGTCCGATTCCTTCCTTCGCTGACGTGGCGCGCCGGGGCGCCACGCCACGCTTTTTCGGCGCCCGCGAAATTCACACAGAGTGTGACCGCGGCCGCGCCAGCAGCGTCCCCGGCTGGAGTAGCCTGTGCTGCTCCGACCCCTGCCAAAGAGGGCCAGCAGACTCCCGAGTCTGCCGGACCCCGGGCCACTGCAAACGCTGTTAGGTCCGAAACCGCCACGAACGTGCCTGCCGAGCAGGCACCATCCACCACCTCACAAGAGGTGATGGATACCAGTCATTCTCCTCCAGCGCCTCAGATGTCGAAGGAAAGGCGCAACTCCTTGGAGCGCGCCAAAAAAGAAAAACCCCGCATCACAGGGCCCCCAAAAGGCCCTGTAACCTAAGACAACACTTTTGTACACACAGCACCAAACTACATTAAAATGAATACACAAATTCTCCAGCGGAACGTCAGAGGACTGCTTAGAAACCTCGACGATGTCCAAGAACTCTTACATAAACATTCACCAAAAGTGCTGTGTGTACAAGAAACACACCTGAAACACACACACCAATTTTCTACGCCATTATGTTATTTTTAGAAAGGACCGGGATGATGCTGTGGCGTCATCCGGTGGTGTTGCCGTGATAGTTAACCAAGGAACAGCCTGCACACATTTGCCACTTCAGACATTCCCTTGAAGCAGTAGCTGTCCGAGCCGTTATCTTACACAAACTGGTCACAATTTGCTCTATTTACATGCCTCCACACCACCAACTGAATAAACACGAATTCCAGTCATTAATAGACTAACTTCCAGAACCTTATCTCGTCCTTGGAGACTTCAATGCACACAGCAGTCTATGGGGTGACTCTCGCTGTGATGCGCGCGGTCGTCTAATCGAACAATTCCTTTTCTCTTCTGGCACATGTTTGTTGAATCAGAAAAAGCCAACATATTACAGCCTTGCTAACAATACCTACTCGTCCATAGATCTCAGCATTACATCCCTATCGCTTCTGCCCTTACTCAAATGGAAAGTCATTGATAATCCTTACGGAAGTGACCACTTTCCCATAGTTCTGAGCACACTAATAGCAAATGAATGTCCTCCACAGGTCCCCAAGTGGCACATCGACAAAGCCGACTGGGAAAAGTTTCAAAAAGTTACTCTCTTAACTTGGACTGACATTAGTGCCTTAAGCATAGAAGCTGCTGTGGACTACTTTGCAGCTTTTTTGATTGATGCTGCAATCAAATGTATTCCTCAAACAAGTGGACTGTCTGGGAAACGACGTGTCCCATGGTGGAATAATGAGTGTTGAAATGCGCGCAAAAAACTAAACAAGGCATGGAGGTTGCTTCGGGACTCACCAACAGCCAAGAATCTTACCAATTTTAAAAACATAGTCTCAAGGCAGGAGAACGTGCCGACAGGCCAGAAGGGCAAGTTGGCAGAGGTTTTTATCAGGCATCAATTCATACACACATGAGGCTAAAGTTTGGAACATGGTTAGTAGGGTAGTAGGACGACAAGCATATTCACTCCCTCTCGTAAACACACATGGATGACAGCTTGGAAGACCAGGCGAACACCCTCGGCGCACACTTTGAACAGGTCTCCAGCTCGTCGCACTATTCTGAAGCGTTCCAGCGATACAAGAGCAGAATAGAAAAACAGAAACTAGAGCGTAAATCCACAAAACACGAGGCCTACAATCAACCTTTCTGTTTAGCTGAGTTACAGGCCTCGCTAAACTGCTGCAAGAAATCCGCCCCAGGTTCGGACCATGTCGCATATGAAATGCTGAAATACCTCCCCTGTGAAACCAAAAAAAAGCCCTCCTTTCCCTGTATAATGCTGTATGGTTCTCCGGCGAGATCCCCTCATCCTGGAAAGAAGCTATCGTTATTCCGATCCTAAAACAGGGCAAGGACCCATCCTCAGCTTCAAGCTATAGGCCGATAGCGCTAACGAGTTGTCTGTGCAAGGTATTTGAGAAAATGATAAACAGGCGATTCATACACTTCCTTGAAAAAAACAACCTACTGGACCCATACCAGTGCGGGTTTCGAGAGGCCAGGTCCACCACTGACCACCTTGTCCGTATCGAGGCACAAATTCGTGACACTTTCGTCCATAAGCAATTTTTTCTCTCAGTGTTCCTCGATATGGAGAAGGCCTATGACACTACGTGGCGCTTTGGCATACTACGAGACCTCTCACATTTAGGTGTGCGGGGCACAATGTTCTCCATAATAGAAAGTTATCTGTCCAATCGGACATTCCGTGTTCGAGTGGGCACTGTTTTGTCCCGAACATTTGTCCAAGAAACAGGAGTGCCGCAAGGTGGTGTACTGAGTTGCACACTTTTTATTATCAAAATGAATTCCCTGCGCCTCTCCATTCCACGTAATATGTTTTACTGCACATATGTTGACGATGTACAGGTCGGTTTTAAATCCTGCAACCTTTCAATATGTGAACGGCAGGTTCAGTTAGGTTTGAACAGGGTCTCTCAATGGGCAGAAGAAAATGTGTTTAAATTAAACGCCCAAAAGAGCACATGCGTCCTGTTCTCTCGAAAGAGGGGCCTTCATCCCGATCTGGATATTAACCTGCAGGGTCAACATCTGTCTGTAAAGACTGAGCACAAATTTCTGGGCTTACTGTTGGACACAAAACTAACCTTCATACCACACATCAAATATATCAAGAACAAGTGTTTAAAAACCATGAATATTCTGAAAGTGTTGTCACGAACGACGTGGGGTAGTGACAGGAAGTGCCTTCTCAATCTTTATAAAAGCCTCATACGTACGCGTCTAGATTACGGGGCCATAACCTATCAGTCTGCGACACCAACAGCCTTAAAGATGCTTGACCCTATCCACCACCTAGGCATTCGTCTTTCTACGGGCGCTTTTCGCACTAGCCCCGTAGAAAGTCTGTATGTAGAATTGAATGATTGGTCGCTCCATCTACAGAGATCCTGCATGTCTTTTTTGTATATTATCTCAAGGTAAACGCAGACAAGAAACACCCCTCTCACTCCACAGTCAATGATTTGTCTTGTTCTGCCCTTTTAAAGAACAGTCCTTCGTTTCGACAGCCCTACTCGCTTCGTGTGAGGGGCCTCGCTGAGGAAACGTGTGTGCCACTTCTTGAACACAGTCTGATGGCTCCTGCCGCACGTCTTCTGCCGTGGCAGTGGCAGCTCATTGACTGTGATGTTTCCTTTGTAGAAGTAACAAAACACGCGCCTATTTCACACATACTTACCCACTTTCTCGAACTGCAGCACAAATGCACCTGTCCAGAATTCTTTACGGATGCTTCAAAATGTCACACGGGTGTGTCATATGCACCTGTAGGTCCATCCTTTTCGGACTCTGGCATTCTGCACTCCCGAACGAGCATCTTCACCGCAGAAGCTCACGCGATATTTGTGGCCGTCAAACATATTAATGAACTGAAACTACAACGCGCGGTAATATACACGGATTCGCTGAGTGTCGTAACAGCTTTGAAAACTCTGGAAAAAACATAACAATCCTGTTCTTGTGTCACTTTACTCCCTTTTGTGCACGATATACACTCTCAAACGACATGTTGTAGTGTGCTGGGTGCCAGGGCACCGCAAGATCGGTGGAAACGTGTTGGCGGACCACCTAGCTGTATCCGCGCACGACAACGCTGCCTCCAATACATCCATAGCTATCCCTCCACTTGACTTGAAACACTTCCTGAAACAAAGGCTCAGGGCATATTGGCAGCGTTTATGGGATAAGCAGACAGCAAATAAACTACATGTTATCAAACCGAATCTTGGAAATTGGCCACCAGTATTGAGGTCACGCCACACACAAGTAACACTTACCAGGCTACAAATAGGACACACCCACAGCACACATACATACCTTTTGTCCGGTGGTGATCCACCTGTGTGTGATAAGTGCGGTGAACCACTCACCGTGCTTCATATTTTAATATACAATGCAAAGAATTGGATGTCACGTGAAGAAAACACTTTCCTGTTTCCCCCACCTACATCAAATACCATTGCATCCATCTATGTTCATAGGTAGAGAACCGCTTTTTAAATACGAATCATTGTTCGCATTTTTAAGGGCTGTAAATAGTTTTCACGTAATTTTTTTCAGGCAACCCGTAGCACAACCTCTGAGTAGAGGTTGCTGCTGCTGTGGCTACACTTAAGGGGGGGACATGGTGTGTGGAGATGCTTGCTGTATTTTATGTCCAAACTCGATGGAACTAAATAGACTTGTTTAGTTTTTCATGCTGATTTCAAATATGCAATAATTTTTCTTGTACATAAACTGGTTTATGAGATACACAAAACTGCTGTTCTATTGTTTCCGGAGAAAATAAGAAAAAGACCGTTCAGCAGAAAGTGTATATTATGGCATAGCTAGATACTACAATATGCAATAAGTGCAACGCTGCAAACAGTTTTCAGATCGAATCGTAACTAGTCATTCTGCAGATGATCGAAATTCAATGTTTGTACCACGACTACCATAAAAAAAACACCAAATCAAATTTTAAAAATCTGTTAGCATGAAATGAGAATTCTGCTCTCAGCACTTTGTGATGCACAACTTGGGCTTTATGGTAAAAAAGCAATTAGAGCTCTAGTTGTACTATATCATAAGATATCTCTCCGACAAGCTAAATAAGTGACCCAGAAACAATTAACATTCAGCTCGCTCGTTGCACAGATCTACACTACGAATGAAATACTGACCTTATAAACTTCAGTCAGGCTTTACATGTAAAAGGATAGCTGTAGATCTCAATAATGTAATGAAGAAAACACTTTTTTCTTTGCTGATTTTTTGGTCTCCACAAGCCATGTCCCCCCCTTAAAATAGCACCTGCCTTGCGGCCCTTGAACGCAAGGGCTGTTGGCGAGGCATTCGTGCTCTTGCCATCTCTGTACAGTTTCATTATCACGATCACTTACTTGCCATTCATCCTCACTGCACTTGTCACTCTCATGATTTTAGTACTTATATGTTTTACCCGCCCAAGGGCGCGGAATTTTAGGCCCCTATACAGCCACACAACACTCCCATAGATCACATCCCTTGCATACCATTGTAAATCAGGAACCATTGTTATACTTCTATCATTTTTCATGGCGCTCTTTGGCCAAGCATGGCCCTTGCGCCATTAAAACCCACATATCATCATCATCCTTTGCATGCAGGACAAGAATGCATTGATCATCAGCCAGCTTTCGCTTGTCGACCTTGCCGGCAGTGAACGCACGGACAGAACGGGCAACACGGGTCACCGGCTAAGGGAAGCAGGTGAGCTTGGTCCTTTCCACTTGCAACAACTAGTGTACACTCCACTGTTTGTAATTGTGATGCCGAGGGTTCAGCTCCCAGTCACGGCATTACTACGCCAGTGGCAAGATGCAAAGGCACTCGTATACATGTTGGTAGGAGTATTTTCTCGAATTCCGACATGCCATCAGATCGATTGTGTGCTCGTCTCATGGTTTAAACTAAAAAACTAACAGATATATGACAATGGAGCTTCTATACAAAATAGCAATTGAACACTCATCCAATTGTCTAGTGAGCTAAACTTAGCGTATTGTCAATTTTGGGATTGAATGAAAAAAATATAACAGAGTAGCTGTTTCTTTTTATATTTTCTTTTCCTGCTTCTAGTGTAGATCTTGGCAATGGCATCACATTAGATTTTAAGTCTGAAAACTTTTTCCTTTTCAGGTAACATCAACAATTCCCTCATGGTCTTGCGCACATGCATTGAAATCCTGCGGGAAAACCAGACCACTGGGTCGAACAAGGTGATGTCTCAATTCTGTGACTCGTCATAATTGTAAAGCTGTAACAGTGCACAGTTCCTTTTGAGAACTTTTTTGTGTGTTTAGTGTCTTGGCAAAATATTAGCGATAGTTCACGGACCACAAACCCATATTTACACGGTAACGAGCACTTCAAAACTTCTGTCCATCTATGCACTGCTTTCTGAACAGCATCCACTATGTAGTGTGCTCTGAAGCATAAACGACTGTAGCCCTAGCGTTCTGCTATGAATTTATTCTTTACCAACGATTTCAGATGGTGCCCTACAGAGACACAAAGATCACCCATCTCTTCAAGAACTTCTTTGACGGCGAAGGCAAAGTTAGGATGATCGTCTGCCTGAACCCACGGCCAGACGACTACGATGAGACCTTTGTGAGTACTGGTTCCGCTACAGACAGCCACGAAATTTTACAAGACACAGGATTGGTTAACGTATGAAATGCTATTAAGTCTGGGTCGCAAAACTTCAAAATGCAAGTTTCAGTGCGTATACTGCGTAGTACAGCTAATGAAAACCAGCTGATAATAAATTAGGGTCTCATTCTGGCAGGCTCGATGCCTTCTGGTAGTATGCAACGAATTATTGGTCAGCTGTCCGCTCTTTAAAAGATCTCTCACTACGTGATGCCAGCTGTCGAAGAGTGTTTTACACTTGCCGTCATGGCTGCGAGTGGCACTAACACTCCCAGGTTTTTCATGCACGTAAGTATCTCACAAAGTGGACGAGGGGATGACCGCCGTCATAGCTCAATAGGTAAGAGCATCGGGTACGTAATACAAAGGTTGCGGGTTCTGTTCCCTGCCCGCTGCAAGTTATCTTTTTGTCCACTTCACTTTTTTCACATCAATATCACACTTGCTACAATACACTTAAAAGAGTTCAACTACCTTTCCCTATAGTACTTTCTTGGCTTAATTATCTGCTGGTTTTCTTTAAGTTTGCGTCAAACAAAGAAACGTGCCCTTGAAAATTCTCTTTGTTCATTTACCAGTACGACTAGTAGCTTTGAAGACATAAAAAGCAATCGCCTAACGAGTAGTGCATTTGTTGAACGAAAATTTGTGTCTGTTATGGAACACATGTCCAGTAGACTAGTGTAACTGCAAGTGTTTAAAACATTAAAAAAAATGTAGAATTTCATTTCCTATTTGATGAACACACTTTGAAAGTATGTTTTTAACCGTTTTAGTTTCCTGGTTGTCATCTTTTTTGCTGGACTGACATTTTACTGCAAAACATGAGGTGATTGGTATTATTTCTGGTCTTTGACTCAGCTTGAAGCAAACTGAGTTGCAAGAATCTTTGTGTGTTTAAAATCGGATAGCCAATAAGACAATATTAATTCAAGTTCATCCATTGTGGTATCCTTCATAGCCCCTCTTTGCTTCATTAAGTTAACCAGCATGTATCAAAGCTTCTGGGTGGAAGAAAAAGGTTAAAGTAGCATTGAAGTAGTACATTGACCTGCTGTGGCGTGATAGCCGTGCAAGATGTTGCTGGCCGCACAGGAGTCGCACTTCTTTGAAAAAGTGTGAGGATGTTTATTTCAATTTTGGTTTCCCAGCACGTGATGAAATTTGCGGAGATGGCTCAGGAGGTTCTGGTTCCATGCGCCATTCCGACGACACCAGCTGCGGTGTCCAATTTCCGTGCTGGTCGCAGGCGGCCCATCTTGCCACGTACGGCAAAGTTTGGCGGTGAGATGCACCTTTCTTGCTCCTGCCTGCTTGCTTGAAATGCACACTTTTGGTGCTGTTGCTGTTTAAAGTGATAGTAAGTAGAAACTTCAAAACGGCCCTTTTGGCTTTGGCAGTAAGCGTGTTGTCACAGTAGCCTAAGACAGCAAGTAAGTTCTGTTGAGTATAATATCCGTGCTGATGTTCCAGCACCAGGTTACTATGTCATGACTTCTGAGAGCATATAATTTAGCATAATTAGCTGCTAAATTTTATTACCTAAATTCTGTTCTGCTAAATTCTTTGTTACCTTTTATCTTTTGTTAATGAATTACCATTGCAAATCAACTGATGATTCACCATAGTGAGCTTTTCCTCCACATGAATTGCCCACATACCAGAAAAAAAAAATACGCCAAAACTTGCTATGTTTCAGGTTTTAGCATGATGTTTAAGAAACAGTACTTTGGCATTAATTTTTCTGCCAACTATCAAGTTTTTTTGCCACCATTGAATGATAACAGTTTTGCAAGGGTGCTTAATATTTCAGGCTGATTTCGTATCACTCCTTTCAAACTTTTTTTCTTTTTCTTTCCGCTGTTTTTTTACTCTTGCAGGCAGCCTAAAAGAGCTTTCCACAATGCCACCACCAGAGATCCCAAGGGAAGTCATCTGTGTACCAGAGCTACAGAACTACTTGGTATGTCCTTTATTGTGCAGTGTTTATGCTCAGTGGAATCTAGCTAAGTGGAAATCGCACACGTGGAATTGGTGCTGACATGAAACAGTGGCCACTAAGTTATTGCATTTGGGTACTCCACCCGTCATGTTAAAATGACAGTGCATGCAAACACGGACGCAAGAGAGAGGTCGAGACACCGCGAATGCTAGCAACTCAACTTTGCGGCCAAACCACGAAGGTGAGTTGTCAGTTGGTGTTTGTGGTGTCTTGACTTCTTTCTTGAGTTCATGTTTGCATGCCCTGTCAATTTAACATGAATGCCTACCAATTAATTAGTTCAGCTCTCTGTTATTCTAAAATCCTCCTTTATACATATTTTCCAGTAAGTGAAGTTTCTGTTAAATGGAACATATATTCCTTGTCTCTTCAGGTTCCACGCTAAAAAGAAAGTTTTCTTCTCGTATTTAGTGAATTACTCTTCCGCAATTCCAAAATCGCCACATTTGTCGTTAGAAGGCGCTTGGTAATCGTAAATCGTGCAAAAAGAAAATGCGGGTGGTGACGCGTCATTGATTTTGACGGCATCTACAAAGTCCTACGTAGTTCCTAATCCGTAAAAATGAAGTAGGGCGTTGTTCTCTGAGGGGCCATAGTTTTTAACATACCAAGTTTCGGGAAATTTCCTTGAGCCAACGTCGCCAAAATACAAAAATGCACTTTGAAATTTGTGACCTCACGTCCAGCGATTTCGGCACGAAATTTAAAAGTGAAACATTAAACTTGGTTTTCTCCTCCATTGATGAACCTATGACGGTGAAATGAATGATCCTAGAGTTCTCGGAGTACAATTTGTCTAAGTAGAGACATTGTTTCACTTTAGTGTCCCTATAAACAAGTTCTATGGCTTGAAAGGTAACTTTATTCTCCGGCAACCACTTTCAGAAGTAGTTTTGCTCTTGTGACGCTCGGCCATTATCAGTATTCAGCCCTCAAAGTATGGGGGGGAAGGGTCTCTTACGAGCAGGGTACCATGCTCCAATTTTCTGATGAACCCCTCTTTTGATTTTGAGGAAAAAATCTAGGCACCTAAGCACCACCAGAGAAAGACTAAGCACAAGCTTAGTCTTTCTTCTGGTGGTGCTTAGGCATCTAAATTTTTTCCTCAATGTTTTTGTGCCAGCTAGCCCAGCAACAAGTTAGAAGTTGCCCTGTTTCAGTGTAGGCACACTGGTGCCTCTTTTAAAGGGAATAAATTGTACTTGCCAAACATAGGGGCTGGTAATACTGTGAACATTACGTAAAGGGGGGCAAGTGTTAACATCATAATTGCACATTACCATGTTGGAACATGCTTGTACAGCTGTCAGAAATCGAAATAGCCTGCTCCGCATGCACTGGGATAACATTCATCTTCCCTCACATACAGAGTAGCCAAGAAAATGCTTTGGTCTTCATTTGTAATGGCTGGAACTCTCGTATCTGTATTTTCCTCTCGTATCTTTTTTCCTTTACTGCACAGCTCTCAGATCCCTCTGACGGTGAAGTCCTCAGGCGGATGGATGAATGGTTGACCCAGAAGATCATATTCAAGAAGGATGTGAAAGCGAATGACATGGCCCTCGGTAAATTGAACACTTCAATTTCTTAACACCATTCTGTCAGGAATTGGATATTTCCGAATGCTAGGCGTAAGAGTAAGAGATGCCTGGCTATTGGTGTGTGTGGCTTTATGGTCTGGCATGCATGAAATTCAATGCAAACAATGCAAACAACTGACAGTGTCAAAGTAATTTGACAAGCGTCTCAAGCAAGCCCAGGCTTTCGCCTGTGCTTGTCCTCAGTGTTTTTTAGAGGAACTGTGACTGTTTACTTTGTGTTTTGACTACTCTTAATGAACACTGAACAGAAGAAAAACGGTCAGTTTGGCTTGCAAGGTAACAGCACTGGCCTCTTTAGAGACTGGCATTACCTTGCATAAAGTGTGAAAAGAAAAACAGAATTAAGCATTGGTTCCGAATGGCCGTTAGATTAAACCTGAGTAAAGCCTTCACCTTGATCCAAGGTACCACCAAGTGATTGAAATCTCAATAAGTTTGTTTGCTTTTCCAGCCGATGACCTGAGGAGGCAGATCATGCAAATGGAAGCTGAGAATGGAGTCTTGAAAGAGGTATGGGAACTACAAGACAACAAAATTATTGTCATCAGCTTGTATTTGAACTTCAGTGTTCAGATTTGAGGAACATTGATGTCTATGTTAGGATGAATTTTTGAAGGCGACTTCTGTGAAGCATAGAACCTAATGAAACTGGCAGACAGTGAAGCTAAGGAAGGATGGGAGACATTACTTGTATGTTTTCACCGTAGTAATTGACATAAAATGGACGGGTATTAAACTGAATGAAAAATCGACTTGCCGTAGGTAGGGACGGCACCTACGCCCTTCGGAAAACAAGTGGCAGAGCATCTGAACGTTATCCGAAGGTTGTAGGTTCGGTCCCTACCTGCAGCAAGTTGACTTTTCATCCACTTTGATTCTTTTCCAACTATGTCATAATTACTTATACTACTACAGCTGGAATATACAAGTACTACCTATACCTTCCTTAGCCCTTTGCGGTCCGTTGTCGGGCCCTGCCCGGCAACGCAACATGGCCGCAGCGGCCCGTAATCGGGCACTGTTGGAAAAGTTCTATCGCGGTTGCTGATTCATGCGCGTGTTTTGTCTATAAATTATGCCTCACCTTTAGATTAGCAATTAAGCCTCTTTTACTTGAGCTTTGAGTTGTTCAGTTTCGGATCTGAATGGACGGAAGGTGGGAAAGGGTTTCGGACCGCAAAGGGTTAGATTCATTGTCTGTTGGTATAATTAGGCTGTGTCTAACAGAAAGAAGAATGAGTCGTTGATCAATCCTCCCTTCTTTCGTTCATTTGTAAAGGGCGGGTAAGTCCGGTTGTTCATTCATCTGTAGTGCAAGAGCAGAAAGGATTTTTGTTGGTCCTGCAGTACAGCTCTGTGCATGATTTACAATGCTCTTCATGGGCAAGGGTGCTGTAGGGAAGGTGCGGGAGTCATCCAGGCAGTGGGTGCTTCACGTGGTGATGGTTATTGTGGCTGGATGCTCCTTATCTCTGATAATCTATGGCAGGCGAAAAGGGCGGGTGAGACAAGATTGCTGATCTTTCCGTGTCTGCATCTCTGCCTTCCTGAAAGGAAAAATTTGCATGTTAGAGCTTGAAGGCGAGCGAAGCTATCAAGGAAAATTTGGGCCGGTTGGTTGGTAAAATTGTGACAGCTGAAGCGAGATTCACTATACTGATGACTAAGCCTGGTTCTACACCTCTTTTGTGATGGTTTCTCCACAAAGTGGATTAACCAGAGGCAGATTTGCCAGACCTGTGGCGTGATCGGAGGAATCTGGTTTGGCCAATCGCAGGCTGCTAAAAGTTAGTCCCCAAAAGTGATTGAGAGAATATTGATGCAAGAAGTAGGCTTTTTACTGTGTACGAAATGCCTGATCAATCTCACATGTTTTCTTGTTGTTTTGCCTCCTTCCCATGAACTTTGAGGCCTCCTGATTTTCACTTACTACCTAGTATCAGATGGCTGCTTTAGTAATGTGTTGGTGCATGGTTAAATTTTCATATTACTGGAGTGCATGCTTCAGCTGTGAAACTTTCTGAGAGGGCATGCGCAAATGTATCCCAATTTCTCCTGCCTAGAGTGATTGGAGCAGATCCACAAGTCTAGTCTTTCTTTTTTTTTTTTTTTCATGCACAAGGAGTATACAGCACTATCTTTCACTACAACAGTGCAAGGAAAACTGGCTAGAAGCTGTACAAGAAAGCCAATTTTTTTAAATCAACTTTTTTTTTTGTTTTGTATTGAAAATATCTTCCTTAGAATGCACTTCTTGTGTTTATTTAATGTGGGATTTTCATAGATCACTTAGAAAGATTGGTAATTTCGGAATACTCTTTATCAAACAATTCAAAAGGTGGAGATGTAAATGTATTTTTGATGCCTCACATTGCAAGCAGGCACTACTTGTGGCAGGTTAAATAGCCAGTGCGCGATTTTGTCATGTGCTGACGACGTCGCCTTCGCCATCTTCCTTTCCGGCCAGGAGCACAAGGTGTTGAGGATGGACCTCAAGGCGCGAGAGCAGCAGGTGATTCTGCTCGAGAAGAAGCTGTCCAACGCGGAGCAGTCCGTGCAGGCACTCAACCTGGAGCTGGAAGGCATGTTCCGCCAGAAGAAGACAGTGGAGAACATGGTTGGTGCAGTTTAGGTTTATCGCGTCGAGAAAACATTGCGCGAGATGCCATGTAGAATACCCTACCCTGTTCAACACACTGTGTAGAGGCATTTGCGAGATCATGTCACACAAGTAATCAACACGAAGTAGCTTTTTCATGCACTTATTTGAAAAACTGCGAGCAAAGGGTCCTTGAGGATGAATGTTGGGTGAAAAAGGTTCCAGCTCTTGGTCACACCAGTATTTGTAGACAGCTTTCAGTAAACTTTATTTGTAGGTTACGCCAGTGCTGTGTAAATCCAATCGTCTTTGAATGCCCACACATGCGCTTTAAACTCTAATGAAAATTCTATAACAATGAGAGAGCTGTTAACACTGTTTATGTTTTTTTTGCAAAATGTGCTTTGCAATCTTTTATGTTCACGTGTTGTTTTTTCTTTATATTCTGTCCCGTTTCGGAGATAAACTTCAGTTGAAAGTTCAGCGCTCGTCTGTAGTTCTTCCTTGTCCTTTGTTCCTTGTTCTGCGCTGGTGTCACATAATGAACCACCAACTTGCCCAAAAATGTGCCCTCTTAAATGAGAGAGTTGTACTTTTTGCACAGTGTCTCACAACATTCAGTAAATGAGCGGGAAGCAGGGTTGCCGTTGGTGGCTACTTTGCGCCAAATTGGCTACTTTTGGACCCCGTTGGCGACGAAAATTTCCAGTTGGCGCCATGGCTCTTTTTTAAACTTGTGGTTTTACTTATTGAAAATTGTTTTATTTATTCATCAATAGTAAAGACTGTTGATAATACCGCTTCTGTTCTATTTGGCTAGAAATTCGGCGATAATATCAAATGACATGGCTACTTTGGCTACTATTGGCGTGAGTTCTGGCGCCTTTCCATGTCCAGCCAACGGCAACCCTGGTGGGAAGCCTTGTCTGCTCATTGCAAATGTAGTGCTTGCTACGATGTTCTGGAAACCCAGTGCAGTATTTAGCATTCAGTTTCATTTGTACAGTGCTAGGGTTGGCACGGGAATAGTACTTTTTTTTTCTTTTTCTTTGTCTTGTGTTGCTGCATGTACAAGCTTGAACATGTCTTGAGAACCAGAGAATTTTGGCCTGCTTTCGGCAACTTGCCATGCTGTCTTGGTATTTAGCCTTAGCTGTCTTGGCATAGTTTGAAAGGATCATTTAGCTATTGATGAAAGAAAAGGTCCTCTTGGGTCTATTCGCACTTACTGCTGAAGATGCAAATGCAGAGGGCTGTTTTAATGAGAAATGTGTGAATAGGATTTGAATCTAATGCAAAGAAGAACTGAATAGCACCATAAAAAAATAGAATATTGGATGCGTTTCGAATTAACGCTTTTGCCATTAAAACTTAATATCCACAACCTATAATCTGCCATTGCATTTCACATTACAAAACACAGCCTTTATCAATTGCACAATTAACGAACATGTCTTTATTCTTGGACCTTTTCACAACACGTTCCAGTGTTATGCCAAAATTGTCATGGCTCTTCACAAAACTGCGCATTTTGTAGGCTCGGTAAACTAACTTCAAAAAAAGAAAGTTTAGTCATTTCAAGTGGCAGCTTTCAAGAAATAGTTAACCGTGGTTAAGTGTTAATGCTAATACAAATCTCATCATAACTGTACTGATGGCAAGAAAGCTGCTGTGAGGTTGTACAGGTGATGTGAGATAGGTGTTGTCTTCTCTTGTGACACCTGCACAGCTGGACGAGAAGCAGATGCAGCTGAACAAGGAGGCCATGGAGAAAGTCCAGATGCACCACCGCATGCAGGAACAGATCCAGCTGGAGCGGGAGCGCATGAAGCGAGCCATGGTACGGCGCTTGTTGGGCAGTCCCTTCTTTGTTTCTGCATCAGCGGTCACAGGGAGGCAACGTGTAACTGCATGTTGCTGGTTTCCGCCGTTTCATTCATAAGATGTTTTCCCTGTATTCATTTGTGCTGTTAGCCCTTTCCATGATCTGCCATGGTTTACCACGGTGGATCAGTGGGTACGGTGCTCAGCTGCTGACACGAAGGTCGCGGGTTCGATCCCAGCCGCGGCGAAAGCATTTCGGTGGAGGCGAAATGGTAGATGGGCCAGTGTTTTGTGCCATGTAAAGAATACCAGATAGTCACGAATTCCGGAGCCCTTCACTGCGGCATCCCTCACTATCATATAGTTGTTATGGAACATAAAATACCAGATATTAATTATGATCTGCCATGGTAGTTTAGTAGCTAAGGTGTCTGATTAGAATACAAGCTTTAGTGCATTGGTAAGGATTCATATTTATAAATAATATGTGTGCTTCACTGTGTTTGGACTATAGACATGACAGGTGCAAACTCAGAACTGAAAAATTGGGAAAACAAAGATAAGAACACATGTTGCACATCTGTCTGCACAACCCCCAAAACTTTATCTTGATTCTTGATTATTACGTTTTGCATATGGATGCAAGGTAGTTAAACTCGTCATGGCTCAATGCGGTAGATGGCTGGCTAATACATGCCGCCCACTTGTTTTCTTACGTTCAAATATCGTGAAGCGCACACATTTTAGGTAGTATTTATAACTAAGGTGTCTCATTGCTGAGCCAAGGGCACAGGTTCGATTCCCAGCCATGGTGGCTGCATTTTGATCGTGGCAAAATGCAAAGAACAGCCCTGTGCTTATATTTAGGTGAGCATTAAAAAAACCAAGGTGGCCGAAAACCGGAGTCGCCCAGTACACATGCCTCAATATCGTATCGAGGTTTTGTCATGTAAAACCCCAGCAGTTAGTGTTATACTATATTTTTCACATAAGTAATCATTGCAGTTCTCTTCACAAGAAAATGAAACAAATTAGGTGTAGAATCATTATGCAGGGTAAATTTTTACATTATGTAGGTGCTACGTGAATTGCACCCTGCTCTTTCATATGTAGTACTTTTATTCATAGTCAGCGTCCTCACTCCTGTTGCTGCAAGATTATTTGTCGGGGCCGGCAGTGTCATCATCGCAGTCTCGCAGAAACTTGAGGCAAAGTCGTGTGTCGTTGCCTGGTGCATTTTAGTCGCACCCAATCAGCGCAAAGCGGTTTTTTGCACCTGCAGTGCCGTAACTTCAAGTAGTGGTGCTGCCACGACAAGTGAGGACGTCAGCTCCCACACCTGGCAAGCAATCACTTTTGGTGATATTTCGCAAGATTATCAGTGTGCACGTCGACGTCGCTGAGCGATGATGTTCCCGGCCCACTGTATCAGCACGGTTGCATAGTGTAATTGTTCGAAAATGTGGCCCTTGCTTCACCTGCTCCTGCCAAACTACTGCATTGACTTGATTGTAATGCAACCAGGACTGTTGCACAAGGGGTGACTTTTCAGTGAGTACAGGAAGATAAAGATAAAACAGGCATAAAAGAATTGTGTGCATCATTGCTTTTTATAGACAGCTGGAATGTCTGTATTCGATTGTAACGCGAGGGTCTACCTCAGGCAACAAACATCTGTAAAAAAAAAAAGCTTTCATTACATTCGAGTAAATACAGTGCACATAGTGGCACTCTCGGCCAAGATCTCATTGATGGGTACAACCGCACCAGCAGTACTAAACATGCCCTGCACACTTGTATGATGACTTGCAAACACAAGAAACAGAGGCAACGCAGTCGGTATCAGATCGTGGGAAGCACCTCCGATGCTAGTAAATGTGCTATCATTTCATTTGGTCACAAGGGCACATTAGTTGGGGCTCCAGCTACTCTCGCAACTCTTTGTCAGTGCAGTGTTGTTCTTATGTAAACATGTACTCCCTCGCAGAACCAGCTGCTGGCCGACAAGCAAGCCGAACTGGAGGCCAAGCTGAGCGTCAACCACGAGAAGTTCCGCATCCTGCGCGAAGTGCTCAACGGCGCCGACTGGGACTTGCCCGCTGCTGCCGCCGCCGGCGCTCATGTTGAGCCGTCTGCACCCCCCATGTCGTCATCCGAGGGTGGCATTACGACACGCTCCGCCGCGGCCACCAGTGAGTCCTGATCCGCTGGAGAGTTGTGCCAGTTTTAGCCGAATACAGTCTGCGGTACTTCTCGTTGGCTGTTCTAGCACTGCTTGTGTGCATGTGTGTGCCTGGCTTGAGTTAATTGGGAAACATCCGTGCTGTGCCAATGCTGCTTTCCTGCTCCCACCCACTTTTTTTTGTACATGCGATTATAGAACTTATCATTCTTTTGACATCCTGTGCTTGAAGGGAAAATCCCATAGCCGCTGCCTTGCATGTTCGATAAAGCTGCTCTGTTTTGCATTATGGCTGTATTGGTTATGCTTAACTTCAGTTGTGGCCATGCAGCAATCCTTTGCATCATTTTCATTGGGCTCTTTGTTTACAGTGTGCCATATTTTTAGATCACTACCTGCCCCTTGCATTCTTTTCTTTGCATGGATCACTGTACCATCACCTTAAAAGTGGTGTTAAAGTGCCTGCACTGTATATATTTTCTTTCTTTTAATCAATGTGCTGTAAATCTAACGATATGCATTAATGACATGGGTGACGCTAGCTCGCTCCCCAATTTTTTAATACAGGCACACCATAATGGGTCCTCTTCAGAGTATAATTGACTCCTTAAAATTGACATGCATGCATTGACTGTATGATGCTTGCCCATGCATGTGAGCAGAGTGAATGATCTTTTGCTTCTGCATGTAATTTCATCGCATAGTGTGCACATTGCCAGTGTGAAACTGTTTGTTTCCCTTGACATGCCTTAATAAGGCAGCCAGGGTGAAACATTGCCTTTTCTTGAGAAACCTTGTTTGCATGTGGCTGTATTGGTTTGATGCTGCTTTAAAACATTTCTGAGCTGAATGGAAATTGCACTTGTACTAGTTTGCACTGCTATGCATTTGTGTAATTTACAAGGCTCAAAAAAACCTTCAATTTGTTAGTACGTTGAGAAAATTTAGAATCTGCCGCTAAAAAATTTCTATATGCTGGCAAAGACAATGTGATGCTTGGCAATGTGGTTCATTTTGTTCATAATATGTTATGTAGCAGTTTCTCGCACATCTTTGACAACGGATAAGTGCTTGTGGGTTGTTTCGTTGCTTGGGCAATAGGCACATTTCTAATTGCATGCAATTTAGTTCACTTTTAGAGCTGTTTTTAAGCTAAAATACAACTGTCAGGTTTTTATCTCTGGGTACTCACATTCGGAAAGACCATGGAAGTGCATACTGTGAGATGTCTGTACTGACCGACTTTTTGGCATTTAGTTATTGACTTGCTCGGAAAAAAAAATAATAATAAAAGGGCAAAAAATTGTTAACGTTTTTATGGTCGTAGAACAGCTTCTGTAATATTATATGTAGTTGTACTTTTTTTCATTTGCTATCAGAACTGGAGAGACATAGATACGCTTTCTCCTATCTATCTTGTCTTGAGCAGTTCACCACTGGCTTCGTTTGAATTCATTCACCTTGTTTTTAGTTCATAACAGGCTGTGGAATTGTGGCAACTAGTCACATGACCGCAACCTCTAGGGGCAGTATTCTATGCTGTAACACCAGCGGAGTAACTGAGAACTTCTGACTACCACTTTTGGAGTTTGAAGTCACGTGACCCAGTCACATGACCGCAACCTCAGGGGCAGTATTCTATGCTGTAACACCAGCGGAGTAACTGAGAACTTCTGACTACCACTTTTGGAGTTTGAAATCACGTGACCCACTGTATGGGGTTCTTTTTTACATAAACGTCCCTCAAGACTGTGTTTGTGCGACGGTAAGTGATCGACATTAAACTGATTAGTGGAGTTCGCTTGTAACGGCTATTGCTGTAGAAAGTGAGGTGGTAGAAAGACCTGTGGATACCCATCTTCTTTTCGGGTATCTGCAGGTCTTGCCCACGGCTTTTCGATAGTCTAATGCAACTCTTTCTTGGCCTACTGTTTATACAGTGGTAACCTACATTGGGTTGAAATGATGTTGGCAGCAAAGAGAACAATATCCTATTAAGTGCAAGCATTAAAAAAAAGCATTTATGTACAGTAGAACCCTGCTTATATATTCCTCAATGATGTGCTTTCCCACGTAAAACACTTCTGGTCCCAGCAAAGATTGTAAGCGCTTATCAGAATCCCCTTTTCTCATGTTCTTCTGGCAGCGTTTATGCCTGAAATGTTGCACACTGTCATTGTGCAGGTTATGTTTAGAAGGTACGTAAGTGAGCTTGGAGATGTGGACTGCCACAGGTCCATTCAACTGCTCAAAAATGGTTTGGTTCTGGCGGAGGTGCGAAGGAAATGCCAGACTTTCAAAAAGCACTTCTTTACTTGTCATCAAGGACTTCTTCTGTTTCTTGTACCCTCGCATGTAGTGATGCAACTTTTAGCTTTTCAAACGGCATGTTGCAGTTGTAAAGGCAGCTTTGTTGATTTGGCACCAAACCACAACTTTAGTTGCAGACTGGGATAAAGCAATCCTGCTTAGGCCTAGCCAGGGAATCGGGTGAGCGGCATCCATCGTGGGAAATTCACTCTTAAATTTTACAGTGAAAGCTGTTATGAGATCACAACAAGGGTCGTTTCTGCGTCGTAGTTGTCCGCCGCCGCCGCCGGTGTCCGTAACCAATATCGCACGAAATAAGAAAAAAACTAAATAAATAAAAAGACACCTATGACAGAATGGGAATCGAACCCGGGTCCTCTGCGTGGCAGCCCAGCACTCTACCACTGAGCTACGCCGCTGCTTGAAACTGCGGTGCAAACTGACGCTACGCAGGCTTCATATCGGGTAAGGAATCGCATTAACGTGTGTTGTAAAGCGTTTTAGAGCAGTAAAGTAAGAACCAGGCGTCACACAATGTGAATTGCGTAACGAGTGGGTCGTTCAATGCTCCAACCCATTACAAAAGCCTGAGGCATAATTCTTCGTTGTCAGCCACAGCATCAACAAAGTGCACATAGTAGATGCTTCCCCACTACACAAAAATTATGATGATTTATGGCTTAGTGGGTACCATGCAAGTGTTCTTGTAGTAGCTGTCCCAAGAGTGTTTAAAAAAGGCTCTAGAAAGGCTGCTCTCCCAGCTTTCGCTGTGGCAGTGCTGCGCGTTCCGCGCAGGCCTGGTGGTTTTTATTTGTACCCACTGATTACATCAGCTTTTGGGCGTGACATTGTGCGCATGCGGTTGTTTGATGACTACTTAGAAAGTGGAGCTTGGGTAAATGGTTAATAAGCCGGCAACTACCACGTTCGTGCTTTATCAAACCAAATAGGTAAGTGTAATGGTGCAAGCTCTTGTGTGTGTACGTGGAACACTCACAACTAAACTCGTAGAACATGGCACCGAAGAGTCAAGGTTATTGAGATAACACGTTTATCTGTTCCGTGTCACCGCGCGATGCAGGTTGCACAGCGGGTGGAAACGAAATGAACTCGCGTTCTCGGCCAGCGGGAAAGGAGGTACAACCTCAACGCCGTCACTATCGAGCAATGGCGGGCTCCATGCTCGGGCAGTGCGGTGAGATTTGGTGATGGCGGTAGTTTGTGGTGGAACCAACACATGCTATAGTTAAAGAACTTAGTAGACGTACCTCGCGTATCAACATGTACAGGGTTTTCAGCTTGGCGTTTTTTCGCATCGTAAATTGAAATCTCAAGCTTGGCGCTAGTATTTCGTAAATCTTCATTTTGGTGTGATGGCGCACCGAAAGGTATTCATTAGGCTTGTGCAAATATTCGAGTGCTTCGAATATTCGAACGAATATTACTATATTCGAATTCGCTTCGATTCGAATTTAAATTATTGAAAATTTCGAAGTATTTGAAACGAACGAATAGATGTATATTAGTCCCCATGTAACCCCCTATAAAGGTGGTTTCACTGCAAGGGAGGGGTGCTAAGCCGTGAAAGCACCTATCCAAGTGTATATTAGCTTGCATGTAACCCCCTGTAAAGGTGGTTTCACTGCAGTGGAGCGGTGTTAAGCCGTGAAAATACCTATCCAGGGGAAATCCGCAGTGCTGCGAAGCCCCACTTCAAGGTTAAATGAACCTATTACCCTCACATCGATTCATCATTTTTTAAGTTTAAAAGCTTGTTATACTGGCTTATATGCTCTAAGTATACTAAATTTTAAAACGTAACATCATTCACAGGTTATCACTAGCATTCTACCGAAAGTCAAATCCTGCTACTATTCAAAGTTGTTTCCACTTCCTTTGAAGAAAAAAAAAATGGCATTTGCACAGGCCTTGTTTCAATTTTAAAAAATATTCTGCAGGTTAGTTGGGTCATGACAAATATGCCCATTTTTCTTTATAATATGTCATATACTATTCGAATTCGATTTGAAATTATTCGACCAAAATCACTATTCGCTTCGAATTCGTTTCGAACCCAAAATTCACTATTCGCACAAGCCTAGTGTTCATTATGTCAGAACACCAATGCATTAATTTCTCTAGACCTGTGAGAGAGAATTGAAAGTTCTTTGTTGTAGTGGGAATTTCGTTATAATGAACTTCACTGTAGTGGCGCTTCCGCGTGTACACAAAGTTCTGTAGAAGGGGAGAAGAGCTGACGTTGATCATGCACCAGATCATTGCTTTCTTATGCACCGGCGTAGAGACTTATCTGGTCACATCATAGAAAACTGCCAAAGCTATTGTCTTCAGTGGCGATGTGTACAATTGTGCACATCAACTGTAGGTGCTTGTCGCACACCGCATGTTACTTCAACTGGCTTGAAATGTGATGTGCACATTTGTACACGCTTGCCGAGTAAACATCTAGTGCTCATATAACCGCTTCATGCTGCTTATAAATGCAGAGATCACTTTGCTGAACATGCTAGCATGTTCAACCAGCTGTCTGTTGTGCTTTGTTCCGACAGCCACTTCAAAATTTTCGTTCGTTTGAAATGTATGTGACCGATAACAAATTGCCCATGTTCTTCAACTGCAAGAGTTTTTTCTGTAAAAAGAAAGTCTGGACTTCTCCATAAATAGATCTTTATTTACTTCCTAATTAAGATTCATTACCAAAAATTGCACGTCAGCGTATTACTACCCTCTCTTCCTTGCAATAGATTGTCGAGTGCCTTGGCATAAAGCTGGAATAATTGGACACATTTATGGAAAGTCCATCGTTAATTCACACCAAAAGTTTACTCCTATTTCCCTCTCAGTTTCTTGAACGGGATTCCATGGTAGTGTTTGTGCCACTTTCTGAATCTGGATGGTTTTTGCAGGCAGTATAGCAGAATTTTTGTTCGACCGTAGTGTAACCGAAGTTGTACTTTCAACTCTAAGTTTGTTATGCAGGATGATCATGTTCAGTTTAGCAATGCAGTCCCGAAGCCCATTGCTTCTAGTTTTTGAGAATACTGTCTGAGGCTGAATGTTAATGAACGCGTATCATGCAAGACGAAACTTCTGTGGCGATTTTGTTATAACATGAACTGTCATTTAGTAAATTTAATTCTGTTCTTTGGCTAATGTTAATGTAGGTTGTGAGGGGGGCATTTAAACAAAACAAAACTAGCTTTATGCAGAACCTTGCGGTTGAAATTCAGCTTTCCTCTGCTAGATGACTGCGTAGTTGAATGGTCCACTATTTGATGGCCAAGCGATTGTAGACTGGCAACGCTTTTGTGCTGACAATTTTCCCCGTGTGGTTGCTCATCAGTTAATACAGGAGAATCTCGGTTATACAAACCCGGCTGATGCTAATTTTGATCTTATACAAATTCTTAAAACTCCCAGGACTAATTTCATTGCACCCAATGGGCCAAAATTTGAATGATCCGAACACTTTTCCGTGTCGCGACGGGTGATACGAATTTTGCTACCGAAACAGTCGAGTGACGGCACAGAGCAGCATACTTGAGTAGTGTATGCGGAGCCAGTGCACACAGTCAGAACTGTTGTCGTTTACCACAGCCACTGTGGACGAAACTACAGTCACTATCGATGCAATCGTGCGTGGCGACGAAAAACTTTAAAAATACATACGCGATGCTGCTTGCCGCAACTGCAGCAGACAAAACCGTGCAAGACGCGATCATAGATAGCAGCGGCGTAGTTTTGAAGGCACAGTGCGCGGCCAGTGCGCATGGATTGAAAACGGAATGACTGTTTGCAGCAACCACCGGGCACGAAACCGTGGTCACTATTGACAGGATCATCGATAGCTGCTACGTAGCTCCAAAGGTTGTGAAAAGGCACCAAGCGTTTTGGTGTTCCTGTCGTTTTTTTCTTACGACTATGGTGGAGCAGACTTTGGAACTTAGTTTTTGGTTGACCTCACGCAAAGCTCTGACGTGTGCATTTGCAGCAGCCAGCTGCGCAGTCCCTTATTTGTCCATTCACACGTGTCCCAGAAAGATATATGTGAGTTATTCCGTTTGCCTAGGTCTTGCTGGTCTTGGAAGAACTGGCCACAAAAGAATTTTCTTCAAAACAGGCCTTTTGTAAGGATGAGGCATTCGGCTGTACACAAGTTTTTTAGTTGTTCTCACGGTTCCAAGGCGAAGAAACCAGTGTTTACGACCATCCATATTATGACCAACCTTAAATCAGTCGTACTGAGAAAAGTATTCAAAAGGTTTGACTAGAACTTGGCGATTGTTGCTGCACTTCTGAGAAGATGTTCTATACTGCTGGCCTGACTTGGTGCTGTGGCTGGGGAGTCATCTGCATGGACTTTTATATCCAGCATGCTGTTGCAAAATTTGTTCCACACCTGCTCAAACAGGCAAGAAAATGTCTCGTTTCGTTGGCGAGACTGTGGATAAAAAATTTCTGTTGTGCAGGTGGTGGTCATCTTTTTCTTTTTTTTCCCTTGAAGTTCACAATTTTGCGCTGAGGATTTGTTCCTGGTGGACAGACTGTCAATAAAGAATTTATTTAAATGTTCTCCAACAACTAAGGAGGGCTATGCGAGAAGCATGCGCAGAATGGTGGAGAGCAGGAGATTGGAGTATTTATCATGACACCTCGGTGTATACGCGACTTCATCTGTAGCATAGTATTTGGCCTCTCTGGGACGGGTGGTTGTTCTCTACCTATGCTGTTCACCAGATTTTTCAGCATTTTCATTTTCTTCTTTTTCGATTTCCATTTATAAAAAAATAACCATTTTAACCTCTGGATTACGCGAGTGCGCATTCTTGGGAACCATTTGGCGGCATCTAGGTTGAGATGTCCTGTAGAGATGCTTCCAGCTCTGCCAGATAATGTTGGGTATGTGTATTGCCACTGATGGAAATTGTTTTGAGCAGAATTGGATGCATATTTTCCTGAATGTAATAAATTTTACTTTTTTGGAGACAATTCATTTATTTCGGGTGTGGTTCATTGTAGAAAGAAGAATACCAGGAGGTGCGAAGTAAAAATTCGCTCGGGAGTGCAAATAAATTCCTCTAATGAATGGCAAAATAAGTTGTCTTGCAAGTTAAATAAAATGAAAAACTAAAAATGTGAGCAAATAAATGATGGGAGAATTGACAAGAACAGAGGGGCGACAAAAATGCAAAGGTATTTGTAGAAAAATATAGCAACTGATGCAAAATCTTGCTGTGGTAAGTAGTGTACAAAAATATTCTTAGGAACTGAATAAAAATACCTTGTTATGTAAATGGCACTGTGAATGTTAGACATGAAATGCACAGAACAATTAAAAAAAAACTGGTATATACGTACAAATGTGACACTGTACAGTTTGTTTCGTTGTCAGTTATGTAAGTTCAGTCCCTTATCAAAGCCACCGAGATCAAAAGTAGACTATGCTGTTTTAAATCTGTTTCTAGAGCGCTTCAGAGGAAAACTGGACAAAAAAGTATTGCGATAAGGGAGAAGAGGGTTCGAAGTTCAAATTGTAAGCTTAGGCTATGAATAAACTTTCGTGTGTAGTGGAGTTATGTAGATGCTATGGTAATAGTTAAATACTTTGAAAATCGAAGCAATAATGTATAACATTGAGAATTTGAGATAGAGGTAGCACACAATGAAAGAGCAAATGCAAGTAACTGAGTAGAAGAGCAGTCCAAGTATATTGTAACAGCATGAGAAGACAAAGGAAAGTAAAAAATATATCTGGACTTATGCTGTGGTAATGTCCTTGAGCTATTACAATGTAGCTTCTAAAGGATCCAACTTTCCCTTATGAAGTTCCTTCTTCATCAATCGTAGATGCCCACGAGCGTAAAAGACTGCATCCAATTTAGATGCAAGACCCATCTGAAAGATTTCTGCTTTGATGTTCACAAATAACTTATGAATAGATGTCTTTATTGGCATGCAAAAATGCTGCATTTTCCACACCAGGCTTGTGAGAAGGTGTGTATATACTCTGACCTGTGTCTTTTGGAAACTGATTAGCTCAACCTAGGGAATTGAACCAAGTAAATGGTGGCCTTTAGGGGTGCTATTCTGGGCACTGTAGAATTCCACCATAATTTCAAATTTCATAATGGCGGGATTCTAAACCAATCGTAGAGGCCGTAGCAGCTCTCTGGGCCAATCAGTGTTTACCGGTGGTGGAATCTGACAACCTGGTGGAATTCAACAATGTCCAGAATAGCACCCTAGGCTTCTGTATTGAAACAATGTAGTAAATGTCGCCATAACCTCTGCAGCAGACATTTTTCCTTGAATCTTTGGGAGCATATGCAGTAGAGACAGGCCTCCTCAAATGCAAAATTTTCCAGAAATGTATCGAAGGTAGTGCTGGGCCACTGCGAATATAGTTTGGGGTTGCGAAATTCCACATGTAAGAAATAAATGGAAGCATTATGTGCTTTGTTGAGCGTCTTAAGTAAAGGCAGCTTTTGCATCTGATTCATCATCATCATCAGCTATCCTGTGTCCACTGCAGTTCGAAGGCCTCTTCCAACGGTTTCCAGTTAATCCTGTCTTGCGCTATCTGATTACATTTTATGCAAAAATTAATTTCATCATATGGGACTAAAAAAAGTGTCCCAACGTGGGAGCGGCCCGCAGTCTTGCCCCTATAAAACGGGGTGAAGATTCTTCTGGACCCGAATAAATGTTACTATCTATCTATCTACCGACTAACACTGTGGCTGCAGATGCATCCTGGGTATTCAGTTAGAAAAAATGGTTTTGCTGAATTCACAATAGTGAGTGATGGCATCTTGTCACGTTGCTTGCAAGCCACTTGCCCTCATGGTCTGCATGTGGCGAGGCTGATATATTGCAACTACAAAAGTTGCTGTGTTTTATAGTGTTGCAAAGCTTTCAGAAATACTATGAAATACAATGTTCCACTGTTCATTTGTTACACGTACTTCTGCTTTTCTCTTTTTCAGGAAGATCGGCCACTGGAATGTCTTCGGCCACTTCGGAGCCCAGGCTTTGTGGCACACCAAAGGTAATGGGCATTGCACTTTCTCTTCAGCCCGTGTGTTCATTGACAGGCTTCTGTGGATGCAGCACAAATTGATTAGAAGAACTGAAGCTTAGTTGTGCGGCTTTAGTTTACTTCTACCAATTGTGCTGCTGGCAAAGTTATCGAAGCATGTGAATCACTTCTGAGTACCTAACCAGAGATAACTATTGCAACACAAGTTGACTAAAAAATGTTGCATTTGATGTTCTGGATACTTTCAGTTAACTGCACTAGATACAGTGCCGAGCGCCGAAAGTGGCCATTGCACGAATGATGGCTTGGTCAATCACTCGGCTTTGCAAATCTAAAAATTGTTGCTCTCTGCCTAAAAGTGCTTCGAGCAACTAACCACCCAGTTTGCCGGTTGCACACTGCCTTTGCTTTGTTGCTTTTCCTCCGTGTGCTCTGATGAAGCGTCTTCTCTTCGGTCGTGTAAAGCGTGGAGGTTTTTGCTGTGCACGACCTTAAAGGGACACTAAAGATAAAAATGATGTTTCTGGTATTAGTAAATTGGCATTTCACAATATGAAAAACACAACTCTTGCCACAAGAAGACACCTGGTAAGCGAAAAGACATGTGAAAATGAAATTGCAGGTCGTTGCGTTTCCTTGAAGTTCTCATGCCAACTTGCTGCGATGTAACATAAATTTTGATGGCGTCTACTAGGGCCTGCATAGCTCTTAAATAGTAAAAATGAAGTTAAGCCTCTGAGGGGGATGGAGGTTTAATCATTATCAAGTTTCAGGAAATTCTGTTGACCCAATGTGGCCAAATAATGAAAAAACTCTTTGAAATGTATCACGGTCAGGCTGATGTCCACGTGCAGAAATTTCTGAGCGAAATTTGAAAATGCATTTGCCTTCATTTCCTTATTAATAAACTTCTCGTGGTGAAGTTAACAACAGCAGAGATTTGAAAGAATAATGTATCCTTTTAGATTCATACATTGTTTCAATTAAAGTCTCTTTAAGCCTTTTAATTTAATGGCCATTGTTTTGCGTGCATATGGACAAAGAAATCTGCCATTCGCGTGCATCGTATGCACAGTTGAAAAGCAATTTTTCATTTCTGTGCCCAAGGGATTGCTCCAGAACACTGCAACCCAAGACGCAGTGCCCGCGCGGCTATGCGTACGGCCACTCGATCTCGAAAATGGCACTGCTTGAGTGTACAAAGAGGGCATGTCATAACTGAATAGCAGTGGTTTCACCCACTCACAGGCAGATTGCAGCATAGAGTGCGAGTCTGATAACAGCCACATTTACTAACCATAGCTGATGATCAAGCCTGTCGTGGTATGCCACTTGATTGTGTAACATGCAACTGTCGCTAGTAGGGGGGATTGTACCTCAAGAGACTGGTATAAGACTTTCAGATCTATTTAATGTCACTCTGTCCAGCAAAACAGTTTGTTATGGCTGTGCACACATCAGGCCAGTTTTGTTTTCACAATGTATTGCTGCACACCCACACGACCAGCACAGGAGCTGTTGCTCCATACATCACTAATCATCGTTCACATGGGTTTCGATTTGCATGCATGGGGTTCCCACTTTGTTCAAGTTCATTGTACTCCCTTTCCTGAAAAAAAAAAAAAAGTGGGGGGCGAAAAATTCATAAATACTGCATGATTGTATGGGGGGTTGAGATTTGGTGGATATCCTTTTGAAATCCCGCACACAGTTTCCTCTACAGTTGACTTACTACATTAATTTGACCCTCTCACGGGACCACTCGATTTCATCAAAGCAGCAAACGTTAAAGGTGTACATAGATTGTTGTGGTTTTGGTGAGATATATTACACTTATGATAGACGAAAAAATTGGGAGACCCTAAAGCTTTGCCTTTAAGAGTTGCATTATGAAAATTTTTGCGCACACAACACGTTTTGTCTACGTGTTGTGTGCGCAAATATTTTCATAGTGCAGCCAAACCAACTAGCCCGCCTTTCCGTTTTATTTAAGAGTTGAACGCAATAGTGATATCCTGTCCGTAGTGCGTGTCCATCAAAAGCATGTGAAGAGCACTGTGTCTCGAGAGAACGTCTGTGCGCGTGCATGACGTTTTTTTCGAAGTATCATTGCACCCACTATGTGTGTGTAACAGAATGCGCGCTCTAAGGTGTGTGCCCTATGTAATGGGTAGCATGCTTTAAACCACGAGCAATTATGTGTGTGAAATCTTTTCAAACTTGCTATGCACCCACTACAGGGTCTTAAAGGAGCACTGACACAAAATTTCGAAGGCGAGATAATGAGTGAAATAGATGTATGTGGAGACATAGACAACGCCTACGAAATATCAAGGGCAAATATAGCCTAGAACATATTTAAAATCAATTTCAAAGTGCATGCCGCACGACTGAGCGAGATGCGAGCCCCTCGCGACGCCGACATCAACGCGGTAGCAATGTAAACAAACTACGTCACGATTTTGTGTTGGCTGGTTGTTGGGTGTGCCCTTGCGCTACCTGCGATTTCTTCCTCCGTGCCTGACGTAGGCGGCGCCTGCTCTCGCGCGCGCCGCTACGTCACAGTTCTGCGTGGTCACGTGGCCAGCTGTGTTTATCTTGCTACCGGAACTGCTCCTGACTAGCTCGGTGCTCTTTGAAACCGAAACTGCGACTGGGCGCTCTAAAAACGTCTGTAAATAACTAACCGTCGCGCACTCGCGCAAACGAGGTTTCCAGCCGTGATAAGTGGGTCGTAAGCTACCTATTTCAACAAAAAAAACAAGGTGCAAAATTTTTGTGTCAGTGCTCCTTTAAGGGAATACGTGCAGTAACGTGTGTGCCTTTTGTAATGGGCGGCCGGCTTTAAACCACGAAGTCATTATGATATTCACGTGTTGTGATTCCCGATGGCAATGTACGCTTGTACCACGAAATATTACTGCGATATTACATGTTGTATTGTGATATACAGGACGCGTGTGTTTGTGAAGCATGAAAGTTATTTTCACTGCATTTCCAAGCAGAGGAACTTATTTTCAATGTATTTCCAAGCATACGCATGGCTGTGTGGTAGAACGCCTGCTTGCCACGCGGACAGCCTGGGTTTGATCCTCACTCAGACCCGGAAATTTTTATTATTTATATTTTATTTTCATCTTTCTCGATTTTTCGGTCACGGACAAGATGATTTTTCACTCACAACCAACGACGCCAACGCTGACACCAGAATTTCTGCGAACGAGCTCTTTAACGCTATCGCGTTAAAAGTCTCTTGCATGTCCTTTGCTCTTTTCAGGCCGTCGCGCCTCCGGTGACGCGTCACAGGCGGTCCAGGTCTTCTGGTGCAGAAATGTGGGTGGACCACAAACCAGCTGGTACCGTTGATACCGGTGAGATTTTTCTGCATTTTGCTGGCTGCCTCATGAATCTCTGGTTTTCATGTGACCACGCTTGTAAACGTGTGCACTTAACGATGCTTAGATTACAGGCGAATGGTGTGCCCATCCTGTCTACTCCTTTCATCTGTCGTCCAAACAGTGTAAAGCGCATACATTTGCTGGCTTGAACCCCTCTCAACTCACTCAAGCATGCAACCAGTTATGCACATTAACGCAATTTTTAAGTACTGGAACACCTCTCACACTTGCCTTGGTGCTTTCCGGAAAGCGCCAGGTTCAGAAATTCTTTCTAGCCTTTTTCAAGCTGCTCTCTGATTGCAATGAAACAAACTTCAGTTTATGGAAATCCATAATTTAAAAATTCAGCCCCCTGCCTTTGGGGCTCTTAATGTAGTTGGAAGGCTTTATCGTAACAGCTATCAGCATGAAAGTCACAGTTTACCATGACCAGTGTTCCCATTATTTTGCATGCATAGGTGGTGTCATGTGTCACAATATAGGGATATATTTGGAGAATTCTGTGAGGGTCCTTTGTGCTGCAGTGTTCATAAAAGTGAGACCACTGATAGTGGTTTGTGCAAAAACAGTGAGCTCGCTTCATTTTAATGACAGCACTGAACGTTAATAACCTATGCAAATACCTTCGCTGAGCCTTACCTCAACATTCTTGCATCCACTGTTGACAAAAAAAAGTGATATTGCTCAAGATTGCTTTCATTGACCATGTCGTGCATTCACGTGTTTCATGGCGACTGTGCCGAGTCCTCTCTGGTCGGCTTAGCATATAAACCTCGGTGTTGCAGGCTCGGTGATGCAGCCGGTGATGAAGAAGAAGAAGTCGGTGGGCAAGCTGGGCATGAAGGACGTCACCAAGGGGGGCATCAAAGTACGCACTGTTGCACCAGGAGCAAGATGCGGGTGGTGAAGTGGAGGAACAGCTCTACAAGGTCGGGGCTCTGTCTGCATTTGCACAGCGTGACCCCCCCGCCCCAATCACTCAAAGTCAATTGGGACTGAACTTTTGTTTCCTTTGGGCATAAGAAGACAAACTTAAGAAAGCAAGGACCACGCAGTGAGAAACAATACAGTAGAACCTCGTTGATACGTTTCCGAAAAAAACGCGGAAAATAAACGTACGATCTGGGAAAACGTATGATTTGAATCATATGATCCGAATCGGGTTAATTTAATTTTCACGATTGCGATCGTAGGAGCCGGGAAATCGTATTAAGCGGGAACGTATCAACGAGGTTCTTCTATTTAATGTACATAGTGCATTCAACAGCAATGTGAATTAGTACAGCTATGTGAATTAGTACAGCAATGTGGATTAGTGAAGAAGCAGGTGAAGCTGGTTTAAGCTGGTTAGGTGAAGAAGTAGGTGAAGCCATTATAATCCCAATACTTGAGAACAGCAAGCGCTTCACAAGGTTTGGGTGCTGCAAACTGATGAGCTCAGCACATAGACCATGCATCGACAGTTATGTTTGAAATGTAATCGCACCAATGTCTGTAATAGGCATGATGCATAGCTGCTGAAAGTTGAAACAGCAGTCTGTGATGTGACTTGTTGCTGCTTGTATAATACGTAAAATGATTTCGTGCATGTATGTGTTTTTGTCATTGGTTGAAAAACATGGCCTAGTTATCATGGTATGTGACTACTTACTCTGTTGCCCATAGTACTACTTACTTTCGATAAAACTACAGTTGAACAATGATTTAACGAAGTCACAGGGACCCACTAATTAGTTTGTTAAATCGAGAACGAGATTTTTCAGTCCTTATAAATTAAAAATTGTATCACAGAGACTCACGAAAGCTACTACATCAGTGTATTTGCCGTTAACTCTCAGCTGCGCGCTTGCACGCGCAGGTGGCAGTTAATGCGCGCTTTCGCCATCTGCTCGTCACCTGCGCATTTTCGCCATATGGTGGAACTGACCCAAAGCCTGCAAAAAAAATGCTCAGTCTGGCGTTCCAAGCAGTTTCGGTTTGTAGTTTCGCAAGAACCAAAACGAGAATGCATCCGCTGCGTTGACTGTACGCTCCTATGCTGGCAGCACACTGAACTGACATTCTAGACGCCATAAATTTGAAAAGACCTCTTTTTCTACGAATCTTTTGTCCCGGAATGCTTCGTGAAATCAGGTTTGGCGGTGAAGTTTGTTTCGTTATTTCGACTTCATGAAAGCGTTAAGCCTATGGGCAACTGTGGGGGGGGAATATGAATTTGTTAAACCGCGAAATTCGTAAAAACAGGTTTCGTAAAATTGAGTTTCAACTGTAGTGCTTTGCCAGTGCTGTATGCATGGCAATGGTGAAATGTGATTGCTTTGGATCGGCATATTTCTGGGAAAAGCCAAGGCGCATTTGAAAGCACGTCGTGTCTTCAACGTGCCCTGACGCAGCAGATTTGTTTGTTACAGTGGTTTGTTCTCAACTAAAACAGCACATTAATAGCAATTGTCTGTGCTCACCTAAAACGGCACCTTAACAGTGTTTTCTTCTTTTTTTATAGCATAATACAAAACATTTTTTTTGCTTGATCGTGATGGCTTATCCCTGATACAGTTACGTGAAACGAGAAATTCCGGTAGGTCACTAAAGATTGGGGACTTGCAAACTCTGCAT
The DNA here is from genome assembly GCA_030522465.1 of Rhipicephalus appendiculatus. Lineage (NCBI taxonomy): Eukaryota > Metazoa > Arthropoda > Arachnida > Ixodida > Ixodidae > Rhipicephalus > Rhipicephalus appendiculatus. The sequence goes on from JALIZH010000137.1 coordinate 682,635, forward strand.
TGTCCGCATGACAACTTGTCGTCTGTTCTTGTTTATTATGCACTGTGACTGAGTAAGCCATACTCAAATATGAGATACCGGGGAATGAAAACCTTGCAAGTAGGCTTTATTTCAAAGAATGCTCCATCTGTTCAGCCATGACTATTTCCAAGCCACATTGATTGAAACAGAGCCTCGTATGCCAACATCCCAGTTTACCGTATCTACACGAATATAGGTCGACCCATTTTTTCAAATTTGACAATCCAATGTTGGGGGGGTCGACTTAGAATCTAAACCAAAACTAGAGCTTTTTTTTTTTTTTTTTTCTTTCTTTCTTTCTTTGCCGAGCGATTTTTGGGGGGGGTCGACCTACATTGGAGTCGACTTACATTCGTGTAAATACGGTACATGGGTGGCACAGTTCCTATTAGAAAACTCCCGTGGATAGGAGCATCCAATTTTCCTTTTGGTGATAACATAGCAAACACTCATGCTGTCACCATCCTCGGTCACACTCTTGAAGTCACAGTGGTGACGATGCTGACAAGGCTGCCTCTGGCAGTAGTCTAAATCTAAATGCCATGAATGTGCTTTTGGAATTGCATCGGATGGCACTGTGCAGGCAGTTTTCTTTGAAAATAAAGGCACTCGTTAGAGCCTAAGTACAGCAATACATTCAGTGTGAGCTACCATTATCGCTTCCTGGGTCCGGTTTAAGATGCCCGAGTGTTCTTGACGAGTGACGATGTGTGTTCGTTGCATCACTGTACCCGAGTACCACCAAGACAGATGCTGCTGTTATTAGAGCCGCCACTGCAGGCTGGGGTGTGTGCTAACCAGCCATGTCCAAATCATTTGGCGTACACCAAATTCATAATTACAATAATTAGAGTTTGGGCCTATATATATATGTATGGGTGCTGGCTGGGACTTCTAGTTGGGATTGAATTCCCCGTAAAATCGAAATAACCCAAATGTATTGTGCTAAGAGTGCTGTGTTACAAGCATAGAAATTGTTTACGTGACCTTAATTTTTTTGCTTGTACATATTTCTTTATGTAGGCTTCCAACAGTTCATGAATGTGCTTGTTTACTTTTTGTTTTTAATTGTTAGGGAGACGTGATTCCTTCCATGACTGGTGGGGCTCAAGTGGTCTTTAACGAAGTGGAGACGGTGAAGCACTTGTCACCAACTTCAAGTCAGCTCAGGTTTGTGCAGCCGCATCTGAATTTGTTCGCATGTGCATGTATGCGTGGCTGTTTGAAAGAAATCTCTTGAACTAGTAGTATACTGTATTTTCTCAGTATTCTTAGCAATCTCGTATAACAATAATAATAATAGCCTCTATCGAGATAGGCTTTCTTTCTAGTATATAAGCAGATAGAATTGGGTAATTCAGTCTATTCCATTGGTCTCCTCAGGATATCGAGGACGAATGTAATATGTCATCTCAACATTGTGCCCACCAGTTTCAGAATAGTGCTGTAATCTCAAAGCTCATGTGTTCATCTACCTCAGGCATCAATACTCATGTCATGGCTGCCATATTTTTAACACTGTCAGTTAAGAAAAGTAACACCTTATGTATTTACATCCCTGATGACACGTGTCTGCATCACTGAAGGAGTATAGTATTACAATAACTAGGGCCCTCTTCAAAGCCATGGTAATTGCCAAATGACAGTGGGGGGTTTATTGCATTCTTACCACCTCTATTCGACATTGTTCGACTACATGATGTGTATACAGTCTATAATATACACTATATAAGTTTTTTTTAATGTGTTGCTCACTGGAGAAGTACGTGGAGCATGAGAGCCATCCAAGAATTGTTTCCTGACACTCTATTTTCATGCTAAAAGTTAACGCCATGGACCTTGTGCATTTGAAGACAGATGCGATGCAACTAAGCATCAAAGATACCAGAGGTAGCTACTGCGGTATTTAGTTTAGCGTTCGTAAGCTCTCCACTCCAAGAACCCGCTGTAAGTTGATTATGCATGCGCAAAGTAATTTATACATGAGCATGCGCATGAATCTGCTGATGTGTCGCTGCTTGCCTAACACAATGTGCAAATGTCTGTGCCCTCTTTCAGGTGTAATCAGTGAGAAGTAAGCACCTACAAACTTTCCTTCCTTCTGTGTGTGCTCGCGTAGTTTTTAGCAGCTCCAATCCTGAGAGTGTGTTTTTCATTTCTCTTTTAACACTATAGGAAGCGAAGCAGCGGACGGGCAGCACGGGATGAGGATGACGACTATGTGTCGGCTCGTGTAAGTGGCAGCTGCTGCTGCTTATACCTCGGTTTCGTTGGCTTTTCTCTGCAGGGTTGCTAATACTGCATTTCTGTTGTCTCATATTCCTTAACTTTTTTATTTCAGTGCTCAGTGTCGGTTGAAGGTCATGCTCATCCTTCTGTGATAAAGTGAGTGCGTCATTTTGACCGAGCTCTCGTTGCTTTTGAAATGTTAATTGCGGAGAATGGGTGCAAAAAATTGTGCAGAAACAGTTGAGGATGGTTGTCGGTGTAAGCTGATAGCCAAACATGAACGTCCATGCTTGGACTATTTGCAGTGCACGATTTCAAAGAGGGCATGTGAAAGAGTCCTCTCCTTAAAAACATTTAATAAAAAAAAAAAAAAAGTTGTGACGGTATACTTGCACCACCCACTCGTGGCAGCACAAGACACCATATTGAAAACATAACCTCCTGTAGATTTTAAAATGCTGACTTAAATTGCTTATGAATTTTTGAGTTTATAGATTTACAGGCACTGTTATATCAGTTTGCATTAACATACCCTATTTTGAGCACTCGCTCATACTAGGCACGTCTGTTTAAATGTTTGCTAACACAGAAACGGGCTGGTTTATTTAGTATTTATTTTACTTACTTCAATATCCTCAAGGCCCGAAGGCATTACAATAGGGAATAAATAACAAGATACACAGTGAACAGAATGAAATAAATTAATGAAGCTGCTATAAATAACATTCACCAGCAGATTTAAAGGCAATTTACATTGCTCTGTTCAGCAGCAAAGGTAGGCAAGTGGGTCCAGTCATTCAAAGTGCTTGAAGAGCTATCATAACTTTGTGTGGGAGACAAGAATACGTTCACTTGCCTCGGTGATCTAATCTGTTAAATACGTAGAGTGGCTTCAAAAGAAGATAATGTTTTAGTTGTGTATTGGGATAGACTTAATGAAAAAGAACCTCTGTACTCATTAGTTTGGCTACCATTTATGTAGGTGTCTCCTTGACTTCTCATTACAGACGATCAAGAGTGTGAAACCTTTGGAGCTGCTGCGTCATGTCGGCCTGTGCCAATCTCACTGCTGTATATAACCACAACAAGAACGAGCGTGTCTTAGCGATCCGCAATTAATTTTATTTTTCAAATAAAGTGCTTTTAAGAATGAAGTGTCTCTTCACTGAAATCTGCTAAAGTGATCATTAAGTACTATGTACCATGTTACTGACCAGAAAAGAACTAAATGATATCTGATTATGGGCCAATCAGGTTCAATGCATGTTGCATCGCTTGATACTATTGGTTGCAGTGTTGTAATTGTGCACTAATATGGAGAAGCACTAGTAATCATTGGTAATCATTTTGAATGTTGCCTGGCTCTAATGTTCTTGAGCGTCGCATAGGGTGACATTGGGCAGCCACTGGTGGGCGTACATCAACTGTCTGTAAGACCACTGCTTTGCATTGTTATTCACTCAAGCAGCCATGTAAAATTATTATTGATCACAAAATAATGGGATTTCTTTTGCATGATAGTTGATTCCTGAGCCAATTCGTGTGGCTGTGTGTGCACTGGCACCAATTCCAGAGGCTTGAGGCGTAGCGAAGAGCTGCAATACTGTTACATATTTCAGTTTTTTCAAAACCTAGCAGAAGCCATCAGAGGATGGTCATCAGTCGAGCAAGAGCTTAGACTGGTTAATATTTTTTGGTTAACTCTGATGATTAATGCTATAGACTCTCTGATAAATGCACATTCACTGCAATAATAAGCTTGCAGCCTGAGCCTCACCTTGTGTGAGAGGCAAGACACAATGATATGTTCATTTTCTCTGCTCTTATGATGATATGCTATTCCCAGCGCTTTATGGCGAATTGCCCATGCAGCATAGTGTTTTCTTTTTTTTTTATGCATATATGTACGTACCAGTGCTCTAGCATAGTGCATCATGTTTGACAGAGGCATACTATGTTGAGCTGGCAGGATGCAAGGATTGACTCTATTTTTCCCTCGAAAAAGTGGCTTGGAGGGGGGACAGGACAACGTACCAACACCGTCAGTGTATCTGAAATGAAGCCACTGGCCTCGAGGGCCACCACTGGAAACGCTGGTGCCACCGTCGGCGTGACGTGCTTGGCAGGATCGCGCGGTTATAGACCTTATGCAAAATCTGCTGCCATCTAGCGGCCGCCGCGCGCATTTCCGCCATGTTGAAGGCAAGCGCGCTCCGCTTGTGCACGCACGGAGCGTACGTATCAACGTGTGGCGGCTGATACGAACGGAAATGCCGACAAATTTTTGTGTGCCGTGTTGCTCAGTTTGAGGAAACTGAAATGCTGAAAAAAGATTCACAGGAAACTAAACTCAATGTTATTAGATTTCCTCGCGGTCAACGAGAAGCGGCAAATCGTTCCGTTGCTCCGGCTATAGACGTCAGACTCTGCCCAGGCGGCGCTGCGAAAAACGCCGCCACCAGCGCTCTCATCGCCGCCCTGGCCATAACTGGGTAGTGCAAAGAGAGCCGTCCGCAAGCGAATGTGCATAGGCCACTCTAGAACCTTCCTCTTTCGCTGGTGTTGAGGGCTGTTTCCTAAAAATTAAGTATCTGAAAAGCTTCTTCCGTCAATCCACCCTCGCTTCAGAAAGCTAGTGCTCATAAAAGTGAACTGCGGCTACAAGGCAAAAGATGTTTCAGTATTTCGGCGTGCTGCAACTCGCAAGCGCAATCGAGCATCGCATGACATCGAGTTCGAGGCACTCCGACGTGCGTTCTGTAACGCCTAAATGCGTTAAATTTGGGCAAATACATAATGTCAAAGCGATGAATACGTACACGAGCAATGTTTCTTACGATCAGTGGTACAAAGTTTGCTTTATCAGGCACGAATGGTCCCGGCGATTTTCGCCTTTGCAGTTGCATTCTCCATCCATCTCTCGCTTCCTGTGCGTTGAACTGTTTTATTACGCATCCCCGAATGTACTGGTGACGGTAGTCTTCCGTTTGTATATACTGCAAATGGGGATACGTGCGTGTCCACTTTCTCGGTGTACAACGAAAGGCAAAAGCGTGGCCTCCGAGATAGCTCCGGCAATCGCGGAGACCACGGGCAAGAAAAACCTGACGGTGGTCACGACCAACATTTTGCGACTTTTATTACGCGCGTGTTAGCATTTGCTTGTTAAAGCCGGAACTTTGAACCTTCAATGCATACGTGCGCGATGCTGTGTGTGGTCGCGGAGTGCGCTATGTTTATTACGCACTTCACCAGTCTGCGTTTAACTGCATGCTGCACGGCGCGCACCACGGTCCGAGGCTCTGCTGAGCTTCATAGTCAAGGTTACCACGGTTCTACGTCAAGGCTACTCAAAACACTAACATGAGACCCACATTATCACACTTTCTCATGCGACCGGCTGTGGAGAACGCCAGTAATTCGCTTACCCAACATGTTCGCAATTGCGAACATGTTGGTTAAGCTCTGGATACAGGGGCGTTAACGCCCCGTATCCAGAGCTCTCGCCGTTCTGCCAGTTCTGCTTCGTGCAACAGCTACGGAAATCGGTAAAACTGAAGTCCTTTACGCCCGTGGCAATTCACAACGCAACAGTAGCGTCGACTGAGGCCTTTCCTCGTAGCGCGCAGAACTGTTGCGTCTGCTCTTGTTTTCGCCGTCGTTCTGACACGCACTTCATGGCGGTTCGGTTGTGCGTCCGACTAGCGGAGAGAAATTCGTAGCTCTTTTTCTGAGTGTTCAATGCGCCAACACGCCAAATATTTAGGTTAATCGTTGTTTCCAACTCGCTAGTTGCACCTGGTTGCACAGCAAACTGTGCAAGGGAGCCGGACTTTGCACTACCCAAAACTGCTCCGACAGGTGGCGCTACGTGTCTGCAAAACTCCAGAGTCTGACGTCTATTGCTTACGACAAACGCCGTGTTTACGCTCTCCGTTCTTAAAAGATGCGGTATGTGACAGCAACGGCACTCATCAGTGAACGCTCTTGCGTGCCATACCGCAACGAGACTGCTCACGCGCCGTGTGCTTGCCTCACATAGACAAGCCGGCTTCGTGTACGAGCTTCAAAGCTGCACCGCGACTACTGGCGCGTTCCTGCGCTGCTATAGACATTACTAATTGCTTATTACATTGCGATAACAATACGTGTTACACATGCAGCTAGTGCGCGTTATCGATTCTCGGTGAACGGACTGATTATGCTACAGTGTGGTGGTGTTTGTTTTTGATTGTGGGGTTTAACAAGGTAGCCTTTGGTGGGACTCTTTTCATGTTCAATTTTCACGTGCATGAGATGCGCAATATTTTTACATTTTTTTCGTCGGTAATTTTATATATAACATACGTCGGTGACTATACAGCAGCGAAACACTTTTTTATTTCAGAAATAAAAAAAGACAACGTTTTATGTAAAATTAGATGTACGTAGGCTGTCTCTCATAAAATACGCTTTGAACCGGGTCAACAGCACCTTCTTACCGTCATCGCTGTGCTTTGCCGTGTCGCGCGCTAAAGCCTCCATCCAACCGTCTTCTAACCATACAAAATTTATTACCTAGCGCACAGATTCATTCTCAACGATGGTGGCGGACTTGTAACTTCATTCTCGTTGTTAGGCTGTTCATTACATGTAATAACTGTCAAAGCTCCAAGCTTTACTCGTAATAACTGTGACTGGGAAATGCAAGTAACGTGTACGAGTCCTTACACATTCGTCTGACATTTTTGTGCCCCGATATATTACTGTCAAAGCAGACACAAGCAAGAGGTTATAGCGGCGACAGCGGTGCGATTTGGGCACAAGCCTCTAAAATGGCGCCGAATCGGTAGCTTAGTCAAACGTCCGACAGATGGCAGCAATTTTGCATAAGGCATGGCCTCCGAGATGGCGGACGCGCGGCGGGTTTTTCTCCGGCCGTCCCAATCGCACGGAGAGAGCGTATTTCCCGAGGTGGGCGTGGCCCGCTCTTTTCTCCGCACCGCGGCTACAGTGGCCACTGTACCGCGGCGCACTTACTTGGGATCGGAAAAGCTGCCGCGCTGTTGGCGCAGCTTGCATGTGGCGAGGAAAGAAATGGTTTTGCGCTTTTATTAACCTCGCGCTGATTTGGAAATATCTGGTCAAGGTGTACGAGAGGCCAAGTCAATGCCGGGGCCTATCGATTCTCAAATGGGCTTTTTTTTTTTTTTTTTGCTGTAGATTTGCGCCGCCTTTATTAGAGCACTTAGAAAAGCGATGCATCTGCAAGAGATCCGCATGTGCTAGAAACTTACTACGAAATTTGCGGGCTGTATAGTATGGGGGGAGTTAGCGAAGGAGATGAAAAAAAAAGAATGACGATGAGGCTGGGCGTGATGACGCCCGGGGCTCGCGCTCGCCCTGCCGCTAAAGACCGATCAGTCGTTGCCGGGCCTTCGTAAATTAAACGCGTTTTTCTTGTCGCCTATGTGTTCTCTGAGGGCTTCGGCCGACCACTGGCCCTGAGCCCACAATAGATATGTTGATAATGTTGTAAGCTAGATTTAAGGCCTGCGACGGAAGCAGTCCGTTTGGTAGCAGTATCGCAAAAAGCAGGTATCGGTGCTTGCTTCCTTTGTGCATTTTTTCCTTCGGTGTAACAGCATATAGCGAAATGAAAACACACGTATAGCAGCACTCAAATTTTCCATTAGGAACACTTTGTTTATATTTCCTTTATTAACAACTTGCAGGCACTTCCTTCTATACGGAATGCTTTACAGGCATTGCATAACAGGTGAATGCCATCACAGCAGCGTAAAGAAGTAAAAAGTGGCATCGGCATAAAGGAAGCATTATCCGCACAGAGTGAAGTGGCAGATTGTGGCCTTCATGCAGTCAGGGAGGAGGTTGCAGGCAGTCGCCACACGTCTATAGACCGTGGTCTAGACTGAAAGTCGCCGGTTCTGTGACGACCACGGACTGGTTACAGGCGCGTTTTGTTCATTTATGATCGATTGATTGATTTGGATGCAGTCGAGAGCACAGTAAATGAACACGATACTGACATTGCCATTGTGCTACCAAAACGTAAGCAAAATCCGGATGACGAAAAAGGAGGCGATGACAACTCAGGCACTTTCACTGTGAACGACGTGTGGAGTAAATGTAGGTCGACTAATCGAAGCTTTCAACAATATTCCGGCAAAATTACTTATCATCTTACTTCAGTGACATCACCAGGGCACTCAGTTGTCTAGAGCGTAACCGTGCTTCTCCTGACCAACTCATAAATATCCGTACGCGATCAAATAGTAAAACAATGTGTCACGATAGGAGGGCAATATGATTCAACGACGAAAATTAGCCCAGTTTTCACCCATACACGTCATACACGTCTCCAGAAAGGAAGAATGCTAGAACGCCCCTGTATATTTCTCAAATCTAGGTATTTCGCGCCGAGAAGAAACGGACCGTAATGAAAAAAAAGTAACACTACCACAGACGAATTAATACCTCCTTACAATAATTTATATCAGGAAAATTCAGTAGTTTCCGTGCTTTTCTCCGTAAATTGGACCAAAATAAATGAAAAAAAAAAAAAAGAAAAACGTGCGCACGCTGTAATCCCGCGCGCTCTGCTTTCTGCCGCGGTCTCCGCTGCCGCCGGAATCCTAGAGTTACTGTATATGCTACCTTTAGGTAGCAGAGTTGCGCCAAGGTACGCCATGTTGGGCTCCGTCGCTATGCGGGAAAGCCACTCTCCGTCCGCGTAGGAGCCGCGCTCGCAGGACGTTGCGAGTATGTTTTTTTTTTCTCTTCTTTCTATTTTTTTATAATGTTAGTAAAATTAGATTGCTCCGCTCATGTTTACGAGCGGCGATTTTACGATGATGCACCTAGTATGTAATTATTGTTTCAAACAGTGCGTGTGACAAACATAAACACTGGTGCAACGCTTACAGAATTTTTTATCTTCGCACTTCAATTCACGCTCGAGCCATAATATCATGGTATCTCTTTGTCGCGTTTGGCTCCCTTGCGCTAACTGTGGAAGGGGACAAATTGTGGTCGAGAATATTTAACGCAATCGGGCTCAATAGCGATCGAAAGTAGCCGTGCGACATGCGTATTTGGCGTGCATGCATGTATGCGATCACGGCTCGATAAATCTGAAAGATGTGAACAAGCGATTCAAAAGCGCTGCCGCGTACACCATTGCTCGCACTGAAGACATGAAACCTGAATTCAATTTATGTAACTAAGGCGAGCACACTCTGGTTATTTGCATTGCACCACTGTGTTCCTTCGAATGGTTCCAGTAAGCTTCCTGGTCGCATTTCACATGTCATGGACCAATTTAGATGTGTTATATGTCCACGCAGCCCACACAACCCGCAAACTAAGGCTACATATATTTCGCGTTCATTTTACCTGTAAAGTTATTATGGGTACATTAAATGGTGCATCTTACCATAACTTTGTTTCTTGCTTATAGAAGACACTACAATTTTTATTGCTATGGCAACACCTGCTGCACCAAGCGATTGCACAGCACCAAAGTGCAGCTGGTGCCTCACAATTAATTCACAATGTTTATACATATACCCGAGAAAATAGCAGCCAGGTGTTATCACGCTTATCAAATGTAACAATTACGGCTTCTCGCGATGCAGCAGTCACTTGAGTCGGAGGTGTGTAGAAGATTTTGCTCGTGGCACCGTCTTACCATTTTAACTGGAGCTATGACAGTTCGGAGCGCAACACCCCGTCATATAGTGAAAGAGCTGCCGGCGTGTGGTATCACACTGATGCGATTGAAGTGGATGTTAAAGCGCACCAGCTGATCGAAAATATCCGCAGCCCTCCACTACGGCGTCTCTTCGAATCGCTTTGAGACGTTAAAACCCAAAACCAACCATCAGTCCTCCATTTCAAAAAAGAATGCGTCTGAGATCACACGGATCTTGACAAGCAGCAAGAATAATAACAGCGCAGATTTAATTACGCTTGAACAGCTGGAATCTGCCAAGTGCATATTGGCGTTGCCTGCAAAGGGTTGGCTTCTCCGCAGCGCAGAGGAGCCACCTCTGACCACGTGATGGCGCTTGGCGAATAGTGGCGCTGGAATCACTGGCGGCGGAGCGAGCGGCGCCCGGAAAACAGTGGCGCAACTCTGCTACCTAAAGGTAGCATATACAGTAATTCTACGGATGGATGGATGGATGGATGCTATGAGCGTCCCCTTTATAACGGGGCGGTGACATGTCTGCCACCAGGCTCGAAAAAAAACTTTCTTTTTATGGTGGCCTAATGCCTTATCTACATTGATTAAATCTATGTTATTACAGCAAAGAAAAATATAAGTTCACGGTCCATCTCTCTGCTTCTTAAGGCAGAATGACCTTATTTTCCCCCCTTCTTAATTTTTTGTCCTTTATCTCTACTTTTCTGCCACCAATACTCTAACCGTCTCTTACTTATTTCTATCGCGGACGTGTTCAGCTTTCCATTGTTGTCCCTAAAACCCAAGGCTTCATGTAGACTCGTGTCCACACGTATATCTGGGTGGATATCGCCACATTCAATCAGTACATGTTCCATCGTTTCCTTAGTTCCCCCCACAGCATGTACATTGTTCTTCTTCGTTACAGAATCTCGCTTTATAGCTACGCGTTCTAAGGCAACCCGACCTTGCCTCAAACAGTAAAGCGCTTCCCCTTGAATTATCATAAAACCTCTCCCTCCTTATTTCGTTTTTTCCCTTTCGGTAGTCACTGAGAGCCGGCTTCTTTTCCATCGCTGTCATCCAATAAGTCCTCTCCGCCTCTCTGACTTTTCGCTTAATGCTCCTTGTTGCCATGTCGCCCACACTGCTAGCCGTATATTTACTGGTGAGCCTCCTAGTTCTTTTTCTCCACTGCGTGTCGACGCTTTTTCTATACAAATACCTGAAAACCTTCCCTGCCCATCTACTCTCCTTCATTTTCCGCAGCCTCTCTTCAAATCTAATTTTGCTCTGAGCTTCCCTCACTTCAAAACCTGTCCATCCCATATCACCCTTTACAGCCTCATTTGTCGTCTTCCCGTGAGCGCCCAACGCGAGGCGTCCCACAGTCCTTTGATTTACATCCATTCCAGATTGCACCTCTGACTTCATGCACACCACTGAGTTCCCAAATGTAAGCCCCGGAACCATCACACCCTTCCACAGCCCTCGAAGCACCTCGTACCTATTGTATCCCCATAACGCTCTGTGCTTCATGATTGCAGCATTCCTCTTTCCCTTTGTTACCGATGCTTTCTCTTGTACCTCCATATATCTATCCCCCCTCATTTACCCACACTCCGAGGTACTTGTATTCGCTTACCCTCGGTATTTCTTGGCCCTGTATTAAGACCGCATGGTCTTCGTGATCATTGAATACCATCAATCCACATTTTGTAGCACTAAAACCTAGTCCTAGAGCCTCGCCCTCCCTTCCGCATACATCTGCCAGCCGCTGTATATCATCTTGACTGTCCGCAAATAAGACAATATCGTCAGCATAAAATAGACCTGGAAGCTTCTGCTCAACCATCGCGCCTGCCTGTTTGTGTGACAGATTAAATCCAATGTTGCTCCCTTCTAGCGCTTTTTCCATCCTCACCATGTACAGCATGAATAACAGCGGGGACAAAGGACATCCCTGTCTCAGCCCCTTGCTAATGTCAACGCTGTCCTTGCTGCTTATTCCTTCCCATTCTACACAAACTGTATTTTCTCGGTATATTTCCCTCAAAAGCTGTATACAGTCGTCACCTATGCCCACTTCCTTCAATATATCCCACAAAATTTCCTGATTAACGTTGTCATATGCCCCGGTGATGTCTAGATAAGCTACGTATAAGGGCCTGTTTTCTATTTTTGATATTTCTATACACTGTGTAAGAACGAACAGGTTATCGTCTAACCGCCTGTCGATTCGGAATCCATTCTGGAGTTCTCCCAAAATATCATTTTGCTCTACCCACGTTTCTATTTTTAATTTTACTGCCTGCATCGCCAACCGGTATAGCACCGATGTAATAGTTAGCGGTCTATACGAGCGAATGTTATCCTTTTCTCCCCTGCCTTTATAGATTAAGTTCATTCTACTTTTTCGCCAACTGTCTGGTATTTCCCTCTCCTGTAAGCACTTTTCTACGGCTTTCAGCAGTGCTTCTTTAGTGCTCTGTCCTAGTTCGTTAATTAGGCTGACGGGAACCCCATCTAAGCCAGGAGTAGTGCGCTTAGGAATTTTTCCTTCGGCCTTCTTCCAATTGAAATTTTCAAGTACTACATCTTCCTCGGTTGTACTCTTCTGTATACTTTTACTCACCGGGGGGAATCCTCTGGGCGACCTTTTTAAACGAATCGGCTGTTACCTTTCGGATGTAACCTAGCGCTTCATACCCTTCCAATTGATTTCCTTCTTCATCTACCATATGTTGTTGCATTGTTACAGACTTCCTACCTAGCGCTTTTAGGTGGCTCCAAAATATCCTAGGCGCGGCCTTCTTCTTTTCGCGAATCTCTGTCATCCAGCGTTCACTTTCGCCTTTAATTTTTGCCTCGACTAATTTCTGCACAATGGATTTTTGCTCTAAATATATTTTCCATACTTGGTTGACCTCATCCTGTGGCCGCTTCTCCTTTTTTGCTTGTCTGTGCTGCCGTGATGCCTCACGTCGCTTCTCGATCGCATCCCGGATTTCTTTGTTCCACCAACTTTTTGGCTTTCTCTTTCCTTTCCAAGAAATAGTTTTCTTCTCTTTTTCTATATCTTTCGTGATTACATGTAGCAGCTCACTATACTTCCAGTCTTTGCCTGGAAGTTTGTCTACTTCTTCCTCGACTCTTGCGGCTATATTAGTTATTTGTTTCTCAATTAAATATGAGCTGCCAATGTTCGATTCTAGGTTCTTATTTTCAGTTTTATATCCCATTTGTAATGTTATGCGTTTATGATCACTACCCAAGCTGTTAATGCCTTCCTCGTCTATTCTCATCTCTCTAAGTTTGTCATAGATTCCTTCTGTCATGAGACAATAATCAATGCTCGACTGCCTGTTTCCGACTTCCCACGTGATGTGTCCCTCACACTTAGGCCCCGCGTTAACTATTTCAAGACTATGTTGCTCGCAGAGATCTAGCAATAACTTGCCATTGGAGTCTGAATATCCGTCAAGGTCATGTATGTGTGCATTCATGTCCCCTAGAAGGATTATTTCGGCATCATGACCAAATTCTTTAATATCGGTGCTTATGCATTTCACTATCTCCATATTCTTTTCTCTGCAGTTATTCCCCGTCCACAAGTAAGCTACACCTAGCCACGTTTTCTTTCCACCTACTGTGCCCGAAACCCACAGGTGCTCTGAACACGTTTGCTTCACTCTATCCCATTTTGCTCTGCTATGAATTAGCATTCCAATACCCCCCACCTCTCCTTTCTGATATGATCCTGTTGCATCCTTCCCAAATGTAATTGTCAATATGTGGTGGCTCTTCCAAGTCTCTAAGGTGTGTTTCTGTAACCGCATAAACACCTATCTGTTCCTTGTTTAACTGTCCCTCAATCTCTAACCATTTTGCCTTTTTTTCTGCCACCCTGCATGTTAATGTAACCAATTGCGACACGCGCCTTCTCCCTTCTTTTACCTTTTCTCTGGTTTTTCGCTATACTACCTGTCACAGAGTCCCCCCTGGTTGTTGTCCTCATTACACGCTACCCTGGACACCGAAGGGCCCGCGTGCCCCCCCAAAAAAGCTACTGCGCGTCCTGCAAGTCGCCAACCCACCTCATGACCAAGCCTCCTATTGAAGTGTATTCCGTCTCTTCGAAAACCACCCCACCTGTGCACCTCTCTGTTTATTTCCACTACCTCGATGCCCTTCTCTCGACTCATCCGCCATATCTCTTTGTTTGCGTCGACAACCGCTCTTTGCAGGTTGCCGTACCGCACCGGTACCTCCGGTATTGTGCATACCACTATCTTCACCTGAGGGGAAATGGCGCGCATGTCATCGACCCCTTTCGCCAATGTGGTCGCTAGTTCGGCTGATTCTTCATTCAAGACGTCGTTTAGACCTCCCGCAATTATCACGAGGTTACGTCCATTAGCTTTAGTTGCGAGTTCTGCGCTAGCTTGTCTCATCACTGATCCCAGCCTACGTCCCGGGAACGTCCCTATTAAAACTCGTTTGTCGCCTCTCACCCTTTCCTTGACTGCTTCTGCGCGTCTAGCTAAATTCGAGTCCCCGGCCATTATAACGTGCTCCGACTTTTCTGCTGGACTGTCCCGCACCTGGCCACTGCCTCGGTCACCAGCTCGCGCAACCGCCGCTGTTTTGCTCCCTCCCATCCCCAAAACCACCTCGCGGAAACTGGGTCCTGTGCCCCCTGCACCTGTCTTCCCCAAACCTGTCTCCACCTTCGCGTCTCCCACTATGGGGGTTGATGCCCCCCCTGTTCCCGCCGTCGCTTGCTTCCTTGTTCACCATGACTACCTTCGCTAACCCTTCCTCAGCTGACTTTAGCCTTTCTCCCATAGCCATCGTTTTTTCTCGCTCTGTCGCCAACGCATTCTCCAGCTCGGCGATTTTTACCTTGAGCTCATTCTGGGCAGCCATCATTATTTCCATTTTCGCCTCTAACTCACATTGCTTACACTTGGCGTCAGCTTGTTCTGCCTTGTCATCCTCTATTTTCCATCCCATTCCGCACCCTGAACACTTTACGGTCTTTTTGACCATGGCCAGATCGTTCACACTTCGGATTACATGCACTCAAAGCCAAAAGGTACCACAAAACTCCGCCAGTATGCTTCAAAGCACTTGTGTACCCTTCAGCCACGTGGTGGCCGAAAAAAAGAAAAAAAAAAGCCAAGCGACTGTCAGACAAGAAACAGTACAAAGTTGTAACCCCAATTAATCTTCAATCTAGTGGGTTATGTACTCATATAACTAATAAAAGCAAGCTCGAATCATGCAGAAAAAACTTATCTGTCGCTGTCATTCCGGAGCCCACGAAAAACACGTCCGTCCTCTAGCGGCACTACGCGGCACTTCCGGAATCCCAAGTGAGTGCGCCATCTCGCGGTAGCCGGGCGCGCGACGCGATGTACGTTTTTTTGCTGGGGAGCGCGGCGATTGGGACGGCCGGAGAGAAACCCGCCGCGCGCCCGCCATCTCGGAGGCCATGCACAAGGTCTATACACTCCGTTTGGGACCGATAGGGGGCGCTTTGAAAACCGCGCGCAGCGCCACGAGTGGTGGGCGTGCAACGTTGAGAATGTTAGCAGACAGCAGCGCCTCATTGCTTTGACAGCTATGGTGGCGCAAGCGCCCGTACCGGCGCTGTTTGTGCTTCAAGCTGGATGTAAAGATATCGTAATGGGACATTCTTCCGCGATGCCGCCATGAATAAATGGGAAAAACCTGCACAAAAGCGGCCACGTTTTCCACGTTAGTGAGCGCCTTGCTGCGCGTCGTCAGTACTGACGGCTAAATGCGTGCACGCGTCAGGTGTGTGTAATGCAAGATGCTTACTCCATAACTGTCGCGGTAAGCTGTCATTATTTCACGCTTAGAATATTGTTGGTGCGTGCCCACTACCCGCGTACTTGCAAAATACTCAGAGCATTAAGAATTATCGATGGCTTCACGGCCACTCGCCGTAGAAATCACGGTGAGTGGCCGGGCGGCATGCTCCTTTGTTGCGGCTTCGTGTCACGGCGATTTGCAGCCACCGAGTCTCGCAAAGTGCTTTGCTTGAAATTGTCGCGGCATCATCATCGCTCATCATGATCATAGTCTTTACCTCACCGCTCGCGCTGCTCATGCTAAGAGCTTGAGGCGCGGGCGAGAAAGACAACGTGCTACGATTTCGGCCAGAGAGGACGCCGAAGCCCCCTTTCGTCTTTCGCTTCACCTTGTAAAGTGGCGAAGACGACGGCGTGGTCACTTCGGCCACCGTCACGTCTCTCATTCACTACAACCTCTTGCGCTGTTATGTTGCTTTCCGAAACGCACTGACATGCTCACATGCATATCCATCGCTACAGAATTCGCAAAGCTTGGTTTTTTTTTTTCGTACAGAACCTCTAGTTCTGCTACTCTGCGTCTTAGCTTGATCCTACCGAGTGCGCATAGCGCTGCTGGGCGGCTAGTTGTGTTTACGGTAATATGCTACGCAACTAAGTTCGCCCCTTAACTGACGGTCCTATCAACCCAGCAAAGCACCAATTGACCTCGCATTGCATTCCCCAAAACTACGAAGGGTAGACGGCGAGGTAATAAGGTCCATCAAAATGTTCCATCAGTCTTGAGCTGAATTATTATTCAGCTCATGACTGATGGAACGTATTCAAGCGGCATTTTATAAAATGCCTTGCGTACATTTCTTTTCTCACCAGCTCTATGACAGCAGGAACATCACGCAAGATCATTTCACCTGCAGAGGTGGTGTCTCAGACCAATTCAAGCATGCAGCGGCAGAACGCGAGATGGTAGAGGGAGCGGGAACCAAACACTTTTTTCTTCGCACAGCCGTGATCTACTTATGTCGCTGTCCAATAAAGCAGGGTCGAGTCGAGAAACTGTGAAACGTCGTTCCCGCAGGACACGACGTGTACCTTTTCGTACAATCGACTACGCAGCAGTTCATTGATTACGATAAACTACGTGCTAGCGGGCGTGGGAGAGCGTTTGGTTCTGCTCGGGCTCTCAACGACTATCTGCTCTGACGGCCGCGCGGCGGCGCGCCAGTCGCAGTGCACGGAGTGTATAGGCTCCCCAAGCGTCGCTTAGTGGCGCTGCGACTCTTGACAGGCAGCACCATCTGGCAGAAAAATAGAAACTGGGGTTATACGTCGCGCGTTTTCCCTTCTCTCCGCCGCGCTTCCGGCAGAGAGAAGGGGAAACGCGATGTGAACTTGGACCTTCTCAGCATCAACGAGATTGAACCCGAGTTCGCGTGTCAATCAGTTTGATTGATAGACGCCCACGGTATAAGGATCGTGTCCGCCCACCGCGTTTGCATTCGCCGAGGAGCAGTGCTCACGCCACAGCGCCAGCGAGCGGCACGAATAAGCTATGAGCTAAATCGGACCGACTATGCAAACACGCACGAAGTACTAAAGGTTCTTTCATCACGCGCCTACGATGTCTGGCACTCAATTTTACCGCGCACACGACGTATACCACTCACAGCCGCGTTGCCGTCCCGAAGCAAGCGCCCCTCGTGACATCTGCGGCGAGATATGTCACTATTTAATTGTTTGTGTCTACCTATTCGCTACTGCAGACAAACCTTCAGACGTGTATTGTAAGCAGACCCGTAGCCAGGGGGGGGAAGCAGGGGGGGCTACCCCCCCCCCCCAAATTCGGATGGAGGAGGTGTTTTACCGAGAATAAATAATGAAAATAGGTGGTTTTCAAGCTTTTCAACAAGTTCCCCCCCCCCCCCCCCGAAAAATATCTCTGGCTACGGGCCTGATTGTAACAGTAACCCGCCCATTTTTTAATCTGTATTATTCGATGGAAGCGAGTCGAGCTATGTATACGCGATAGCGCTGCGTGTGCGCCCTTATTGCCTCAGGGGAAATTAACGAAATAACTAGCCCGAATGAAGACAGGTGCGCACGAACATGCCTGTGGGAGGCGCGATGTTCAGTTGGCAAATAGATAGCGCGACACTCACGCCGACGTCGCTGCACTGCTGAAATGTTGATTTAGTGGCGGCGCTGACTCTTTCGCACTCGCAGAGTTACTATGTACAGTAACTCTACGCACGCGGTGTTCCTTTGAAAGCAGCTGCGAGTTTCGCACAAGCGTTTGTGACGCCATGCGCTTTCTTGTAGCCGTTTTTTCTCAACGCTGCTTTCGCGCGCTCCGCGCTGTCTTCCTAGTCATGACCATTCCTTCCTAATTTCATTTTATTAGATGCGAAGCATCTTATGCTCGGGGCTGTGTCCATCCCGCTTCCGGCGTCCCGCGTCCGTTCACTTTCATGAAGTAGGGAAGCACCCACTATGCGAACCAGAACACTGTAGTACAGTAAGGCCGTCAACCACCACCACAGTTATCAGTGGAGACCGGATTTTAGGCAAATGCCTATTTTTTTCCTTGCGTTCCTATCGTGCCACTTTGATATATGAGCACGAATTAGGGGGGTTAAGGAGGGTTTTTATAGTGCCTATAAATGCCTATTTTGGGGGGTTTGTGCCTAAATGTCTATAAGCGCCTATAAATGCCTATTTTCAAAAATGGCGCCCATATGAGCACTATTTAAACTCAAATTTTGCTTTCGAGTACAGTTTGAGACCGTAATTCATGTTACCGGGTAAAATTGACGTTTCGGAACTCTATGGGGTGCCACAACCCAGTTCCCTAGTTCAAGAAACTTCCGGTAACAACCGCTAGCAGCAGTGCAATGGGACGCGCCCGCCACCTCATTCCACCGCACTGACATGGCGCGAGCGGTTGGAGCAGGGGGGAGGAGGAGGAGATGAAAAAGCGCTATTTCTGCAACCCTAAATCGGAGCACGTCCCAGCGTATACAGTTCAATGAGGATAGGAAAATATTGGTGGCAAGAGGAGAGTGGCGTCCGTGGCCGAGGATGTGGCGGGCGGCTTTTACAGCCGGTCTTCCAGTCAAGTGTTCCCAAGGAATTGAAGCATCTCCTTGAAGACCTGGCTGTGGTGGGGGGCAGAAAACAGGAGGTCCCTATGTGCAGCAGCAGGAAGATGGAGAACGAATGCCAAACCATGCATGGGATGCCGTCAGGTGAATGTAGAGTGCAGGTAAAAAAATCAGATGTGCACTTGGCTTTTGTTTTGTTTGTAGTTTACTTCTTAAAGGGCGCTTCACCAGGTCACATAAGAAATTTTAGTTAGGCACTGGAAGTTGTTGCGTGCCCAATGAAGAGCTTTGTACCGCAAGAACTTTTTAATTGGTTCATTACGAGCCACGAAAGCATGATGCTGGTAGGTGAGCTTGAAACCTTTGCCACTCGCAAGCCAAATTTCTTCGCTGCCCTCTTCGGTACCGGAGCAACTCGGAGCCGTGGGATCACACGACGCAGACGCATCAACACGTCATACGCAAGCAAGGTTACACTGTGAGCGCATGACATGCCCAAGCCAGGTCGTGCACACAAGCCGTGTTGTATCATTTCGGCGTTCTCTCTAGTGTACTGCCTGTTTCTGTGGGGTGGATCCCTCTGTGCGCTTGGAGAGGTTGGCATGGATGATGTATCCTTACCACGACACAGCGCGTCGCACCGCTGGAACTGCTGTAATGGACGATGCATCAAAAACACGCCAAGCGTTGTCAGGGCTGGCGCCGGCACGACGCGGCAACGGCGAGAACACGGACGTAAATCATAGGAGGCAGCTCAGTCTCGCATCACGCTCAGTTCGAAGCAAAAAAATTAATAAAAACGCACACAGATTCCGTTTGTATGTTTCAATATTTCTACAACTTTCTTCTATTAAAGCAACAGATTCCACAAATTACACATGTCGCCTCGAATAATTCTCGCAGAGCCACGTACAATACTCTGACCTACGCAGGACCATTCCTTGTTGTACGTCACCTCCTCCATATTGGTGCGCGCGCCCGTGAGATCAAGGACAAGCGGCGTTTAGTCTGACATTTCACCTCTTTCCGGGGCGCGTAGCGTTGCAAATATTGGCGGACGGGATCGTTAGCGCCCAGTGCATGCATTACACTTGCGAGCTCGAAATGCTCAAACCTGGTAAGGGGCCCTTCAAGCAGGGGCGTAGCCAGAAATTTTTTTCGGGAAGGGGGGGGGGGGGGGAGCACAACCTTGAAATGGCCATTTTTCGCTATGTATGTCATGGCGAAAAAAAATTCGGGGGGGGGGGGGGGCACGTGCCTGGTGTGCCACCCCGTGGCTACGCCACTGCCTTCAAGGTGTTCACAGACAGAGGATAAATTGACCCTGCTTGATTAGACCCGGCCAATACGAGGCTAAAAAACCCTTCTTGCCTTTTAGCGGTTTGGCTATTGGCTCCTGGGCTGCCCTTCTCAGCCATGCCGAAAAGAAAGAGACCCAGAAGCGTGTTTATTCGACGGCGGGCACTTAGCTCACCAATGCTGGACAATAAAAGAAGAGACCCTGTTCTGGAAACCATGGGGGGAAAACGGACAATAGCATGACTATGTTAAACCATTGACGCCTTTGTGCCATCATAAACTATAACATTTGTTTGCTTTCCGGTCGTACACACAGGCCGCACACGTCTTTCTTCGAAAATTTGAGTTTTTGAAAATATTTATTGTGCCTATGTTTGCGATTTTGGGAGCCTAAAACTGTGTTTTACCTGCCTGTTTTTGGCGCCTAAAACGCGATTTTTTAGTGCCTAAAAATCCGGCCTCTGGTTATCAGTCATAGCCGAGAGCACACAGTGGCTGCTTAGCAATGGCTAGGCATGTGGTGGGTGCAAGCAAAGAATAAAGGCCTGACCACACGCGCCCGTTGCAGCGCGTCAGCGTGTCTTTTTGACGCGGCGTCGCGCCCTCTCCCTATGGAGAGAGGGGGGGCGCGCAGCTTCGCGTAGCCACGTGCCCTCTCTCTCCACAGGTAGAGGGCGCGGCTCCGCGTCAAAAAAGCCACGCGCTGACGCGCTGCAACGGGTGCTATAGTCAGGCCTTAACATGCACTACCGGTGGTGTCTGTCGCCCACGTCGACTCCATTCCTTGATCTTGCTTGCATGTGCTTGCGGAGGCTTTGTCCGTCCCTCCTTCCCGCGTCCCACAGCGGTGGGGTTCGAACCCGCCACCTACCGCAGCCGAGCCGGACGCCCTAAGCTCTCTCCTCTCCTACGCTCCCCCCTTTCTCTCCTCTAGGAATCCTCTACTCTACGGAGCGGCGCCCGCGTCCCGTTGACTCCATTCCTTGATCGTGCTTGCGGGGGCTTTGTCCGTCCCTCCTTCCCGCGTACCACGCCCCCAGAGAGCATGCGCGTCCCCCCCTCTCTCTCCTCTCCTACGCTGCCCCCCTTTCTCTCCTCTAGAAATCCTCTACTCTACGGAGCGGCGCCCGCGTCCCACACCACCACAGCGCGTCCCCTCCCCCTCTCTCTCCTCTCATACGGTCGTCCCCGTTCTCACCTCTAGAAATCCTCTACTCTACGGAACGGCGCGAACGACAGGTGGTACGACAGCTGCATACTCCGCTGGGGCCGTCACGGTAGTTCCGCGGTATGAAAATGACGAAGCGCGCGCGCCTCATTCTCTCTATTCTTTCTCCTGTGCAGCGCTGCGATGAGCGCCCGGGCCGCTGCCGCGAAACGGGAGCGGCGACATTTCTCCCGCTCAAACCAGCCATCTCCCCGCTGCTTCGCATCCACACATGGTTCCCTTTAGCGGGAGATGGGAAATTTTAGATGCGAAGCATCTTATGCTCGGGGCTATGTCCGTCCGGCGTCCCGCGTCCCCCGTCCCGCGTCCGGCCACTTTCATGAAGTAGGGAAGCACCCATTATGCGAACCAGAACACTAGTAATATGAAGGCCGTCAACCCTACGACAGTCACCAGAGTCATGGCCGAGAGCACAGAGAGGCTGCTTAGCAATGGCTAGGCAGGTGGTGTCTGTCGCCCAGGTTGACCCCATTCCTTAATCTTGCTTGCATGTGTTTGGAGGGGGCTTAGTCCGTCCCTCCTTCCCGCGTCCCACACCACCACAGCGCATGCGCGTCTCCTCCCCCCTCTCTCTCCTACGCTCACCCCCCTCTCTCTCCTCTAGGAATCTTCTACTGTACGGAGCGGCCCCGCGTCCCACAGCGCGTCCCCTCCCCTATGCTCTCCTACGCTCACCCCCTTCCTCTACTCTAGGAATCATCTACTCTACGGAGCGGCGCCCGCGTTCCACAGCGCATCCGCGTCCTCTCCCCCCTCTCTCCTCTAGGAATCCTCTACCACGGCCGCTGCTTTTTTATCCAGGCCGCTGCTTTTTTATTCGCGAGCGCCCGCGGAATCACATGCGCAGTGCGCTTGCGGCAGTTATGACTGAGCGCGTGCGTCTTCGTGTGACGCCCGGAAATTTTCTTTTAAAATCCATCTAGCGTGTATCCCATCAGGTAATTACCGATCTTGCTTGTACATACCTGCAGCCCTTGGGAATGTTCGGTCTTGCATTGCCCGAGATGCAACCTCGCACACCGATCGCTTTTCGCGGAAGTAGGAATCGTGAGCATATTTTATGGGTATCCTACAAGGTCACAACTAACCGATCCGGTGGAGCTACACCTTTCCTAATGCATCGAAATTCATTAGTTTTGGCTGTGAGTATGTCGCTTCAGATTTAATCATTTTATTTAGAGTAAGATAGCCTGAGAAGTTGCAGTTGCCACTGTTTATTTAACACAAAATAAGATGAACTTTTTACTTTCTCCAAACACGTCTGTACTATACACACGATACAGTATCAGATGCAACAGCCACGAAATAATATTTAGCATGTGTGCGATCATTTCATAAAAGTGGATTCGAGCCACCTTGAAATTTCAATGACTGCGACTTCAATGCTGCCGACTGGGCGAGCTGTTACGGATTGAGTAATATGAAAACTGTGAAACGGAAAAAGTGATGAGAGGCTGAAAAACACACGAACACAACTCCTTGCGTTCCTGCATGATTGTTTTCGTTTCTTCCCGTCATGTTGTTTTTATGATAATGTAACAAATTCAACATTGAAGATTCAACAGTGAACACAAAATCGGAACAAAATGCGTGAAGCTATTTATTATCAATTCAGGGCTTATTCCGGCATTTTTTTTTTACACCTTTGCATAAGAAAACCAGTTGACTTGCCTCACAACTTCAAACTTCAAAACACACGCAGAAAAAAAGAGGTGTTCCCATCCCGTATCCGGCAAGCATATGTTTACATTTACACCACCGCTGCCGCTGGCTGCAAACGTTGTTGCATCCAGGAGCCGCGACACCACCTTCCCGTTTTCTCTTATCTCTCGTTTTTTTCTAATTTCCGCCTTTCAGCCCGCGGTACCTTTGTCATCGGTTCCGGTTGTTTCCGAACGCTGTCGCGTTGCGGTGTCGTGCGTTGCCCCGTAATGCCATATGGTATTGATGTTCGTTGTCGTGAAAAGCACGTGCACGGCCGCTGTAGTCATTTGCGGTACAGCACACAGACTCAAACTTACCTCAGCGAAACATGCGGAGACAAAAAAAAGTGCCGAAAAGCGGCTGGTGGGCGACGACAAGGGTTTATTTTAAACAAATATACATGGCAGCCAACACGCACGTTGAGAGCCACTCACCGGGACAAAGTGAGGCGGGTCGTTTTCGAAAGAGCTATGGTAGACAAAAAAAAAAGGGGGGGGGGGGTAAACGCTTTGCTATACTCATCTCTGTTTACATTTTTACGTTATTTTTTATTGTTGTTTTGTTATGCCTCCAGCTTGTGCGCCCAACTTTTGGCTTCCCTGTATACTTCCAGTTTGTACCGACCATAAAACCGTCTGTTTTGGTCTTTTTTGATGTTAGCCGCTGTACAGGCACTGGCGAATCTCGGTTGCACACCAACGCGCTTGTCTTCTGGCAGTCTCCATCACATGGTTCTGTCATCTATTACTGTTTCTTTTTTTCTACTATGTATTGTCGACAAAGGAACCTGTGCTCGCTCCAAGGAAGGCATGTGTATTCGACTGCCCTACAGCAGCCGTGGTTTTCCGTGCTACTACGTGTGTAAATATGAAAACGTGGTTGTCATTTGATTCGGCCGTCTCGAAAAAAACTGGGGAAGCGAATGTCTCGCATGAATAATATAGCTTGAGTTTATCCCGCCATTCCGTGGTTTTGTTGCTTGAGTTAAATAAAATTGGAGTTGTAGGCTATTATTGTCAGCTTCATTCTTCGAGATATTAGTCACCCCAATGATCGGCCTTATATATATATATATATATATATATATATATATATATATATATATATATATATATATATATATATATATATATATATATATATATATATATAGATTTGTTGATATTGTCCTATTAAAACCTGTGAAGATATTTGCAAGCCACTTCTAATGAATATATACTTCCGCAGCCTTTTCAACAAAGTTACGAGGAGCGCGTGACCATATTTGTAAAATCCGCTAGTATCCAGCATTCAAAGTTGAATTACTTTTGGGCACGCTATCGTGTATCGGATAACATGAAAAAGATCCAAATTATGTTTTTTTTAATACACTTTGTGTAGAAAATATGAACGTGTATTGTCAGATGTTTAAAAAAATACTTCTGAGGCATTCCGGCTGAGAAAAAGCGAAGGTGCTGAAGAAATGTCACGGAAATCAAAATACGTTAAAATAACAAACGATGCATTACATGCTCATAAAAAGAACAACCCCTTTTTCACGTGCACATTCAGCGACATATAATTCTGCTACATGCGTTGTCGATTTTTTTTTTTTTTTAGCTGCAAAGCAAGAAGCTGGTCCTGGGGAAAAAAAATGTCAGGAGCTCGGCACGGGAACATCGAAGCTTAATGGGCTTTTTTTAACCAGATAACGCGAGCGTACTCAACTAAATATGTGATATACCATCACTGCGATAAATGAGATTGAAAAAAATTCCCCATCTCCCGCTAAAGGGAACCATGTGTGGATGCGAAGCAGCGGGGAGATAATTAGTTTGAGCGGGAGGAACGTCGCCGCTCTGATTTCACGACAGCGGTCCGGGCGCTCAGCGTGGCGCTGCACACGAGAGAGAATGAGGCGCGCGCACTCCGTCATTTTCATACCGCGGAACTACCGTGGCGCCCCCAGCGGAGTAAGCAGCTGTCACACCACCTGTCGTTCGCGCCGCTCCGTAGAGGATTCCTAGAGGAAAGGACGGGGGGGGGGGGGGACCGTAGGAGAGGAGAGAGAGAGGGGGGAGGGGACGTGCATGCGCTGTGGGACGCGTGAGCCGCTCCGTAGAGTAGATGATTCCAAGAGGAGAGAGGGGGGAGAGGACGCGCATACGCCGTGGGGATGTGCGACGCCGCAGCCGCTCCGTAGAGTAGGGTATTCCTAGAGGAGAGAGGACGCGCATGCGCCGCTCCGTAGAGTAGATGATTCCTAGAGTAGAGGAAGGGGGGTGCGCGTAGGAGAATCGTCGCAGTAGACGATTGCTAGAGGAGAGAGAGGGGGGAGGGGACGCGCATGCGCTGTGGTGTTGTGGGACGCGGGAAGGATTAAGCCCCCCTC
This sequence comes from Rhipicephalus appendiculatus, assembly GCA_030522465.1. NCBI lineage: Eukaryota > Metazoa > Arthropoda > Arachnida > Ixodida > Ixodidae > Rhipicephalus > Rhipicephalus appendiculatus. Next base: position 708,115 of record JALIZH010000137.1, read on the forward strand.
CAAACACATGCAAGCAAGATTAAGGAATGGGCTCAACCTGGGCGACAGACACCACCTGCCTAGCCATTGCTAAGCAGCCTCCCTGTGCTCTCGTCCATGACTCAAGGAATGGGCTCAACCTGGGCGACAGACACCACCTGCGTAGCCATTGCTAAGCAGCCTCTCTGTACTCTCGGCCATGACTCTGATGACTGTGTTAGGGTTGACGGCCTTCATATTACTACAGGGTTCTGGTTCGCATAATGGGTGCTTGCCTACTTCATGACAGTGGCCGGACGCGGGACGCGGGACACGGGAGGGACGGACAGAGCCCCGAGCATTAGATGCTTCGGATCTAAAAAACTTCTTAGAACAACGAAGTGGGGTCACTGTTGTGACAACCACCAACTAATTTGCTGCGGCTGCTGCCCCGACGGAGCCGCCGCCACCCGTTTCCCCGTCCCTCCCGTCCCCGCCCCGTCGCGCCACAGCGGTCGCAACTGCAACTACGGCAGACACGCGCTCTCCCATAGAAAGCCGCTCGACGCGGTAGGCCGTACTGTGCGCTTTTTTATCCAGCGGCCGTGCCTCTACTATACGGAGCGGCTCCGGCGTCCCACATCCCCACAGCGCATGCGCGTCCTCTCCCCGCTCTCTCCTTTAGGAATCCTCTACTCTACGGAGCTGCTCCCGCGTGCCACACCCCCCACAGCGCATGCACGTCCCCTCTCTCTCCTCTCCTACGATCTCCCCCGTCCTTTCCTCTAGGAATCCTCTACGCAGCCGCGGGCACGACAGGTGGTGTGACAGCTGCATACTCCGCTGGGGGGCGCCACGGTAGTTCCGCGGTATGAAAATGACGGAGCGCGTGCGCCTCATTCTCTCTCCTGTGCAGCGCCGCGATGAGAGCCCGGACCACTGCCGTGAAATGAGAGCAGCGACATTCCTCCCGCTCAAGTTAATTATCTCCCCGCTGCTTCGCATCCACACATGGTTCCCTTTAGCGGGAGATGGGGAAGTTTTATTTTTTTTCCTTTCCGTCTTTTTTTTTTTTTGTACACGACGTGGCAAGAACAGATCAGGGGAAATCGAATATATTTACCGAGGTGTATACAGCTCGGCAATTAATGTAGTACAACGTTATAACTACGAATCAAACTTTCACTGTGGCGTTCATTCTGAACAACGCAATCACCCATTATTTTTGGTGTAACAACCCTGGAACTTGAACACTAAGTCATGGGGCTGAGAAGGTTTTCCCCTCGCAGACCATGTTCTATGCGTGGAAAATACGAGACGCGCCCTTGATTGACGGCGCTGCTACACTGAAGCTTCAAGTACTGATACGTCGTAGTCCTCCTCCTTTCATTAATTCACCCATTTATTCATTCATTATTTTGTACAAACCGCAGGCCGTTGAGTGGATGTACAAAAATTACAGCAATATAGGTCGCCCTAGCCGACGCGCGCGCTCAATTGCAAGCAATTACAAAAAAAACTATACAAAAGAAACCATGAATAAAAAATAAGGAGGGAACGAATGAAAATATGAAACAAAAAAACATAGGGATTGATGAATGCTGTGAGAGTACGCTGTTGAACGGGCTACGATTTCATAAGTATTTTTTGGCTGAAAAAAAAAAAAAGAAACTCCTTCGCATAGGTAAACGGTGGCAACAGGGCAGGAATCGATGGTTACTACGCAGCCTTGCGGTTACGATTCACCATCCATATCACCACATGGTCGCTACCATTCCATTTAGCTGACGCGGGAGTTTCCCAGGCATACCCTTTAACGACCGGGCGCCGGGTTGAGTATAGCCTGTACCCATTTGACCGGTGGGTGTCCGGCGGTGGGGTTCGAACCCGCCACCTACCGTAGCCGAGCCGGACGCCCTAACCATTAGGCCACGGCTGCGGTGAGTGCCGAGGCTTCAGGCTTAGTGATTTGATTCTACCATAAGTGTAGAGCTCGGATTCGATACTTTTTCACAACCTGTCCGGGATCGCAGCGAACTTTCAATAAAAATCAGCATTTCCATGCAGTTATCTTCGCTCATTTTATTTTTAGATCTGAGCTCGCGCGCATTTCTTTACGCTATCCACATCAGCATTCATATAGTCTTCCTCTTCTTCGTCATGAAGGCATCGGAAGAAAAGAGGGGAAATTTAGTGCAGAAACTATTCAGTGAGTCCATTCTTGTCAAGCTGAAGGACAAGAATGCCCGTAACGCATACATTAATCAACCAAGGAAATGACATCATAGCGCTGCAAAGGCGGGGACGTGACAGACGACAGGACGTGCGCTGTCTCTAAACATTTTTCTTTTTGCCAGATGGCACCAAGTAGCACCTGATTCCCTTCCTTTATTCAATCATAGCGAGGGTGCCGTTCGGGCAGGCTTGATGCCTTCAGGTGGTATGCGAGGGCTCATTGGTCAGCTGTCCTCGTCTTACTAGACGCCGGAGTCTGGTGACGCCGTCTGGCAAAAAGAAGACAGTGTTCCACACTCGCCGTTATGGTTACACGTGGCGCTGACTAACACTCTTATGGTTCAATCATGCGCATAGATATACGCGATGATGTGGTTCGGTCCCTGCTGGCGGCAAGCTGTCTTTTCCTTCACTTTACTTTCCTCACGTCTATGTCACGATTACTACAACACACTTAAAAGAGTACATTTAGTGGCCCCTTTACCTTCCTTGGCTTCATTACCTGCTGGTTTTTGTTATCGCTAGAATGTAGTCATACGTAAAGTGCGGTACATATTTGGTTACGGGGTGGTGATCTGAAGCAGCGCCGTATATATACCGATGCGAGAAAGTAGTCGTGACGTAAACCTCCAAGAAACACATGTGCGCGCTGTGACAGTTCCCCCGTGCATCGGGTCCGGAAGACAAAATGCACGGGGAAGAAGAGACTAATGTGCAGAGCTCCCTGTTTTAATGCTTTCCTTTGTTATTGCCTAATTAACCTGCGCTCACGCGTACGTTCGCCTTTGTTCTCTAACTGCACATGCCCAGGGGTTTTCAGTTCTTATATATTCCACCCCACATTCTCTATTTTTTTACAACGTTCCCGCGCAATCTGCCTCGCATTTCAGGTTTTAAATACGAAGCATTTCTTAGCTAACCGAAGGCACTTTGACAGTTTCTGGCTATCTAGCCGCCTACACGTCCGGGCGCTGTCGTGGTCATCTCTTTAACTTTGTACATACCAAAATTGTCCCCGGAGGACATGAGTGTATAACGAACGCGAACACACGGGTCATGTGACGTGCTCGGCTGCTGACCCGAAGGTCGCGGTTTCGATCCCGGCCGCGGCGGTCGCATTTCGATGGAGGCGGAATGGTAGAGGCCCGTGTACTGTGCGATGTCAGTGCACGTTAAAGTACACCAGATGGTCAAAATTTCCGGAGCTCTCCACAATACGGAGTGTCTCATAATCATATCGCGGTTTTGGGACGCAAAACCCCAGATATTATTATTATATTAATATTAATACACGAGTCATGACGTGAATAACGTGACTTGTCTGTCGCGTACGTCATGAAACTTTTTCCCCGAATCACGTGTGTCATATACCCTCTTAAACACGGCCCGTGGTATATGGGTAAGCGCCACAGGTGGTTCACAGTCTATACCGATTAACCCTGAACGAGAATAGACTTCGGAAATCTTAACGCGATCGCGTTAAAGAGCGCGTGTGTCGCAGGAATTCCGGTACCGGTATCGGTGACATAGTGAGCGCAAGATCCCCATGGACGCAGGAATAAAAACTAGGGTTAGAGCGAGAATCGAACCCAGGCCTTTTGCTTGACAGTCGATTATTGTACAGGACGAAAGACGAAGAAGGACACACGGACCGCGCTGACTCTCAACTGAAGGTTTATTGCATACGATACATGCGTGAACGTGTACCGGCATGTGCAAAGGAAAAGGACACAAGAAGTACCACAATATATTTACCGCCTTTGCGCATGCGGGTACATGTTCCCGCATGTGTCGTATGCAATAAACCTGGGGTCGGCAACCTTTCGAGGCTGAGGGCAGTTAAGTTACGTGAAGCCGACAAGGCGGGGGGGCCGCACGGCAAATCAAGGGGCTGGGTAAGGATCGAGGCTTTGCGGGCTAAGAGAAAAAAATCACAGCATATCCACGGAGTGAATGATGATGAGTGGGCGAAGCTCCGGCGGTTCATCGGTAAACCGTGAATCCTCCGTAAATTTTGACCACTCGATCATAATGTCACGTGGGCGTGACGTCGACGAAGGCAACAGTCGGCGTTTCAAAGAAGAAACTCTTTATTAGGCCGAACTTGTGGCCGGTAAACGGAAAGTCAGAATACAGCAATAAGCACTGGCACTGAGAGCGGCGAACGGAGCGTCGGCCGTCGATCAACTGTTCATAGTTGGGACGCACCGTCTTTTATACAGCGCGCGTCGAACTTTCTAGCCTTGTCACTGCTGGTCGTGCAAGCTCTAGAATAAGCTGGTCGGTTCGCGTCCGGCGTGAAATCTTAACAAGACGATCTACTATAATCGCGAAGCTTCTCGAATGCTAAGGAGTGGTCTGCGCCGAGCGTTACTGACAGTCTTTGTGGGCGGAAACCGAATACAGCAAACGCGAAAATAAGAAACGCGCGTGGCAATAATGTAAAGACGTGAGAAACACGGTGTTATACACAACGTAATTTTATTTATTCGTAAATGGTAGCGAGACGTGGCTTTCGTTCACCCTTCGTTATGACTGCTTTATTGGTCGGTAAAGTGAAGGGAGAGTGGTTCTTGGATCGGCTGTAGTGGAAAGTTTGCGAAGACGAGATCGATACAGGTTCCTCGGATAGTGGTTGGTTGCATGTGATCGAACGATATGCACCTGAGAGCATATCGAGATGCCATGTGCTCTATAAGCCAGGTGTCGTCTATGATGTTAACGTTGAAGTCTCCCACCAGTACGAATGGTTCGTTCTTGTATTTGTTTGCATAATCTCGTAAGGCGGTGTCAATGTACTTCTCGATGTTTCCTCGAGACAGATTGGGTGCCAGATATATTGTCATTAGGACGATTCCGGTATCGAAGAGCTTTACAGCGGCATGCTCACCGTTGTGGCTCTGGCTGGTGAGCGGTAATTTGAGATCCACTGCCGTTTCGGTCTGCTTGGCGTAAATGGCAACACCGCCAGCCGGACGCTCTGCTTCCTCGGTACATACGATGGGAACGAATCCTTTGATGAACAGTCTCGTTGCGTTCCACGTCTCCGTAAAGCAGAGTACGTCCGCTGCGGTCAGTATTGGGTCTCTTTCGATGTCAAGTGCGTGGGTATTGAGAGATCGAACGTTGAGCAGGGCAAGGGTAAACTCGTTCGAAGAGTCAACGTCTTCTCGCAGCGCTCGAAGATACCTCTGCGTCAGCGTCGGCAATCTGTGTTGTTCGAGACGTTGAAACTCGTTGATCATGGCCTTGTCTTCGTTACTGTCCTTGTGGTAGAAGCGATGGTCTCCTTTTGAGTTGGTAAGGTAAAGGTTATTTACGTTGGTGCAGCGGCTAAGAGCGACGTACACCAGCTTCTGCGGATGTGTTTTGTTGTACTCGTAGACGACTGACGAGTAGGTTCCCCCCTTGCGATTTGTGCACTGTTATGGCACTGGCTTGAACCGAGGGAAACTGCATTCGCTTGCAGGCAACGCCCGTCTTGCGATCCAAGGTTAGCGTGGTAACTCGAGCTTCGATGGGAATCCACGAAGCGATCGTTTTCATCCATGGCAGAAAGTCAGCGTCATCGTCATCGTTATCACGTGTAGTGGGTACATTTCCACTATACGGTGGCTACGACGCACAACGCGGGACTAACCCATGCCCTAAGGAGCTTCGCCCCTAAAAATTCGGCCAACTGACAATAATGTACGAAACTGCCTCAGTTTTGGCTAAATTTTGGCTAAATTCTAGCTAAGTCTGAAGATATGGGGCACAATGCCAAATGGAAGCGATGTCTAACCCCATTTGAGGTCCAAAATGTCATGTCGTCCTTAAGATAGGAAGTGACTATCGTCCCGTATTATGCGCTGTACAATTCAACGCGTTAGGAACCAAGACCAACTGGCCTGACTTTCCCATCTGTTGCTGAAAATGGTCGCGGAACCAATCACGGTCCACCACAGCTACCACAAAGCGGTTATCACTACCTTTTACTCTAAAGTAATGATGACGTAATAATAAAACATTTCCCTGTATCAGCATAAGGGGGGGAAATTCGGCCTTGTTGGTAAGACATTAGGAAGTTTTAGCGCAAAGTGACACAAGGACGAGAAGGGAGGACACAACACGTGCGCTAACTTTCAACAAAATGGTTTATTTCAACCGAAGCACGAATATATACTGTGGTGATGCTCGAACGCTACAGCCAGATGTCATGCGCACAGGATAACTTTTGTGTCATTCTGATTTTTACAGGAGACGCGCAGAGAAGTGATGTCTTCTTATCATAACCTTTTATACAAGATATACGCACCAACCACAAAACTAATGCACGTTCAAAAAATACAATTCCTTTTCTGAGAGGGACAGGGACGGCGTGCTTACACAATCGTTACCCAACTTTGCGATTTTGGCGGCTTCCGCTATTAGTCTGGTTAGTTCATCACGGTTAGTCAATAACACCTTGGTGGTCTCAAAAACCGGGGCGCACCCACAAGCTCTGCAATGCATCGCGAGACAGCCATCGTTACCCTTCTTTACAAGGTTGCAGTGCTCTCGTAACCTGTCATTCAGATAGCGCCCCGTCTGTCCGAAGTACTGCTTTCCGCAAGAGAGGGGCATCTGATACATCACCGCCTCTCTACAGTCCACGAACAGAGTCCTATGTCTTATCTTGCAAGCAGAAGCGTTTTGGGGTGCTGGACTACTCAGTCTGCAAATAGAATTAAGCTTGCACGGGGCGGAAAAAACTAGCTGCACATTAGCACGTGACGCCACCCGTTTTATGTTATGCGAGATTTTGTGCATGTACGGCACAACAGCTATCTTGTTTCGCGCGGCATCAGCGCTGGAACGACGACCTTGATTAGCGTGCCGGTATTTCTTAATCAAAGCCTCGGCGACTGACACCTGGACGTGCACGGGGTAGCCGGCTTCCGAGAGGCGGGAGCACTGCTTCCAGAGACTGTCCATTACACAGTGTTCACATGATTTGCTGATAGCGCTATCTAGGCAGTGTCCAACGATGCTTCTTTTAACGAGTTTGGTGTGAGATGAGCTGAACGGCAAAAACTGCTTGTTGCCCCTTGGATCATACTGCCAGCAGGTCCGGTTATCAAGGAACGTGAACTTGATATGAAGGAAGCGGAGCTTCCCATCATTAGTAGGCAGTTCATGCGTTAATGACAAAGGGTCTAGGCACTGTCGGAACAAGTTCAATGTGTTAGCAATTGGAGGTTCAGAGGGAACTCGGTCGCGTTTAAAAATGATCAGGTAATCGTCGACGTACCTAAAGATTCGCCACGTACCTACGTCAGAGGACAAGCTAAGTAGCTTCTTGTCAAGCTGGGCTAAAAATAAGTCACTGAGAAGCGGAGCGATACAAGACCCAATACAAACTCCTTGCTTTTGAATAAAAGGCTTATCGTCCCAGAGGATGAACGTTGACTTCAGATAAAATGATAAAACTTCTAAGAAGCCTCTTGATGACACACCTGATGCATCCTTGAAGCTTTGGGTGGATTGACTAAAGTCGGAATTAATTAAGAGAAACAAAAACTTGTGGATTGATCAATGCTGTGAGCGTATACCCTTTGTAACGCCGCCCAATTTCATATTTCCTTTTTTATTTCTTAAGCTAAGGAAAAAAGAAAAAAAAAAACCCCTTCTTCGCATGGAACAGCAAAAACTGTCACCCGGCTGAATAAAGCGCCGTAAACAAAGCGTACCCGTTATAAAGGGGTCTACGTCTTAAGTTTTTTTTTTTTACCTAAGCTCAAAAAAAAAAACAAAAAAAAAACAAAAAAGAAACTCCCTTGGTGCTCGCGCACCATCGCATGGATAAATGGGGGGTAGCAAGACAGGGACAGATGGTTACTACGCAGCCATGAGGTTACGATTCACCATCTATACACCGCCACATGGTCGCTAACATTCCATTTAAGCGGCGGCGGGGTTTCCCACAGTTATCCCCTTTAACTACCGGGCGCCGGGTTGAGGATAGCGTGTACCCATTTGACCGGTGGGTGTCCGGCAGGTGGGGTTCGAACCCGCCACCTACCGCAGCCGAGCCGGACGCCCCTAACCACGGCTGCGGTGAGTGCCAGGGGAGGGGACTTCTGGCTTAGCCATTTGATTCTACAATAAGTACGAGCTCGGATTCGAAGCCTTTTCACGACCTCTCATTGCTTCGAACCACAGAATTCGTGGATCGCTGCTAATTCGCAATTGAAATGAGTATTTCTACGCAGCGATCTTTGCTATTTTCTTGTTCTTGTTGACCTTTTCCTATGGCTCACACCCGCTGTGGGGGATTTGGCCAAGAATTGAGCGGCCTTATAAAATGTTTTGAACTTTAGAATAAGGGAGGTTATAGAATAAAAATATTAAATTTTATACGAAATTTTGATGCTCGTTACATTTTGGTATCTGATCTCGAGCTTGCTCTTTTGCGCTATCCACATCGACATTCATAGTTTTCGTCTTCGTCATGAAGGCGTCGGCAGAAAAAGGGAGCATTTAGTGCGGAAACACTCACACCCTGTCCCCCAGTAAGTCCAGCTGAAGCTGAATGCGCGGCGCGCGAATGACGAGAATGCCCGTCGCGTGCTCGTAAATTCACTCTATAAGAAATGACGCCACAGCGCTGGAAAGGCGGGTACGCGGAAGGCGAAAGGACGTGCGCTATCTATCGACTAACTTGAGAAATAGAGTGGATAAATGGCGTGCGAGTCCTGTCGTCTTTAAGGTCCCTGTAATTTTACGGACATCGGTCGTATTTCGGGTCCTCGTCTCTCCGGCGCTTTGACGCCATTGACTGCAAAAAAAAATCTGGCATATCCACGAAGTGAATCATGACGAGTAGGTGAAGCAGTGGGGATCGTTCTTACCGTAAATCACCCGTGACTCGCCCACTCGCGCGTATGTATAAGTGACAACGCGCGTGTACAGTATATACAATGTGTTTTTGCCGTTGAGCCGCCGCTTCCCGCGTCCTCAACACCGGGGTAGCAGCTTGTTGTCGGCGTTGCCGTTTTGCCTTTCGCGGGCGAGAGCCCGTTCACGATCGTTTTCATCCATGGCAGAAAGGGAATTTGGGATCTGGAACGCGCTTATTCTTCACCGTCATCAGCGTCATCGTCATCGTTATGACGTATAGTGGGTACATTCCATGTGCTGTGCCGTGATGGTAGAAAGAGATTGTGCGGTCTGGAACACGCTTATTCTTCATCGTCATCAGCGCCATCGTCATCGCACTAGCGTGGCTACACCGGGGGAGTGATGGACAAGCCTCGACCTTAAGGAGCTTCGCCCCTAAAACGAAGTAGCCCAGAGATTCGTTCTGGTGTAAATGAAAATCGCGTCTTGTAGCTACCACGCCGCGTTAAAATCAGACCTGCCAGAGTTACTGTCTAGCCTGTCTTTAGGGAGAGTCCCTAAACGGAGCCTTTACAATAACTCTAGGTTATGCTTGGAACCGTTTACGTGCTACAATCTCACGCCCTCAACCCTTTCAGCCTTGGATTTTTTTATTGTGGTCGGAAGTTTTTCTGTGGGTGTTTTCCTAATAGTTAGGACCTCAGAAGACCAGAAACGAAAAACTGAACCAGTGATGTAAGTATTTCTGGATTAATGAACATGGCGTCAGATTAGGTTATCAGGGCTCAGTGGTTGTGAAATGAGAAAAATGGCTTCTTTATTCCTGCTATTCGCTAGAGTACACAAAATGTGAACCAACGACTTATTTGTGAATGTGATACTCAATTGAAACAGCTTCGGTGCGTCGTCCCAAAAATGGCGCTTGCCCGCCTCAGCTTACGCGCGTCGGTTTCACCCAAGTCTTCGGTCAAGCTTTTTCTTCTTTGTGGCCTCCAGCTCCGCAAAAATGCCACAATTTTGATGCCAATTGCAATGGGGATCATTGAAGAAGTATTCCTCCAAGAATGAGTAGTTTTGGTTTCATTTCCGAGGTACCAGGGGAAATGTTGTGCGGTGGTGTCAACTGATACCGCCAGGGACGAAAGGGTTAATTACTGCAAACTGTAGAATCGTGCCACTGTATCCCGCCTGATCAGCAATGTGTGTTCGAGAATTTACAATTGGCGAGAAATCTGGTAGCTTGCATAATTTTTCGCAAGACTGTTCTAGTGCAAAAGAGCATTCCTTCATTGGTCGGCATTCGGATGCTGGTCACAGCCAGGAGTCCTAACACATCCTCAGCGCAGCTTATAAATAATTTAACCATATTGTTGATCAGCTACGGGCTGTCCAGAAGGTCCACGATGACGCCCTAAGGCTCGGCCTGACGGTACCAACGTGGACGCGGCCCGCCTCGGTCTGAAAGACCGGGCTTCCGGACTCTAATAAAGTTTTGTGAATGAATGAATATTGTTCATGAAAGAACAAAAAAGGCACTTGTCCTGTGAGATAGTCATCATGTTTTCCTTTGGTGGTTTATTCTTTCGCGTAAGAAGTGGAGTGAGAGAGAAGAGGAAGAGGAATGGTGGGGAGGTCAACCAGGCACACGTCCGCTTTGCTGCCATGCACGAGGGAGGGGGAATGGATTACGAAAAAGAGATAGGGAGGACGAAGAGTGCTGCTTCATCCGAGAGTACATATGACCAGGGGTGCATCCAGAATTGTTATTTTATAAATGCGAAGCATTTCTTTGCGTACTGTGAGTACTTTTGCATTTCTATCTATCTATCTATCTATCTATCTATCTATCTATCTATCTATCTATCTATCTATCTATCTATCTATCTATCTATCTATCTATCTATCTATCTATCTATCTATCTATCTATCTATCTATCTATCTATCTATCTATCTATCTATCTATCTATCTATCTATCTATCTATCTATCTATCTATCTATCTATCTATCTATCTATCTATCTATCTATCTATCTATCTAGCCGCCTACGTCTGGGTGCTCTCGTGATCGCCTCCTTAACTTGGTGTAGACCGAAATTTGTATGGGAGGTTAAGAGGTATTGACGAATATGGCTGGCTGTTCGTGACATGAATAACGTGAAAATCCTGTCGCATACGTCGTCAAACCCTTTCCTGCCGACACGTGTGGCACATACCCGTATACCACGGGCCGCTGTAAGCGGGTATGAGCCACAGGTGTTTGACAATTGATATCTACCCAGGAACGGCGAGGACAGACATTAGTAACTTAAATGCGAGGGCGTTAAGAAAGACTGACATCAGCAGCGTTGACCCGACGAATGCAAATAATAAATATCAGGGTCCCAGCAGGAATCGAACCCAAGCAATCTGCGTGGCAATCAAGTATTCTACCACAGAGCCACGCCAGGTCTCGGAACTGCTTTGGAAAAAAACCCTATGCAGGCGTAATGTTGGTGAAACGTGAATTGTGGTTGCAGTGCAGGCTATCCAATTTTATAAACATTACATATGTACTCCTATGAGGCAGGCGTCATGTCGGGTTAATGTCAATTAACCCGACATGACGGGTTAAGCGCCATTCACTGTAGTTGGCCAACGAAGCACTATCCATCCTCGCAAGCGCAAGTGCTACATTTCAGCTTGCCGCTTCTGGTGTTGGTAATACCCATGTTGCTGTTGGCATCGTTACGCAACTGTAAAGAACTGATTATGAAACATATGCGACTGTTGAACGTATGTCTGTGCGTACACCATTTATACATATCTAATACGTCATTTCGTAACGTTTCGCTCAATAAAAAATCACAACCCAGTTACCTTGCCTCCGCATGCTTCGCACAACATCGATTCCCATGGTACTTGGAATCTGTCAAAATTTTTTTTGTCGGGTGGGGGGCGGGGGGTTGGAGCAGCTTTTATCAATGTTTGTACGTTTTTTTGTATGTGTACCTGTGTATACAGGGTGCCCCAGCTATCTTTAGCCAGGGTTGAAAAATATGCCGACGCACTCTATGACGATGCGACCAAATGCATGTTGCTTACTATCGTCTGGAGTAAGTCACACAATTTATTGTTTTTCGCTTAAATGCCTAATTGGGCGTGTTTAATTAACTAACTTTCGAAGCAGTGAAACTAGCCAACAGTTTTATGCGGCCAAATTGTAGATTGGTTTGAAAAAAGTCCAATCAGACAGTTTCTGACTTTATATCTGTTAATTGTTAGTGTTCTGCTTATTGCAGATATCCCCGAAATACAAAAAAAATTCACAATTCATAACCAAGCATAACCTAGAGTTATTGCAAAGACTCCGTTTAGGGACTCTCCCTAAAGACAGGCTGCACAGTAACTCTGGCATAGGTCTCATTTTAACGCGGCGTAGTAGCTTCAAGACGCGATTTTCATTTACACCAGGACGAATCTCTGGGCTACTTCGTTTTTTGCAGTCAATGGCGTCAAAGCGCCGGAGATACGAGGATCCCTGAAATACGACCAATGTCCCTAAAATTACAGGGACCTTAAAGACGACAGGACTCGCGCGTCATTCATCAAATCTATTTCTCAAGTTAGTCGATAGATAGCGCACGTCCTTTCGCCTTCCGCGTACCCGCCTTTCCAGCGCTGTGGCGTCATTTCTTATACAGTGAATTTACGAGCACGCGTGACGGGCATTCTCGTCATTCGCGCGCCGCGCATTCAGCTTCAGCTGGACTTACTGGGGGACAGGGTGCGAGTGTTTCCGCACTAAATGCTCCCTTTTCTGCCGACGCCTTCATGACGAAGACGAAAACTATGAATGTCGATGTGGATAGCGCAAAAGAGCAAGCTCGAGATCAGATACCAAAATGTAACGAGCATCAAAATTTCATATAAAATTTAATGTTTTTATTCTATAACCTCCCTTATTCTAAAGTTCAAAACATTTTATAAGGCCGCTCAATTCTTGGCCAAATCCCCCCACAGCGGGTGTGAGCCATAGGAAAAGGTCAACAAGAACAAGAACAAGAAAATAGCAAAGATCGCTGCATAGAAATACTCATTTCAATTGCGAATTAGCAGCGATCCACGAATTCTGTGGTTCGAAGCAATGAGAGGTCGTGAAAAGGCTTCGAATCCGAGCTCTGCACTTATTGTAGAATCAAATGGCTAAGCCAGAAGCCCCGGCACTCACCGCAGCCGTGGCCTAATGGTTAGGGCGTCCGGCTCGGCTGCGGTAGGTGGCGGGTTCGAACCCCACCGCCGGACACCCACCGGTCAAATGGGTACACGCTATCCTCAACCCGGCGCCCGGTCGTTAAAGGAGATAGCTGTGGGAAACTCCCGCCGCCGTTAAATGGAATGTTAGCGACCATGTGGCGGTGTATAGATGGTGAATCGTAACCTCATGGCTGCGTAGTAACCATCTGTCCCTGTCTTGCTACCCCCCATTTATCCATGCGATGGTGCGCGAGCACCAAGGGAGTTTCTTTTTTTTTTTTTTTTTTGAGCTTAGGTAAAAAGACAAACCCCCCCCCAAAAAAAAAAGAAAACTTAAGATATAGACCCCTTTATAACGGGTACGCTTTGTTTACGGCGCTTTATTCACCGGGTGACAGTTTTTTTGCTGTTCCATGCGAAGGTGGGTATTTTTTTCCTTCGCTTAAGAAATAAAAAGAAAATATGAAATTGGGCGGCGTTACAAAGGGTATACGCTCACAGCATTCATCAATCCACAAGTTCTTGTTTCTCTTAATTAATTCCGACTTTATTTTAGTTTCATGGTTTCTTTTGTATATATAGTATTTTTTCGTTTATATTTCAGGCAGCAGAGCGAATACTTTGGCTAGGGCGACGTAGCTGTCAGTTTGTGGACACCCAATCAATGTGCTGTAGTTTTTCCCCTCGTGTCTTAGTGTCTTCACCCTCGTAAGTGCCTTCGATTGTATTGAATGGATAATATCCTTGACCGAGATCAAAATAAAAGCATGGTTTTTCTTGGGCATTGCATGTAGCACAATTATTGCGGATATTATGGAGCGCCGCATCCCGCCAACACGATCGAGCTCGACCATCGAAGCGAAATGGTTAGAGCAATGAAACGTGCAGTCACGGCCACAATTCACGCCTCTCGGCTAACTTCTGTACTTCACCGGTAGCTTCCGAACGGCATAGTTCGACGAATTTTCTCAACGTCGAAGAATTCGTCGTTGCGAAAAGCATACGTGTGTATTCGTTTCGATATCCACGTTTCGATCGTGCTGATCGAACCTGCAACATCTGAGTGCAGTGACTTGCGCGTGGCTAGTCTGAGCATGGCTACGACAAAAAATTGAGCGCTACTGAATGGGATGTTGAATGCTTGGGTTCCGTTGAAGAAGCAACTCCGCGTTCCTGAATGCGCAAGTAATGACGACGGCGTATGTTTGCAAACCATCACCACGTTAAACATTCGGTCTCATGCTTCAGCGATGGCACTACTCTCAAGCGGCCTACTACTGCGCAAATTCGTCAGGCGCAGGTTCGGTACATACTAGCTCGGAGTGCCGTTCAGTTCACGTCAATTCTAGTTCATGAAGTTTTCTGCAGCACGCTCAGGATTTCGCAAAGCATCGCTTATGCACGGTAGCAGTGCTGAAATATAACATTTCACACCGCGGCAAATAATTAGGTGGCGCGCTTTCATGGTTTCGGAAAGTATTTCGGTCTCATCCATTTCAGTGCAGCTCATGACTTCGTCCGGTGAAAGTGGCACGGGCCGTACGTCCGCATGTCCTATCTGTTCCTATGCAAACAAACGGGTTGACCCTCCTCCGAGTGTCATCTTGAATCGAACAGCGCGCCACCTGTAGTTCGTGGGCATTGCGAATACCACCGCGGCGGACGGAAAGCCTAATTAGGCAATAACAGGAAACGTTCGAACAGCAGGAAGCTTCTGTATATTTTCTTGCATGTTATCACGCACCATTCATACCAATAGAATATGCGCCGTCAAAGCGTACGTGTGTCCTTGGAGGCAAGTATGTTACAACCACGTTCTCGCATCGATGTTTACGTCGTTGTTTCCATTAGAATGGTACACATCGAATATAGCCAAATACGCAGTGCACTTTACGCATAACTCCCTAGCAGTGCACGTGTCTGCTTGAGCTTTTCTTTTTATTTTTCGAACAGAACAATGCCAAGGTAGCAATGCACTCTATGTGCTTCAGAGTGCACTCTCATCGGTAGCTGGGGGGGGGGGGCTGTGGGAATCCTACGGGCTTCCACTGCGAGAATCAGAGGACGGCAACCCACGTTTCCAAAAACCTCATCCTTGGTCATCGCCTTCTGTGTATACAGTGAACACCTATATCGGTAACATTCAGCTACAGTTGCCTATATAGTGCCAGGTTTTACCGCTATTTGTCAGCAGAAGGAGAGCACGCGACACTGTCGGAACTGTGTTTGACGCACGAGTTTTTTTTTTTTTTTTTTTTTTTTTTTTTTTTTTTTTTTTTTTTTTTTGTATTAGGTGGCTCTGTGACAGCCCCAAAAGCACCTTACAATGATATCTTCTAGGGAGCAATTCATCGTGCAAGTGCCGGGCACCTTCTGAACTGAATGAAACGAACTTCAGAGCCTCTTGGCCAGCGTACGTGGTTAGCAGACTCGAGTGCATGGGAAACTAATGTTCTCACTATTTTTTTTTATTGCGATAACAATTACATATATGGACACTCCGAGCTGATGTTGTCACCGTGGTAATCAGTAGCAGTACAGTGTCGAAGTATGCGATATAGTATTCTACCGCGTCTGACTGCGTGCGGTACGCTGTGGAATCGAAAAGAAACAATACGAGAGAACGTGACGTCTGTGCGCGTGCGCCGATGGCCGGTTAGTCAATTATAACTGCTTAATTAAACTGACGAGATGACAGCGCGTGTTAATTTAATCAGCACACAAATGTCTACCGTAACAAATCATGCCGAATAAACTACAAACGTCCATCTCCCGCTGTCTTCCTTTCTCTCCTGTCTTTTTTTTTTTTAGTTTGTTTGTGCTGTCACATGCAACGTATTGCCCGAATGGAGAAGCATCGATGTGTGCTTCGCCATACGGGCGACTCTGAGGCTGCTTTTACAGTGCACGCGATCAGCGCTGTTTTTTGTTTGATTGTTTGTGTTTGTTTGTTTGTGTTCGTTTGTTTGTTTGTTTGTTTGTTTTTGTGTCGTCGTATCACTAAATATGAAGAGAATGAGCGCTCGTGCCGGGAGAGAGAGAGAAAACATTTATTGAGTAAAGATTTTGAGTGAGGATAAAAGAATAACTAAAGAAGCACCCATGGCAGAAGGAAAATGAAATTCAGTCATGAGGCGAGGGCGCTGAGACCTTAATAATAAACAGAGTTTCCAATTTTAGATATGGTCAATACGTGTTGGCAACGATGGAGGCAAAAATGCTTGAGGCCCGTTTACTTAGATTTAGGTGCACGTTAAAGAACCCCCAGATGGTCTAAATTTCCGGAGCCCTCCACTACGGCGTCTCTCATAATCATATCGTGGTTTTGGGACGTTAAACCCCAGATATTAAATTAATTATTAATTAGTGTTGGCAACGGGGGTTCAAAAAGGACACTTGATCCCCCCTCTCTCCCTCCTCCACTAAACATCGACTTAACATGGCTTTTCACACAGCAAGATATGCATCTTTCCGACGCCCATGTGGCCGCTGCAATACAGCGCGCAAGCGGTCATGTCACGTCGTATTTTAGGGGCGAAGCTCCTTAAGGTCGAGGCTTGCACATCACTCTCCCGGTGTTCCCCGGTGTAGCCACGCTAGTGCGATGGCGATGACGCTGCCATCGCGACACAGCACATGCAAGGTAGCCATTATACACCATGACGATGACGATGACACTGATGACGATGAAGAATAAGCGCGTTCCAGACCACACATTCTCTTTCTTCCATCACGGCAGAGCACATGGAATGTACCCACTATACGTCATAACGATGACGATGACGCTGATGACGATGAAGAATAAGCGCGTTCCAGACCACACATTCTCTTTCTGCCATGGATGAAAACGATCGTGAACGCGCTATCGCCCGCGAAAGGCAAAACGGCAACGCCGACAAAAATTGAAGGACACTTTGTACATTCTAAAGTGTGTTCGGCGAAAGCGTGTGGCCGTTCCACTGACTATGCCATGTCTTTTTTTCTTTTACACTCTCAGTGGGATAACACACAAAGCGAATGTGTGCGTGTTTTCTTTTTTAATTTTTTACCGCGAGTCGCAGCGAGACTCCAGACTAATCTTCCTCCGTTCGCATGCGTTAGTATTTTCTCGCGCTTTGTGCATCGTGCAAACGCCATAGCGTTCCAGCGCTTAAATTGACGGGCCCTTTGTAAATTCGAAAGTGTATTCCGTGAACGCCTGTGTCCATTAAGACGGCGTCGGTCAGAATGATTGCAAACTCTGGGCACAGCGAAGCTACGCAAGCAAAGAGCGAGCGCTGTAGAGTCCGACGCGACCGGCGTCCGTTTGCGCATCCCGGCGGCCACCTGGCTCCGTGCCAGAGCTCGGATGGACGGGACGGACGGACATGGACAGACAGACAGACAGACAGACAGACAGACAGACAGACAGACAGACAGACAGACAGACAGACAGACAGACGGATGGACGGACGGAAATACGGATGGACGGACAGACGGACGGACAGACGGACGGACGGACACCGGACGGACGGACAGACGGACGGACGGACAGACGGACGGACACCGGTCGGATGGACGGACACCGGACGGACGGACGGACACCGGACGGACGGACGGACAGACAGACGGACGGACACCGGACGGACGGCGTCCGTCCGGTGTCCATCCGGTGACCTTCGTTTTAAGGCTTTCGCCTTAAAAGCTGCTAACCCGGTGTTGAGGGCGCGGGAAGCGGCGGCTCAATGGCAAAAACACACTGTATATACTGTACACACGCGTTGTCACTCATTTACATGCGTGAGTGGGCAATGTCACGGGTGATTTACGGTAAGAACGATCCGCACTGCTTCGCCCACTCGTCATGATTCACTTAAAATAAGAATAAGTAAGAGAAAGAATAGAGGAGGAGGTTACAAAAGACTTATTACAGTTAACCAACGGGAAAGAAATCTACATAGTGGCCTAGGTAATGTGTTCAATGCAAACGGAGGACAGCAAAGAGAGCACTTGTGCTAACAATCAAGCTTTCATTAAAAATTGGCCGCGTATCTGCGTGCTTCGCTGCAAATGTCGTCGAAAGACGATAGTCTTGTGCTGGCCGTACTACTATGTTTTGCCTTGCCTCAGACAGCGCCTACTCTACGTTGAATTGGCCGCATCTGGCTGGCATTGATAAAATAGAGGCGGCGCTGCGCGAGATATGGACGCCATCGAAAAATTACACCATCTCCCGCTAAAGGGAACCATGTGTAGATGTGAATCAGCGTTTGCTAACGCTTACACTGGTGGCGGCGTTGACGCTGGCTCTCATCGCAGCGTTGCGCAGGAGAGAAAACTGGGGAGGCGCAAAGCACGCAGTGATGGAGCGGTGTTTCCTACTGGAACATGCCAATCGCTGCTAATGGGCAATGAGAGACAGAAGACTCCGACTGGACACAGAGACCCGCAGTCCACTTTTAGTCAACGCGCACGCTGCGAATTTTTATTGTTCAACAACGCACAGGAGAAATCTCCCACCGGCACCACCTTGCAGGTCAAGATCCAGTGCCATATATACGGGGTGGCCAGTGAACGGTTGTGCAGCGCGAGCAGTCGGTTTTTTCAACCAAGAAACTCGCTAGCAGACGCTGCCTGCGTCGGCGTCGCGAGGCGAGAGGGGGGAGCGTAGGAGAAGAGAGAGAGAGGGGGGGGCACGCATGCGCAGTGGGAGTGTGGACGCCGCGGGCAGGGATGCCTAGAGGAGAGAGTGGGGACCGTAGGAGAGGAGAGAGAGGGGGGGACGCGCATGCGCAGTGGGAATGTGGACGCCGCGGGCAGGGATGCCTAGAGGAGAGAGGGGGGTAGCTTAGGAGGGGGAGAGAGGAGGGGAGGCGCATGCGCTGTGGGAGTGTGGACGCCGCGGGCAGGGATGCCCAGAGGAGAGAGAGGGGGGAGAGGAGGCTTTTTATTTTTTTTGAAAGGGTTTGCGCATGCGCAGTAAGGGTGGTCACGCGGCACACCACCACCACCGGATTAAGCTTCGCCATAAAATGCTTCACATCTAAAACATGAGCTTGTGCTGAACCAAGGGCCACTGCCAGAGGCAGCACTTCATCGTGGGCAAAGCGCTTTTTCGTGCAAAGCGTCGCAGTTCATGCACAGCTTCGCATTTTCAGCACAGCCTAAAAGACACTAGGGTCTTTAAAATTATGTATCTGTGTATTTTCTAATAAAAGAACACACGACCTGATACTTACATATTAATGTTGCGCCTCAGGTATGCGTAGTATTTGCTTTTTCATCGAATATGTTGACAAGTATGAACGGCAACACCAGTTCAAGATGGCTGGGCGTTCAGAAAGTGGTTACATTTTGGCCGAGTAGCTCAATCGGGTTACCGACAGACAGACAGAAAGACCAAAATTTTTGCGTTCAAGTATCCCAAGAAAGACTATCGTCTTTAAAACGTCTTGCATAATTTAGCACGAAGAACAAACATACAGTACGCCAAATTATCATCTGTTACGTAAATGCTTGTTCTATTACATATAGAATCGACACCGGTGGTGGGACGGTTGTTATAATCTAATTTGCATATAAGTCACATAGTGTGCAAGTCAAGCTTACATCGACGAGATCAGTGAAATCTCTGTGTGAAAGCAGCGAGACACAAAGCAACCCCATTCTTGCATTTTTGAGAATTTTAACAAAGCACCACGCAAGATATACTTCAATAAGGACACTGTAACCGCCACCGAATTTGAGCGAAAGACGCCGCATGCACTGGAGTACGCAGCACAGTACCGTGGCTACAAGCAAGGTTCATGGCACCGACCCAGCTAAAAAGAAAGAAAACATCGAGAAACAACAGGTCGGCTGCACGTAGACGTTCGCGCGCTTATTTTTGTCGAGATGGCTCGAGCGCCATCACGTGACTCTGCTCCACCAATAAAGACGCGTATAGACCTTATTTCCTATGCTCACTGGAGCACTCTGGCGGAAAGACAAAGGAATGTCACTGTCGTCAGCTTTTAGTGGCAGCACTATCAGCTTGAGAAGCAGAGTTCAGCCGACGTTTGTTGTTTCGCAGGGTGGCGTTTAATTCTGTAGCAGTATCTTGTATCTTAAGATACACGATACATTATTGAATGTATCGGAAATACAGATACAGATACTCGTTTTGCGAGACGTATCGCGATACAGATACAAGATACCCAAAGAGTATCTAAGATAGTATCTAAGATACATGTATCTTCGATACTGCCCAGCCCTGACCTCGACTGGCGATCGGCGACAGGCTTAAGCTAGTGGCCTGCAAAAACAGAGTGCGGCTTCGCCGCATACCTATGGTTGCTAGCCAGGCAAGATGGCGGACCTATGCGCAACTCTGCTCCCGTAGGGAGCATATACAGTAACTCTAATGTCCCCAAATACTGGTCATGACTCACGAGACCACGGTGTGTATATTACATAGCGCTGCAACACACTACAGAAACTGTCACCAAAAATGACGGATATCAATGCAGTTGGTGAAGAAGAAGAAGAGGAAGAAGGTTGAGGTAAGGGTTCAATGCAGGGCAAGGAAAACATTCAAGGAAGGGTTCAGTGACGGGGCGAGGAAGGTGAGAATGCCTTCGCCTTGATGCCCGTCACTGAAGACCTAAGAACCCCGGGAATAATAGTTACTTAGAAATCTTTTCACCTAATCTCTTTTGGATTTAATAAACGTTACTTCTGCCTCGCCTGGCTGGGACAGTGATTACAGTGCTCGGCGGCGGACCTGAAAGCCGCGGATTCGAGCCCGGTCGCGGTGGTCGCACTTAGACGGCGGCGACGCTGTAGAGGCCTGTGTACTGTGCGGTGTCAATGCACGTTCAACCAGGCGCGATGGTCGAAATTTCTGGAGCCCTTCCATCCCCCCCGTGCCTCATAATCATATGGTTGTTTCGGCACGTAAAACTCCAGATATCTTTAAATGTCATATATCTCTCACTCTCACTCATAAAAGATTTTAAAAAATAGCCCCGCTTCTTATTCCTCCAAGGAGAAGCTTCACCTTATCATCTCGCAGTTGCTTTGCCGAGGTACTTGACCCAACCACTAGTGAAAAAAATTGGCTGCGTATCTGCGTGCTTCGCTGCAAATGTCGTCGAAAGACGATAGTCGTGTGCCGGCCATACTACTATGTTTTGCCTAGCCACAGACAGCGCCTACTCTGTGTTGAATCGGCCGCACCTGGCTGGCATTGACAAAATAGAGGAGGCGCTGCGCGAGATATGGACCCCAACGAAAAACATGAGCTTGTGCTGAACCAAGGGCCACTGCCAGCGGCAGCACCTTCTCGTCGGCACATGGCTTTTTCGTGCATAGCGTCGCAGTTCGGGCACAGCGTCGCATTTTCAGCGCAGCCTAAAAAACACTAGGGTCTTTAGAATTACGTATCTATGTATTTTCTAATAAAGAAACACACGACCTGATACTTACATATTAATGTTGTGCCTCAGATATGCGTAGTATTTGCTTTTTAATCGAAAATGTTCACAAGTATGAACGCAAACACCAGTTCGAGATGGCTGAGCGTTCAGAAAGTGGTTAAACTTTGGCCGAGTGGCTGAATCGGGGGACAGACAGACAGACAGCCAGACCAAAATTTCTGCGTTGAAGTATCCCAAGAAAGACTATCGTCTTTAATAATTATGCGCCTCTGTCGGCTTACCCTTTCGTGTACTCGAGGTTGAGGAAGTTAGCGGGGAAGACGAGGTAATTAACAATGCCACTCGGAAAAACCTCGGTAAGTACGGTGGCTATTTGGGCAAGTTGGTAAATCTTCATCCTAGCACAGCGCACACACACGAACACAAAAAGAATAAGGGAAGAATTGACAACACGAGCGCTTCCCTTATTCTTTTTTTGTTCGTGTGTGTGCGCTGTGCTAAGATCGGGAAGTACGTTGACATTGCTTCCCGTGTCCGTTACCGGTCGTAGACTGACGAAGTCTGTATATTTCTGCGCAGGCATCTCGCACAAAAAAACGTGACCGCCGCGATTAGCTCCGTCAACGCACCGGCGCGTTCCCTAAGCTAATCGTGGAGGCCACGGAACAATAACTCAAGATTGCCTGAACTTCTACTAGAAACTGCGAGGAAACACGCCATGCCCTTAACTTTGGTGTCTCTGACTCCGCGCCCACCGCAGAAACAGGGCGGTGGGCGCGGATCCTTTTTCTTAATGGATAGGGCCCCCACGACAAGTGAGTTTGTTCGGGTAGGCATGAAGGTGGCTAACTTATGCGCTGTGTTTTGACAATGCTTGTTTTTGGAGTGGGGAGGCAAAGTGGGGAGCAGGAGAAAATTTCAGGGACCGAATCAGTGCCCGAATAGGCCCGAATCTGACTGGCAGATCGCTATTGGATTTGCTTTCCCTGAGGCTTCTCTACTAATAAGGAATTTTGTTTCAAAAACGTTGCTTCACTTTCTTTCAGTGTTTTCGTCTTCTTCTCCTTCTCATCCTCCTTCTACTTCTTCTCCTCCTCCTCCTCCTTCTCCTCCTCCTTCTTCTCCTCCCCTTCTTCTTCTTCTTATCCTCCTCCTTCTTCTCCTCCCCCTTCTTCTACTTCTCATTCTCCTTCTCCTCCTTCTCCTCCTCCCCCTTCTTCTTCTCCTCCTTCTTCTTCTCCTCCCCCCTTCCTTCTTCTCCTCTTCCATGTTCTCCTTCTCCTCCTCCTTCTTCTTCCTCTCCTTCTTCTTTTTAACGATAGCACGGAACCTATGTGTGTGTTTCTATGTGGATATATGCCTGCCTGTTCACTCGGAACCTGTTATCTTTTGTAGTTTATTTTTCCTTCGAAAAAGCGAAGAGGTGAGAACGATTCCTCCAAGCTTACACGTACCATTTCTTCGGTCACCTCGAACCATCTCTTTTTTTTCCTCCGCGGCAATTCTCCTTCGTACCTCCCCGTCGGTGTTGACGAATGCGGGTCACGCAGTTCACGGCGCAATCACGCAGTCTCGTGCACCATTTGTAAGAACACCATGCGGGGACACAGGGATCGCGAGATGCTGGATGGCCCATTGATCTGAAGGTTCAGTGCCATCTATTCGAATCATTTACGGTCACAGCTGCTGCCTCCTGAGCTGTTACACAATTCCGTACGATGCTCGTCGTCGTGTGCGGCCGAGCCAAGTGGCCATTGCCTTGTCCCTCCTGTACGACAAACATGCCAATATCTTCAGCGACTCCAGAACAGCCATCCGCGCCTTCAGTGCTGGTGCCATGTGTAAGGAAGCATGTCGCATCCTGGAGGGCAAAAGCATCACCACCCGCACTTTCACGTGGTTCCCCGCTCACATGGGACCAATCATGGGAGGCCCCACAAACCTGAACGAGCTGGCCCACTCCAAGGACACGAGGTCTCGATTTCCGCGACCACGGAGAACTCCCCCGCCGGCCCGCAGTTGTGGAGAACAGAAATCATCCGACCACATGTAACGAAATTACGCAGCACTTTTATCTCGACAGGAGAGACCCTGACCTTCCTCACAAGAAGTTAAACAGAGCGCAGGCATTACTCTCATATTATTGCAGATGGGTTCGTATCCCAGCCCGGCTTTATTACAAAAAAATTTATCCCGACATTTATCCCACTAGCTCCTGCAGGCACTGCAACGAATTCGCTAGCGTAGGCCATATGCTCTGTCGCTGCCCCTAGTTACGAGGCACGGACCGAACCAATGAAGACAAGTGGACTATCCGCTATCAAGAGCCCCGATGACGGGGCTCAACTGTGGGCTGTTCAGAGGGCCCACGATCCCACACCATGCCCACGATGCAGCGGTCGGGCTCGGCCAGACTGTCCCAACGCGGGAGCGGCCCGCTGCGCGTTGAGTCGTGCGCATCAGGACTATAGCAATAAAATTTCGCATCCATCCCTCCATTTTCTTAAAGCTAAGGAAAAAAAAAAAGGAAAATCCCTTGGTGCTCAAGCACCTTCGCAGTGATAAAGGATGGTAGCATGACAAGGAAAGATGGTTACTACGCAAGGTTACGATTCACCGTCCATACACCGCCATTCTACCATTCCATTGAGCGGCGGCAGGAGTTTCCCCTACTATACCCTTTAACTACCGGGCGCCGGGTTGGGAATAGCATGTACCCATTTGACCGGTGGGTGTCCGGCGGTGGGGTTCGAACCCGCCACCTACCGCAGCCGAGCCGGACGCCCTAACCATTAGGCCACGGCTGCGGTTTTTTTTTTTCTTTCATGGTATTTATTATGCGTATTTGAAATTATCACAAACGCTATGATGTAGTGATGCATTAACCCAGCGACAATAATCGCACAAGCACTGCACAAGCACTACACAAGCATTCATAAGCTTACATACATATACTGTGCAAGTCCAGAGAAACAGGAAAAGTTCTTCAAAGCTTGTCACACAGGGAGGCTGGTAAGGATGAGCACCTCATCAAGATGGGGTGCCAGTCTGGTGAGTGCCGGGGCTTCTGGCTTAGTCATTTGATTCTACTATAAGTATAGAGCTCGGATTCGATGTGTTTTTCACAACCTGTCATTGCTTCGAACAGCGTAAATCGTGGATCACTGCTAATTGACAATTAAAATGAGTATTTCCATGCAGTTACCATCCCGTCATTTCATTTGGGGATCTGTGCTCGCGCCTGTTTCTTTACGCTATCCACATCGACATTCATAATCTTCCTCTTCTTCGTTATGAAGGTGTTGACAGAAAGGGGATACAAAAAGGATTCGAAAAAACATGTAACTTTTTTGTCTCTACACTTGAAATGATGTAATAATCTCAAATAAAGGAATTGAATCGACTTAACGCCAATGTCATGCGAAGCAACGCGACGTCACACAAAGTCCGTTTTTAATCATGGGCGTAATTTAGACCAACTGCGTATACTAATTTATAGTTGGAACAAGTCCATAAAAATACCAATGAAATGATGCGGACCAATTATTTTGCACAGAAGACTGTCTTGCGACAAAACACTTAATTACGGTAGTATGGCGCCATCCGCATTTTGGGGTGTAGGGAGTGAAAAGACCTCTTGCGGAAGTACATACACTGGCATTGACCATATATTCAGAAACAGTCAAACCATGTGAGGATATGGCTTAGTCAAGAGAAATGAGCAATAAAAGGAAAAATAACAAGCGATATAGGAGAGGCCTGTGAATACCTTTAGAAAAATTTAGAGCATTACTGTAGGGAAACGCTGTACAGCAAAAGATGCACAAAGTAATAAATAACAAAAACACAAGCGATCTTGCAACATTGACATCACTCGGCGCTGGCCGTCATGAGCATTTTCCGAGTAGCCCAACTCGCTACCCTCTCACAAACAATTGCTGTCTAGCTTTTCATTTATCGAAGTACCACATATGCGTTCGTGGGGTTCAGTCTTCGTCCTCTAAGCGGTGCGCAATAACTTAACAATGAATAGATACCAGCTCGCTAAAGCAAGTACCCTTATAACCCACATATAACAAAGATTTCGAATAAAATGTAGTCAGTCGTCAGCACTTTGAAGGACAGAGCACCTATTTGAATGTGAATTCCCGGCAATCTGCAAGGTGTTTTGGGCAAAAATGATGGTCCATCCTCCTAAACCCCTTCCTCGGATCAGATTGACATGACATGACAAGAACTTTATTTGAGTCCTGAGGCTCTATCGTGGGCGGAGCCATGGATCAGATTATGTTTTTTTTTTTTGAACATTGATATTGTTACACGTTCGCCAGCAACATAGGAAGCAAGAACAGAGCACGCAAGGCTGACCTCAGAGTTGTATTTAGTATACCAGGACGGAGACCCACAGAATGCCAGGAACAGGGACGTAGAAATAAAGCAATGGAACCAACAAACACGGATGAGGAACTGTTGAACCGTTTATGAGTACATAATACTAATTATGCGACGTCCTCCACCCAACCGGAAATCTTGAAGGAAAGAGGTGGCGAAGAAGTGAAATACCGATCGCGCCCGCGTAAAGATTCACAAAACTTCATCTGAAGCTGTTTACTGCATTCCCAGGGTATGGGAACTTCTGTCCGTGTCCGCCATCTCTCGGTGGCAGCAACGCGTCGACCTGCCATAACTGAATGGGAAATATGGCGAAGGAGGAAAAAACTCACATCTTTTGAAAAAAAAAGCCAGTTATCAAAAACAACTCCGGGTTATTTAGGGCTGTTATGATCGGACTTTATGGCTTGGTGCCGCTTGGACGATCGTAATGATTTCGCGAAACTCTGCCCTGCTTTATTCCGTGTCACCGCTCCCCGAAGAGCACCTGCAGCGGCGGCAACACAGCATTCATGCTCTGAACCCTTCAGGGCCGTCGGCACACCGACCGACTTTGACGGTTCTATGGCCTAGGAGGGGCTGTTTGCAGGCGAGGCTGCTTGCTTTGTTCATCGTGCTACTATACGCACCGAACGATTAGCCGAGAACTTGGGAGACAGGTTTCCCACAATCCGAAGTGCCCTTTGTGGCGCGCCTGGGAGGCACCTGCATCGCAGCCGCTGTCGAGGAGTCATCGTTGCACCTGACTACACGGCTGGTTTCCAGGAATGTGCGACACCTCGGCTAGGTCATTGTGCTATGCAGTGCGGTGCCGTCTTGTGTCTTCTGTTGTTCTTCTCCCTTGCCGCTGGACAAACTGGGCGTGCCTCTTCCCTCTTTCCAGGGTTGGGAAGGAGGCGGCGTTTGACCTTCCCATTTTTGAGGCGGAGATGAAGACTACATCTTGGTTGGACTATCCTGGACTTAATTGTTTTCCCGTGCAGGGAATCTTGGGAAGACCAAGGCCTTAAAACGCGAGCGCCGAGACGCTCCAAGGATCTTCTTTCATCATGTAAAAACACGCTACCTTCAGTATGTAAATACTGTAAATAAACGTTCCTGTTATCAGCTCCCGTTACTCTGCTCGACTTCTCCCTGCGACTTGGTTGGTTCCGGTCCTATGGGCGGACCCCCGACTACATCAGAGCAGATACCTTGTGGTATCGCATTGTCACGAGCGAGCGCTCAAATAAGCGCGCGACGCCGATACCTAACGGCGGCGTGAAGTCCAGGCGCCGATCTGTCTAGACGCGGCCGCCGCAACGAAGAAACAATCATCAAAAGACGCCCCGCGCGCGCGCCTCCTCGCCCCCTCGAAACGACAGCCGCCGCGACAACCCGCTGTCTCGGATCGGAACACCGAGCAATGTCTCGAACCCTCGTGAAGGAAAGGGTGATGCAACGCCAAGTTAGGCCGCGATGAGTGGAAAGTACGAGAAAAGTCTCGCCCTTTCAGTAGCTTCGGCTGTACTACGCGCCGAGGAGAAATCTGGAAACTTCGAGAATACAGAGGCGAGCGAATATAAGCGAGCGGCGACGGAGGGTCAGGCAGGAGAAGAAGTCAGTAAGTGAGCGAGTACTCCAGTGCGAGTAAGTGAGTTTCCACTCAGTTCGTGAGTGAAGGATGGTGTTGTTTGATTGCTGAAGTGCGGTCAGTCGATCTGGAAGAATCGAATGACGACGCCGTGGGATATGCGGAAGTTTTGAGGAGCCTTTCCTGGAAGAGAAAGCTCGGAGGATCGGGACGACAACCAGCGCTGGACTTTGTGTGAGTGTCTTCCTGGAAGAGAAGCATTCAAGTTTAGTTCCAAGAACTTTGGACTGAATACGTTTGATGAACATTTTAGTCTTTAAGTGTATTGGATAGTTTAATGCATGAGATTGCATTGTAGCGCGAGTTGTTTGTTCCCGTTGTTTTGAACACCATCAGAGTTACGTTGTGAGTTGTGTTGTATTTGATACCTGCCAAGTGTGCATGTTTGTGAGTTATTGTTTGTACTGCCTTATCTGAGAATATATCTTGTTTGTGTTATCAACTCTCGGCTCTGACTCGGTCTTTGGTCCACAACCGGCGTTCGCTGGCGCACCAAAGGGACCGATTCTAAATTGTCCGTGCTTTCGTGGTGCGTTTCGGGGGGGCCGATACGTCAGCCCTTGGAATCCGCCCGGCGATTGCCTTCCCAATTAACGGGAACAGTGACACGCATTAAAGGGGCCATGACACCCAATTTTCGATCATAATCTGCGTTATGCGGCTTAATCCTTGAGCGTTCACAAATAATATGGAGAAATTTTAGCGCATTTGGTCGAGCACTTAATTTATTATAGAATATTTTTACAAACACGCGAGTGGCCAGAGAGTCGGGCAACACCGGCGTACTCGCCAGCTGTGACGTAACTAGAAGCTGGCTGTACGAGCGTCTGCATTCCGGCAAACGAAATTGTTCCGTTGTCAGCTGCGCGTGAAATCTAGATATTTGTGCTTTCCTCTGCTTGACACCGAAATTTAACAATTTGCAGCGGCTGAAACTGTGGTAGAAGACGCCGGCACCGCTCCTTGTTGCACGTGACGTCACAGGCGCCATGGCAAAATGGCGGTCACCGGCGGTGGGCGGGATTTACAGCCGGCGATTTCTAGGGCCTGTTTTGCACTGAAATATTCTTTCACGGCCCATTTTTCATATCTGTATAGGCATAATAGACCCTCTACTTCTAGTTTTCGCTGAAAACCACAAATTCTTGGGTGCCTGTGTCATGGCCCCTTTTTAATAAGCGTGCGGATTCCCAGGACAATTGAACACCACCCATTAGAAACACATGGGGCCCCATTGTAATATATTACACACTCTAGGAATCCACGCGGCTTGTAGTGCAACACTGTAATTTTAACAGAATGCTTAAATAAGTCTCTGCTGTATAGAACCGAGAGTCTTTTTTTTGATAACCAGCTTTTTTCGTCAAATCTGTTTTTAAATGCGAATGCATTTCTTAGTCGGGCTATGTCAGGCATACGGCGTTGGCGTTGTCCGGCGTTGTCCGCGGGGAGGAGGATAGGTTGAGGAGGTGTCCGCGCGCCGGCAGGTGTTATCTCTCCGCTCTCACTCCCTCTCCCATAGCAACAGCTGCGGGCGCGCGCGCTTATCCTCGCCCCTAGCAACCGCAGCAGGTGGTGCGGGCGGAGTAGCGGAGAGTGAGTGGAGAGGAGGAGCGCGCTCTGGTGCGTGAGGGCGCTCGCATCGCGGGAGCTCGGCGGAGCTCCCGCGATAAAAAATAAATAAATAAATAAATAAATAAATAAATAAATAAATAAATAAATAAAAGAACAGGCGCTGCGCCGTGCTCCCGACCGGGCTGCAGAAATTAGGCGCCTTTTCCTTCTTCGAACCACAACCACCATATATAAATGGAGTGAAGCGCGCGCGAAATGCATTCGCATTTTCTCACGATTCCCTTCGGGGAGGTGGGCGCATTTTTTCGTCTATTTCCTATTCAGTTACGGCAGGCCACTGCTGTCACCGACGAGAGATGGCGCTACGTGCACATAAGTCCCCACATACTGGCCATGAGACCGCGGTGTATATTACACAGCGCTGCAGCACACTACAGAAACTGTCGCCAAAAATGACGGGTATCAATGCGTTTGGTGAAGAAGAAGAGGAGGAAGAAGGTTGAGGTAGGGGTAATATTTAAGAATTTCCTTTTAAACTACCCGGTTCTTGGCCAATCCCCCCAGCGTGTGTGTGTGCCACGGTCCAAAGGATCTCCCCTACTCAATGCAGGACAAGGAAAACATTCAAGGAAGGGTTCAGTGACGGGGCAAGGAAGAATGCTTTCGCCTTGATGCCTCTTACAAAAGACCTAAGGACCCCGGCAATGATAGAAATCTTTTGGATCCCTTTTTTGGATTTAATAAACGCTGTTTCTGCCCGCCTGGCTGGGACATGATTACATGTGCTCGGCCTGCTGACCCGAAAGCCGCGGAATTCGATCCCGGTCGCGGTGGTCGCACTTAGACGGAGGCCTGTGTACTGTGCGATGTCACTGCAGGTTAAAGAACGCGAGGTGGTCGAAAATTTCCGGAGCCCTTCCTCACGCCGTGCCTCGTAATCGTATGGTCGTTTTGGCACGTAAAACCACATATATCTTTAAGTGTCATATATCGCTCACTCTCACTCTTAAAAAGATTAAAAAAAGAATTCTGCTTCTTACCCCTCTAAGGAGAAGCACCTTATCATCTCGCAGTTGCTTTGCCGAGATACTCCTGACCCAACCACTGGTGAAGTAACTATGCGCCTCTGTCGGCTTACCCTTTCATGTACTCGACGTAGAGGAAGTTAGCGGCGAAGACGAGGTAATTAACAGTGTCACTCAGAAAAATCTCGCGAAGTACGTTGACACTGCCTCCCGTGTCCGTTACCGGTCGTAGCATGACGAAGTCTGTATATTTCCGCACAAAAAACGTGACCTCCGCGATTAGCTCCGTCAACGCGCCGGCGCGTTCCCGGAGCTAATCGCGGAGGCCACAAAACAATACTCAAGATTACCTCAGCTTCCACTAGAAACTGCGAGGAAACACGCCATACGCTTAACTTCGGTGACTCTGACTCCGCGCCCACCGCAGAAACAGGGCGGTGGGCGAGGATCTTTTTAATGGAGAGGGCCCCCACGACAAGTGGGTTAGTTCGGGGAGGCGTGAAGGTGGCTAACTTATGCGCTGTGTTTTGACAATGCTTGCTTTGGGGCGGGGAGGCAAAGTGGGGAGCAGGAGAAACTTTCGGGGAGCTGCAGCCCCCCCCCCCTCCCCCTTGTGTACCTCTGGCACCACCCCTGCTCAAGAACATGTCCACCGCGTGAACATGTGGTTATGGTGTGATGTCTGGCATGTGAGAAGTGTGTGCGTGTGCGTGTAATATAAAGTATGGAAGCACGATGTAATCCTTCGCTACCTGAAATTTCAATCACGAGAAAAACATAATGAAAGTAAATTACTCAACCAGTGCCCAAATCAGTGCCTGAATAGGCCCGAATCTGACTGTCACATCGCTATTAGATTTGAGTTCCCTGACCCTTTTCGGCGAATAAGAAATTTCGTTAAAGAAAAAAAAAATTCAGTGTTTTGTTCTTCTTCTTCTTTTTTTAGCAAACGCACGGAACCTATATGTGTGTTTCTATGTGGATATATACCTGCTTGTTCACTCGCAACCTGTTCTTGTTTTTGTTAATCCCGTTATTTTTTTATTTTATGTATTTTTTCCTTCGACAAAGCGAAGAGGTGAGAACGATTCCTCCAAGCTTACACGTACCATTTCTTCGGTCACCTCGAACCATGTCTTTTTTTCAACCGCGGCAATTCTCCTTCGTACCTCCCCGTCGGGGTTGACGAATGCGGGTCACGCAGTTCACGGCGCAATCACGCAGTCTCGTGCACCATTTGTAAGAACACCGTGCGAGGACGCACAGGGATCGCGATATGCTGGATGCCCATTGATTTGCAGGTTCAGTGTCATTTATTCGAATCATTTACGGTCACAGCTGCTGCCCCGTGAGCTGTTACACAATTCCGTAACGATCCACTCGACCTCAGCACGCACAGTGCTTTCTCGTGGGGCACCCCTCGTGACCTTGCTGAAGAAATAACATTCGTTGTATGCAACCTCCTTTGTTGATTTCTAATGTCGACTGCTTAAAAAAAAAAAGAATAGAAAAGAATGCTTTCCGTGAAGGTCAAGCGCACCACGACAGTCTCATTGAGCTAGCGGCGAACTTATTTAATATTCCAGTTCGTGAGCCAACTTCACGGTCCATTTGGCTGCCCAGAGGGCGCGAATCATGACCGGAAGAAAAATGAAACGCGGACGTAGAGTTCACGCTCTTGTTGTTCTTTTTCTTTCTTTTTTTTACGCGATTGAACAATGAACGATTCTGCAATGAAATATGAACGCTCACGGGGTCTGTCATGAACAGATCCGCAAGCAGAAATACGGCTTAGCTGAAAGCTGCTGCAACCGAAACGTCTATGTTGTCGACGGGCAGAAATCTGAACATGTTAGAATTAATGTACACACTTGATAAAGACAAAGCGCAGGAGAGTCGTTTTCGCGCTTTTTACTTAAATTACCCAAGGCATTATATATCTGAAAAGAAAATCATTCCGATATAATTTATATGGACACTCTCGGCGCGTTTTTGCCGTTCATGTCGGCGCCGCCGTGATATTCCGTATAAAGTATAAATCGGGGCGTAAGAACAGCTGCATGTCTCAGCGCTTTTTTAAGCCGGGCGCGGTCGAGTACGTTTATCTTGACAAGGACCAGCCGATGGCTTATACCTTTATACGTGGTGGTATCACTGCTCAGTTCGCGATGAAGTGATGCGCTCCGAAGGCTGCTACTCTCGCTGCAGCGGCTGTATTTCCTTACGCCGGTGTTTCGTGGAGTTAGGCCAGGTTGGATGCTATGCGATTTAACTGTCATAGCCTTACTTCGTATAACATTACAATTTCTTGCTATCGCATTCACTGCTTCGCCATTGCGGTGAAACTGACATTTTTAAACGCATTCTCACGGGAATGAACGCCTCCGAGAACACGATTACACGTTGCTCTCAGGCACAGGGAACAACCTGGCTTTGCATGTCAATAAGTTTGACTCCTGCTCACCTTTGTTTCGCCGCACTGCCATCATCGGCAGCGGGAATTCTATGCATGAGCGAGAGTCGCTTGTAGCTTTTCATATGAATAAGAATGAGCGGGTTTGCATAAGCGACTTTTGTGCTTCTCAGAAAAAGAATGCTTTTTTTTATTTCATTTTATCAGGGGTTTATTGATTTCTTCAAGGTGTCAGACTGATTGATATCTTTCTTTTGGCATGTGCGCCCGCTTCATCGAAAAACGGGGTATAAATATACGTGTACGCCCGAATGAACCAGTCGTAGGTCCTTCGTGCCTTATTTTCTGCCATGTGTCGTGATTTTCGCTTCAGAATTTCTCACAATACCGCTTCTTGTGCTGCACGGTTACCGCGGCCGCCACGGCATGCCGCCACGTGCCGGGGTGCGCTAGAATACAGTGTAGCGCACTCGTCATCATAACAGAATTGCGCTAACATAGTCAAAACGCAAAAAAAGGGGGGAAAAAAAACTGGGGCAGCTACGCATTGGTGCGAAGACTAAGGAAACAGCGGAGCTGGTGGCCATCCCCTCCTCACCCTCACTTCCCTTTCCCATCCCTTGCTATGCTATACTCTTTATATATGGCTATGCTATGCTTTTACCCAATCCCCTGCTCCTTTCCCTTTTCTTCACAAGCACATCACTTCTTACCTCTTGCAGTACTGTACTATACATGAATATGCTATGCCTTACCCTCTCCCCTTCTCGTTTCCTTCCTCCTCACCCTTACTTCCCTTATCCACCCCTTGCTATACTATACTATAAATGACTATAGTATGCTTTGCCCTTTCCCCCTGCTCTTTTCCCTCTTCCTCACATGCGCATCACTTCTCACCCTCACTTCCCTTTCCCACCTCCTCGCTATACTATGCAAGGATAGGCTGATCTTTACCCCCTTTTCCTTCTCCATTTTACTCATCTTCACCGTCACATCACTCCTCTTCACCCTCACCTCCTTTTCCCACCCCCCCTTGGTATATTATA
This sequence comes from Rhipicephalus appendiculatus, assembly GCA_030522465.1. Classification (NCBI taxonomy): domain Eukaryota; kingdom Metazoa; phylum Arthropoda; class Arachnida; order Ixodida; family Ixodidae; genus Rhipicephalus; species Rhipicephalus appendiculatus. The sequence continues at coordinate 741,883 of JALIZH010000137.1, forward strand.
CAATGCATGGCTGTGCTATGTTAGGAGCTTCTGGGCACATACTTCTTTATCCCACCCCCTTGCTATCTATATTACACATGGTTATGCTATAGTATACCCTTTCACCTCCTCCGCACCCTATCATCAGTCCTCTTCACTCTCACATCACTCCTCCTCGCCCTCACTTCCTTTTCCCACTCATTTGCTATACTATATAACACAAGGGTATACAATGCTTTACCCTCTCCCCTCCCCTTTTCCTTCCTACTCATTCTCACATCACTTCTTCTCGCCCTCACTTACTGCTCCCTCTCTGCTATCTATACTACACGAGGCCATGCTATGCTAGGAGTTTCTTGGCACATACCCGCTCTCTGTGGCGCAAACACGTCTAGTTTTGTGCGGACGATCCCGAAGTTTTGCTCCGCTAACAAACAAAAGAGAAAATGCTGAGAAAATGACGCAGGCTGACGTAACTTCATGCCCCATTGTCATACCCCCCCCCCCCTCCTTTGTGTAGCTTCCAGTGCGCTCGTAGGAACGAAAGAGACAATGCGTTTAAAATGTGTGACAAATCCTCGTAACTGTGTTCATACTTCAGAGAGAGAAGGAATGAAACTTTATTATAATCACATAAATGGTCGGGGCCCCTATTCCAGGGCTACACTGGTCCTAGCCATCATCTCGGCCCTTTGGACCAGCCAAAGCTGATCCTCAAAGGCCGATGCTGGACAGCATAGCCTCTCATTGTTCCTCTGTGTTGTTCATGTTGTTGTGTTCTTCACTGTGTTGTGTACAAGCGATTCGATTCTTCTTAGATGCGAACCAGCTCTTTGACTAGGCTGTGTAACGCTGTCCCTCTGTCCATGCGTCCGTGCGAAGGCGCCGCAACGCGCTCCCCTCGCCGCAGCTGTTGGAGCGGTGCCAAGTAGGTCACGCCGCAGCTGCGCGTTGACGTCACGCTCCTCTCGCAGTGCGCGCTGACGTCACTCTCTCCCTCGCCTGCCGCGCGCTCGCCGCAGCGCCCGCAGCTGCCGCCTGACGCGCGCCTAACGTACGCGTTGAAACATGTCTGTACGTGTCACCTCTCTCTCGCTTCACCCTCTCCACCGCTCCCATGCGCAACGCTGCTGCTTCGAATCCCATCAGGGTTCCCTTTGGGAAGATGGTGTAATTTTTTTGTGGTAAGTAGTTCACAAGGATCTATACTCTGATAGTGAGGTCATTTGATGACTTCTTGGAAAAGTGTTGTAGGGCCCCTTTTAGTGAATAGACTCATGCATATAAACTATTTCTGTTCGACTTTGGACAGAAATCGAAGTCTGCAAGATACACTTAGCTGGTTCGTGTCGTGTTTCCTGTTGATAGGCTCCTTCAATCGTAAAAAAAAAATCACGCCATATCCAACGAAGTGAATGATGATGAGTGGGCGAAGCTCCGATCGTTTTTTCATCCATGGCAGAAAGAGAATGTGTGGTCTGGAACGCGCTTATACTTCATGGTCATCAGCGTCATCGTCATCGTTATCACGTGTAGTGGGTACATTCCACTATACTGCGTCATCGTCATCTTTATCACGTGGAGTGGGTACATTCCACTATACGTGGCTATCTACCTACCTACCTACTACTACTACAACTACAGAGGAGGGACAGACCCACACCCTTAGGAGCTTCGCCCCTAAAATTATAATCCTTTCGTGGTTTCGGGATGTTAAACCCCTACAATTATTATTATTACTATTATTTAATGGTAAAATTGTGTAATGCGCTTTCGCAGCAGGTCATCGTAACGTAAATAGATGTCACGATCTTCAGATGTGTAATTTTGTGTACGTGGTGTGTTTCTAGTTGTGTAGAGATATAAAGCACCTTCAGTGAAATGAAGGGGGAGTGACCAGTGCCAAGAGACTGTACGCGGGGTTTGTCGCTAAGGTGTCCGTTGTGGTCCTGTCGGCTGAAAGTAGTTAAGTGCGCTCGTACTTGTAATTCTTTCGCTAATCCTTCATATCTTCCCTTTTTCATTTTCCCCCGTCTGGATTCCATCATGTAGAGCTGCAAAGATCACGTCCTGAACTTAGACGAACTCGCCCGCATCCCATATTCACGAAGCGCGTTGACATCATTTAACGTTACTCGTAGGCTGTAAGCTGTCACATTTGACTAAATTCATTGAGCTTGCATTTTGCGGTGTGTCACATGGTGTTCTGACGCTAAGTTAAATAAAATGTATTGGGCCTTCATTTAGCCTGTAATGGACACCGAATTTGTTCCTTGACTGAGTTGTCCCCATAAGAATGTTTTCCATGCAATTCAAAACGCTTGCTGATTCCTCTCGTAGTCTTTTATATTTCTTATGCTATTGGTATTTTTGCGACTTTAGACCTCTTTAAACATCTTTGTTATGAAATGTGACCTGCTTCTTCAATATTTTTCTCTTTTTTGCCAGTGACGCGTCCCAGACAAGCTACACAAAGGTAACCTTGTTCCTCTTGTGTCCTTTGTCTTTACGTACAACTCCAGTCTCCTATCTGGGGACTGTTCCTATTCTGGAAAATGTGGAATTCCGCCACATTGATAAGTTCCGTAATGGCAGAATTTTAAGCCAATCAGAGAGACCGTGGCAGCCCTCTGGACCAATCAGAGCTGACAACAGGGCAGATTTCGACAGTGTTCTGGATAGCGCACCCGTTTAAGCCACCACGCCATCTGCGTTGTTTCGCCACGACTTGTGCAACGCGGACGTGATCGACACCTATATTGGAAGCACCTTGAGCTGGTTTCTACAGACGTATAACGTACAACGTACCCACTGGCATAACTTGCGTGGTGCAACGCCCACCTCTAGTGCCCAGTCTTGGGCCGCAGTGACGCCACTGGGCAGATTTCTCCTCTCTATCTTCCATCTCCTCTTGTGGAATGCAGGTTTTCGCTCCGAACTGCACCAGGCGTTTTCCCACAGGTGACCCGCAGCGCACGCGACATTAAACCCACGGCCACGCATACTATAGAAGCTCGGAGGACCGCGCCGCAGGAGGCATCCGTAAGCGAGTCCCGTATTCTTGCGTCCGAAACTGCGAGCTTCCGCGCGAGCCGTTCGTTGTCGCAACTCGCACGATTGATGGCCCTGAATGGATCCTTCGGAGGAGGCATACCCGAGTAAACACGCGCAATCCGAAGTGTCCTTCCGATACCGGGACGAATCGCGCAAACTCCGTGACAGTGAGTGTCAGTTTGAGCACAGAAAAACCAGCGTCTCGAGGGGGAAAGTGGGACTCTTTCATGTGCATTACACACACACGCTCGAGCTCAGAGGCAGCGTATCGCTGCAGAATGCGGGGGCGCACGCGCGCCTCGCCGCAAGAAAGAACTGGGACAATGGAAGGAAACCAGATTCCTCTCGATGTTGGCTGGTGCCTTCGTGATACGTAGCTCGATAACATCGGCGCCTCGATCCTCTTCGAGGGGCGCGATCTTGTGCAAGTGGTCAGCAGCGCCAGCGCGTTTATAGAGGCGCTCTCACGAGGAGCATCCTCGCGGGTCCCGGGGAAGAAGAGCCCGATGATCGTTGTCTGACAGCGGAGTGATTTAGTGGGCACTGTGCGGGCAAGCTCGCCTAAGGGAAAGGATTCCACGAGGCCCGTTGCCGCGTGGTGGTCGAAGAGTAAAGATGAAACGGCGCTCAGCGGGCTTCATAACGCTGGAGGTCCGCTTACAGAGTGGACGTTACATGACCCGTGGCTCGACATTTGCCCTTGTTTAACGTGTGTGGTCACGTGAAAGTCTGTCTCATGGGTGACTGAAATAAAGAGTAATATGAATACCTGACGAACTCCCAAGTTGTGCGATGGTAGCACCTGGATGGACTCATGCTCGAATGTGTGTTTTATTTGTTACTTATTGCAAAATCCCGCGTTCCCTCTGAGACTATTAAAGCGGGTCTCTTAGCCTCTAGTTGGTCGGTATCTGTCATGGCGTCGTTCTTCTAAAGGAAACTTGTGAGGCCGATCCCAAAGACCGTGCAAAAAAGTGGGTTGCGCACAGTCAGCGAAGAGGCGTGACATCACGTCATCATGTGACATCACCCACGACGATGACGAGATCAATACCCCCCCCCCCCCCCCCTCCCCTCAACAGTTGCAGTTTCCCTCAGCTTCGCTGCATGGAGATCCACTTTCGCATGGACGGGATGCTGAGCCAGTTTTTTCTATAGCAGAGAGTACGTGATTACATTGGTGACATAGTCGAACAAACGTCGTGGTTGCTAGGCCGCAGGGGCGTAGCCAGGGGGTGGCACATCAAGCATATGCTCCCCCCCCCCCCCCCCCACCCCCCCACCACCAAATTTTTTGTTCCGCCATAGGATACAGAGCATAAAATTGCACTCGACCACACTTGCCTACCCGGCCCCCCCCCCTTCAAATCAAACGCCCCCCCCCCCCCCCCCCCCTTCCGAAACAAATATCTGCCTACGCCCCTGCCAGTCTGCCGCGTTGATACAGTGGTTAAGGCAACACTCGGCCGCTGACTCGAAAGTCGCGGATTCGATCCCGGCGGCGGCTGTCACATTTTCGATGGAGGAGAAAACTAGAGGCCCGTGTACTGTGCGATGTCAGTGCACGTTAAAGAACACCAGATCAGTAGAAATTTCTGGAGCCCTCTGCTACGGCGTCCCTCATAATCATACCGTGGTTTTGGCGCGCAAAAGTCCGGAAATATTTATTGTCATGGTTTTTGACTGGTGAACCAAACGGTGCTACCGTGAAGGACGAAAAAAAAGAAGTTTCCGAGAAACGCAAATTGTCTCTTTTTGTTGGTTGAGTGAAGATAAATGTTTTCATGTCCAGGGGCGTTCTGCCATTCCTCGCTATCTTTATATGTTTTGGGGCTCAACATGACCAAGCAGTTCAGAAAGCTGGGGTTGCCACTAGGGCCTTGGGTTACCTAGGAGAGGGGACGAATATTGCGTAACTTTGCCGACTTCCAATAAAGTTGATTCTCTTTCTCCAGTGGCGTTGGGCAGGTGTGCGCTATTATGTGACGCATTCATTCCCCTTGCAACAATATCTACAAAGTAGTAGCAATATCTGGGGTAACTCTATCGCAAGCCGCAGCCCATCTGTCCACGGCCCCAGATTCTATGCTTATGTAAATTGCCTAGATTGTAGCCAATTTAACGACCAGGAAAAAAGGCCGCGCTCCAACTGTAACAATCTTAAAGACGGCTGAAGATAGAAGCACACATGGAAATTCACACACATCTCTGTGAATACGTAGTTCGTCGTCAAGGGCGCTGTCAGGGGCGTATCCAGAAAGTTTTTTTTCAAGGGGAGGATTCAATACCCCTTTATGTATGCGTGCGCGCATGTATACACCTACAGAATGCAAGTATCGCAAGGAGCGGAGGTTGAGCCCCACGAAACACCCCCGGGGCTGCGCCACTGGGTGTAGTATCTTCATTTACCATTTCTAATACCTCGCGGCTGAGGCAGCGCCAAGAAAACATGGAAACATTGTTCTTCTTCTATAAGTTACCACCGAGAGCAACCTAAGTGAGCACTCACTTTGTCATAACAATAAAGAAAAAAAAAAGAATATAAATGTAACATTACGCGAGGAAAATAAATAAAGATGTAGAGGCTGTTGACTATCAACAATGCACTCATAGTCGCGCGGATGCAATTATAGACGCTTGCGGGTAGTGGCAGCTAGTATTTTTATGCATTAACCGGAGGGATCTCGGCTCTCTGCCATCTATTCAGATCGCTTCTTCCCTGATGACCACTCGCTGCCCTCCCGCATCTTGTTCTCGTGCAGCGTGGATGCACGACGACCTTCTCTTCCGCAGGGCAAGGGATGCCGGCCGCTCCGTCAAGCGTTGTTGGCATCCGCGCACGATTTCGCGATCGGGGCGGACAGAACAAGGCGAAGAAAAGGGGCTGGCCTCAAGCTGTTCGCGGCCGAACGTGTTCGACGTACACCACGGCTTGTCTACGACGACGTGCTCCTTAGGCATTCTTATATATGCCAGAAGCTAGCACCCCTTCGCACGCAGGCGTGAACGAATCGTACGTGTCTGCGGTGGCTGTATGTCTTTCAGTGGCAACGACAAGAAGAAAAGAAAAGCGCTTGTTAGAGGCGAACGCTTCTATCGAAGGCTGCCCTAAAGCAAATTACATTAGGCCGGGCTTTCAGCAGCCACCGCGCTGAAGTCGTTCGTGGCCGCTTTGGTTGCGTCACAGCTCGTCATCACTTTCTTCCGGAGTTTCGCTCTTCGTGCTTGAATAGAGGACTGAACTTTGGCGTTGCTTTGTCTTTATCTTTTTTCCCTCCTCTCTCATCTCCTTGAGGATCCAATAGCTGCAGGTACTAGCGAAAAGAGAAAGTGAAAAGGGGGAGGGGTTAGATGATCGGGTAATCCGAAATCCGTGAGACGACCACAATGGAGCGATCCCATTGTCGCGACCTCTCGCTGCCCGCGTAGCACCGCATACGCGCTCTGACCGCGCGGAAAAGCGACAGTGGTTCGTGGAGCCGCACTGCTCCCGAGACACAAGGCATCGCCCCACACTCTCGGCCGTGCCGGACGCCTTTGTTCGAGTCCGTCCGGTCGTACACGCGAGGATGGGTCCAGGGTCGCGCCCTCGTGCCTTCGGCCCGGTGCAGATAAGCGCGGTGCGCCGCGACCCGGAGCGAGCGACCACGTAACGGTGCATGGGGTACGCGCACGTGGGAAGGGAAAGCCGGGGCCAAACTGTGTCAGCGCGCCGGTCAATCGCTCCTCCTCGACTGCCTCGTGGGATCGGAGATTTTTTTTTCGTTCAAGCGCTTCCCTCGTGGTGGAGCCTCGGGTGCACGCGCGACGGGTGCCTCCCCCGCGATTTTGATCTTCGTCATCTCTTGTTCAAATCTACCCTTGGTCAAAGAGGGGGGCTTGCTTAAACGGCACGGTGGGGAGGCCCGGCGGCACCGCATGCAGCGAGATCGAGCATGCGCTCACGAACCTTGTCGCTTGTTTACACGTTACGTCATCGGCAAGACATACATACCCATGCATGGCCCTGGTACAGTATGTATTGACGGTGAAAAAGAAAATTGTTACGGCATCGCAGATGGCAATGACACGAAGATTGTTCGTAGGTGGGCTTCTGAGAGCCCGGTAGTTCGCCTGTACCTTTAAGGACGCATTGTCTTAATGCGCTATCATTTGCTATAAGTTCTCTTGGGCAATAGCAAAAAAAGTTAAACAATGACAGCTTTGCAATACATTTACTGAGCAGCCCAGAGCCAGTGCAACCATTTGGATGAGAGTAAACGCATTCGTGTTAACATTAATGGCTGCTCGCGGGTACGTTTTCAATGCGGTGTCACCCTTGAACAATTGCTTATTGTTTGGGAAGTTGTATGCACGTCTGTGACTGTTCCTCCGTCTCTCCTTGTCGGTACGGATGCTGCAATTCTCATGAAATAAATCTTAGGGTTGCACTGACGAAGAGAGAGAGACAACAAACTTATGTTCTTATACTAAAGGTAAGCGCCCAAAATGCAACCGCTAAAAGGACTCGAAGCAAGCAGAGCCAAATTTTCTTTTCCTTTACGTGACCATATTGCACGAGAATCGCAAGGAAGCTACCCTACTACAGCAGATGCAAACATGCTTTTTTTCTTCGAGGGAAGACATGGCCAGCAGCTAGGTTACACAGATTATCAGAAAAATGACGGAGAAAACTGGTATTCCCCCCCAACGTACGCAGCAGTGACATTGAAGTAATCTAAACAACCCATTTACAGATAGAGCAAGTATTTTTTTTTTTTGGGGGGGGGGGGGGGGGGGGGAATGTTCGAGAATGCTTCTTTAAATACTTTTCTCTGTAGCTGCTTCTTTACGCTACCAAGGCTACTCGCAGCTCCGTTACACTAATTCATTTTAGACTGCCAAAACAGTATTCAAAAGTTCACTTAGCGCTAACATCATGTGCGGAGGCTGATTGACAGAAAAGAGAACGAACTTCCCTGATATCAGTATTATAATTTTTTTAAATTTCTATTCCTGCAGAAATACGAGCGCTACTACGTGAGCGGAACACCCTTTATTTCATAAAACGTTTTGTGTTTTGGTTTTATGGGTGCAGCAAGACTTCTCAACACTTGGTGAGTGCAACCGTTAATTGCCTTACAGTTGATGATCAATAATGTATCTTCACCATTGAAAGAAAAAAATAATAAACAGCCAAAGAAGATGCCATGGGGATCAGTGGCGTCTGATCCATGAATGCATGGCGTCTGTGCATGGTGTATAGACCAGATCACGCCTATCTCGCACCCAGGCGCCTAGGCTCCCGGCGGCATACTCTCGCATCCAGACGCCATTTTCTTCTGAGCTGCCAAGGCGTGTATCTGTTGCGCCAAGTTAACATGACAAGCGGCGTCTCTGGGACTTTAAAATACGAGAAGGCGCCTATTCACGCCGCTCCCGCTTACAAGAAGTCGTCTGGGCACTACTGCGCCGTATTTGGATGCGAAAACAATCAACGCAAGAGGAAGATATTACTCAGCACTGTCTGTGAAGACCACAGCACGGCGCGGCAATCGTGCCGGTGCGGTGTTTTCACCGTTGCACAGGTTTCCATTCGCAACGAAAAACGCCGAGCTCAGGCCGCCAGTGGATAATTATAATCAACAGGAAAAACTATGAGCCCATTAAAATTGTACGAGTAAGTACACTTACTGCGTGTATTCAAGCGTGACGCCAGCTGTTTCGCTTTACAGCAGTAATTTGCATGCAGTATGCCCGTAGTATGCGGCCCCAAATCATTGCCGTACTCTTTCGCAGGCCGCATGCCATTAATAGGAGATATTGCGACTCACGCGTGCACGCACACGGCACACGTATAGTAGAAATGTAACGGCGTACTATCGCGTTGCAAAAAAAAAAAAAAAAACAAAAAAAACACACACACACACAAAAAAAAAGACAAACAATAAACGTAAACAGCGGAAAGCGTGGCCTTGGACTCAGTCGAACTGCGACATGCCTTGACTGCCGCTAGGCGAATCTTTGCTTTCAGCCGGCGTCACCGCAGCACTATAAAATCTTGCTGTGGCGGGCACTTTCGCACCGTGTGTGTGTTCCGACTGCCAGGCATGACTTCCAAATGATAAACACATGCGGTGCATGAGCGCAAGCAGGAGCGGGATTCTAGCGCTACGGTGACGCCGGCTGAAGGCACAAGTTTCACCTAGCGACACTCAAGGTATGTCGCACTTCGACTGAGTCGAAAGCCACGCTTTCCGTTGTTTTCGTTTCTTTCCATCGCGATAGTACGTACCTGATAAGTTGCTTCCTCAGTCTGCAATACACGTGCTGTAGACATTCCGGACTGTGAAGGAAGGTCTTCTCGACGTTTCACAAGAAAACAGCACAAATTTCCAGGAGAGGAGAAGCGTGAAACATGCTTACAGCCGGACTCGGGTTGGAAGTTTCGCATTTGAATTGCGGAGCGTCCGCTAGCATGGAAGTTCAGGGTGTTGCTTCGCCGCGCTTGCGACAGATGGCGTGACGTGCTGCCTAAATATACCTAAATATAGCGGCACACACTGAACTCGCGGTTTTCTGGTGTATAGAAGTGAAATTTTTCGAGAAAATACGAATGAAGTTAGCGCATCGTGTTTTCAAGGCCTGTGGAGTGGCCAGTGGGAGATTTGGTTGGTTCAACACCTTCTTACTCCCGAAAATGTTCCATTTCGTATGTATATATCTACCCGCACGTATACAAGCGCAAGCGCCAACATATACTTGAAGGGGATCGGAGCCTACCTCCTCGAAATATATTTCTGCGTACGGCTCTGGTCAAGCCCTTCCTCTCTCTCTCCTTATCCACTTTTAGATGGTTTCCAAGAATCCTTGACGTCACGATGAGTTGGCGTGGTAGCTTGAACGGAGCGCTGCCATTTGAGGTATTTCGTTCTTGAATCTTGCTTCCAGGTGTACTAGGCATTGGTAACACATATGCTCTTTCGTTCCTGTATCGTAGAATGGCTTGTTTAATAATACAGTTCCACAGGTTCCTGTACAGTCCGTTTAATGTTAGAAACTTTTAATTGCCATCCAGCTTCCAGGAACGTGCACCTAGCTTGCGACGTGAGCCATTGCTGGGAGAGCCTGCAGAAGACAGCAAACCTTAAGCGGTGCACGGTCTCTAGGATGGGATAGGGTTGGGTGTGTTGGTTGGTCATCGCTAAGCAGAATACAGAGCACAGATGTGAACCCAGGACAAGAACAAACGGAAAAAACAAACGCACGACATGGACAAGCGAACACAGGACAATAAGATGACGTTCCTTCTTGTCCTGTGTTCGTTTCTGCGCTATGTCTTCTCTCCACGCAATAACCACAGGGGTTCCGCAAGGTAGCATTTTAGAGCCGCTACTTTTTGACCTATACATAAATGACATTGTCGGGAGATAAGTGATAAACCTAAATACATAATATATGCGGACGACACTGACCTTTTTTTTACAGGTAACGATATGAATACCATGACCATACCTAATAATGCTACGTTAAAATGCTTAAACTCATGGGGTGAACAAAATTTATTATTCATTAATGCAACGAAAACAAAAGCTGTAGTTTTCACTCGCGGAAACAGATCGTTTTAGACAATGGATTACGTACAGGTAGCGCGGCAATTGAAATTGTATAAACCGTTAAAACTTTAGGAGTAATTTTTTAAATGCACAATGTCGTGGGATTCTCAGGTTAATCATGTAATTACTAACCTATCAAAACGTCTGGGCATACGAGTACTTGCCCGAATGCGTTATTTTCTGCCAGTTTCTGTTAAGCTAACACTTTATAACAGCTTGTTTTTGTCACATGTAAATTATTGTTTTTTGGTATGGGCAAGTACCACAGCAACCAACATAAATAAGATATACAGACTACAAAAAACAAAAAAAAAAGCGATTAGGTTGATAGCAAATGTCGACTACTATGAACACACTGATTAAGCGCTTTAATATTGTCCCAATTTACAAACTTTACGAGTATCTCTTTTCGTAATGAAAAAGAGAGCAATCTTTTTTCATAACAATCGTGCCTTCTTAGACATCTTTGTGCTGGGAACACATGCTACTCCATACTCCACCGACAACACTGGAACCTTCCGCTCTGTAGAACAAATTTGGACGACAAATGTTGCGTTTTACTGTTCCTCTGTTAATAAATAAGTTAGTGCAGAAAAAAAATAATCATTGAAAAATGCAGTGAACGTGAGATTAGGGAAGTGCTTTTATCGTGAGAATTGAGAAAATGGTGGTTGAGGCAGTAGTGGAACTGTCTATATATAAATATAAATAAATAAACATATATATATATATATATATATATATATATATATATATATATATATATATATATATATATATATATATATATATATATATATATATATATATATATATATATATATATATATATAATATGATGAAGTAGAGGACGGGCAGAACGAAAACTTTTTATTTTTCCAACGTTTCAGCCGGGGACCGGCCTTCATCAGGGAAGCTTTCCCTGATGAAGGCCGGTCCCCGGCTGAAACGTTGGAAAAATAAAAAAGTTTTCGTTCTGCCCATCCTCTACTTCATCATATTGTTTCTACTGGATCCAAGGACACCTTCTTCTTTATATATATATATATATATATATATATATATATATATATATATATATATATATATATATATATATATATATATATATATATATATATATATATATATATGGTGTTATACACTCGCCGTAATGGCAACAGGCGGCGCTGACTGACGCTCCCACGTTTAAATGAACATATATACCCTAAAAAGTGGATGGAGGGATGACCGCCACCGTAGCTCAGTGGTAGAGCATCGGACGCGTTATTCGAAGGTCGCAGGTTCGGATCCTGCCGGTGGCAAGTTATCTTTTCGTGCACTTTCCTTTCTTCACATTTACATTACAATTACTTCTAATAACGTCCCCTATACTTTCCTTGGCATCATTGTCTGTTAGTTCTCATTAATAATGTGTTTAACAAAGTAAACGAGCCCTTAAGTTCACACTTCTTTCCTTTATATATATATATATATATATATATATATATATATATATATATATATATATATATATATACATTCAATTAGTGTGCTTAGCATTGTTGTCATATATATAGTATTTTGCTTTGTACTTCGGAATTTCTGCAGTAAGAAACTGCCTACGTGTATCAGGGGCGTAGCCAGAAATTTTTTTCGGGGGGGGGGGGGGGCACCTCTTTGATTTCGGAGGGGGCAACTCCTTGAAATGGCCATTTTTCCCTATGTATGCCATGGCGAAAAAAAATTTCGGGAGGGGGGGGGGGGGGGCACGTGCCCGGTGTGCCACCCCTGGCTACGCCACTGACGTGTATCACTTTCTGTGTATAGCATTACTGTACGTGGATGTTTCTACTTGTACTGCGCCAAACATTTCATGGTCTATCCCTTACAAAAATGGGTGGTAACATTGAGTAGACCACCTAGTAACCATCTATTAACATTGGTGACTGTCTATGAACATTAGCGCTCTAGTAACAATTGTTAATAGACCGTCTAAAGACCTCCTCCTTACTATTTTATAAAGACTATATTATGTAGACCGTCTAAAGGCATCCTTCGAACTATTGTATAAAGAATATATTATGTAGACCGTCTAAAGGCCTCCTCCTTACTATATTTTAAAGACTATATTATGTAGACCGCCTAAAGGCCTCCTTCTAGCTATTGTATAAAGACAATATTATTTAGACCGTGTAAAGGCGTCCTTTTATCTATTGTATAAAGACTATATTATGTAGACCGTCTAAAGGCCTGCTACTTACTGACGTGTAAAGACTATTGTAAATACATGCCCTGGAAACCTCATTTATAAGTACTATTTTAAATTTACCTTGAAAAGATGACTTAGCTTTGGCTAAGTATAAAAAAGCCATCGAACATTTCACCTCTCCGCACTCTGCTTTCCCTATGTACACGTGCGTGCGTGCCCACACGCACGCACACGCACACACACACGCGCACACACCAAAGCTATAAAATCAATATATACGAGAGGGCATATAATTTTGCAGGTACCAACGAGGACCTACACAGGTGTAATAATAATATAGCATCCATACAGGCCCTCGTTTGTACGTGCTGCTGCTTTATAAGGGAAAGGCTGCGGCGCGAAGCCTCCGAATGGATTGGTCTGCTAACACAAATAAGTGCATGCCCTATAGTGCTAGTGCCGTGCGTACGACTCGGGATGTGAGCAAAGCATCTCCGACGGCGTACCATTCCTTCCTTCTTCAGTTTTCCCTTAATCCTATCATCAACAGTGCTCACTAGCGCAATCACTTTTCTGCCTAAAAATCTGGCCATCAAAAAGTGATCCTCATTCGCCGCCTACTTCTTTGCCAATATATTGAACATTCCCAAAAAGGGGAAATTCGATAACATCTACCATCAACCTCATGGGGCAAACTCACAACGTATCTCTTTAGTATGCTTTTTTGTGATTGGTCGCAACCGGTTTTACTAATATGTCCAGCATCAGGACACAGCGGAATATTCCCGAACGAATATTTCTAGCGTAAGGCTCTTTTCTGAATACGCACGCTGTGACATAAACCGAACGTGACATATATACAGGACTACGTCCCTTACATCATTTTAGGCACTGACCGTGTGATGCGCGTGCTCATAAACTACACAGACCAGTGAAGTGTAATACGCGTATTAGCTCAAATGATGTCAAATAATTTTGCCTTCTGAAAGTAGTAAACACCTCTTTCCTTCAGCGCTTCTTAAGTGCTTTGAGAAGAAGTGTATTTATTATTTATAGTTATTATTATAATTAGTCCTGCTAGTGAATCACGATAAATAAATGCGGTTCCAACACACGTGTACGTACTGCTTTTATGAACGCCTCGAACATGGCGCGTGTTTTTTGTTTTTTTTTTTTTTTTTTTTTTTTTTGCAAGAGAGGCTCTGAAACACCTGAAACGACTCGCTGCTGAGCCGCCGTGCTGTGGGGATACATGCGCCCCATTGTCCCGAAACTGACCGGACAGGATGTTCTGACCTGTTTGTCTTGTCCCCTTTCTCCTAGTCGTCGCGAAGGTGTCGTAGTTGCACGTGGCTCATCCGTTTCTCGATTTCTCGTGTGCTTTTACGTTTGTGGATTTATTTGATTGAATGTGATTCTACGTGATTGTAGGCTTGTGATACCGATTTCATCGTGTGTGGGGAAGTGAAGCGTTGTGGAACTTTCCTCGTGTGAGCCATACGTGGTTGTGCACTTCCTGCGACCTGGGCCGCGTTTGCGGCGAGATCCAGCCTGAGTGCCCCATTCCGAACGGCAGAATTCTTCAAGTGCGGGCTCGCGGACATGAGTAGCCTGTAGGTGAAGTCGTGAAAATACCAAGGCAAGAACACCGACGCTTGGCATGAGTCCGCCACTGTTTTCGACAGAGTTCACCGCAACGAGCAACCAGCAGCCCCGTGCTTCGAAGTGGACTCGCGAATCGCAAGCTACAGATAAGGCCACGCGTTGACTGCTCTTACCTCTCATCGAACATTTCTTATCGCATCCAATTTATTCTAAAGATTAACTATTGATCGCCCTCTTTTCTTTATTCTGTTATTATGCTGTGCTTGCAATTCTATTCGCAATTATATTTCTATTTTCTTACCGATCGAATGGGCACGCGTGGGAGGTTTTCGTGGAAATGTGGTTCATGCCGTAGTTTGGGCTACTGAGATGTGACATCGCAGCTACTACCTCGCCAAATGCTTAATTTTAGTTGGTGTTTTACAACTAGTGTTATTTCTAAAATTTAACTGTGAATTCGTTGTTCACTTGGCTAAATCTAATGCTACTGTAATATTTTAAGTTATTATCTTTACAGCGCTTTCTTTTATGTTAAAGGTTTATTTACTGTGCAACTGAGTCCAACTGTGCTAACGTTAATTTGTGTTCAAAATATTCTGCAAATCACGAGTGCGTTTGAAGTGTGTTCACTTAGTGTTTTTTTCTATGTTGAGTAAGTCAATCGTGTGACTAGTAATGGAAGTGAATATCTTTGAATCAGTAGTGTCGTGCACACAAAAATAAAGATTTTTAATGCAATTTTTCGTCGATTTGTTCTCGCTCACGCATCTTCTAGATCGTGTTGTCTTCTACTGGCAACTTGTTTGTACATATACGCATGTTGCCGAAAGGCAAGTGTTTGTACGCAGTGTTAGAATGCTAACAGAGTGCGTAACCACCGCTGCGGCTTAGTGGATGCGGTGTCCGCGGCTCCTGATCCGAAAGACGGGTGTTCGGTCTTGGCCGCGGCGGTCGCATTTCGACGGTAAAGAAATCCTAGAAGCCAGCGGTCTCGCTGTGGGAAGTAACAAAGCGCTAACAGAGTGCGTATGAGCGTGCTTCATTAGAATGGTTGTAACCAACTGCTTCCAGAGGGTATACAGACACAGGTTACTAGATGGTTGACAGAAGGCTTACGGACAGTCTTTCTTTTGAAAGAATGTTACTAGGGCGTCAAATGAACAATGTTCACAGGCCGTTACTACGAGGTCACCAGACCGCCTATGAACATGACTCTGTTCAAAGTTGGCAGCCAGAGCGTTGACAGAAAGTTAGTTCACAGGCCGTTACTACGAGGTAAACAGACCACCTATGAACATGACTCTGTTCAAAGTTGGTGGCCAATTGCAGCCAGAGCGTTCATAGAAAGTTAGTAAAGAAGTATAAAGACAGTTAGTAGACACCCTTTTGATTGTTGATAGGTTCTAGTAACAACTGTCTTTAGACCGTCAAGTCAACGTTACCAAAAATTTTTGTAAGGGATGTTCCCCTATGTCTTCGTTGCTTGCCATGTATTAGGGAGGCTCGGTTTCTCCTCAAGTGAAAAACGTCACTTTTCTGCCGAGCCTGCCCTCATCCTTGAGATGAATAAAAAAATTGAATTGAATTGAATTGAATTGAAAATTCTGTTCAGTGCTCTCTACGATACCTTGCCCCTAGGCAAAACCTCGGCCTTCCCTCCTCATCACTTAGTTGCATCGGGCCCCCATCCGGTGAGAATTAAGTTTGCGATGGCTGCCAGATTCTCGGGACGCGATGCCCTTGAGAACATGAGCGACAACTTTGTATAAGCGATTCCGTCAGAGGACACGCGTGATCGTGACGCGTAGCAATTGTCTCGGCGATGATCATTCAGGCGTCCTCGCCGTCCTCTAATGGACGTCCAGAGACTCGTAACTCTCCGGAGAGTCTACGCAGAAAAGGCTGGGACAGTTGGCGTTACAGCTAATGAAGTCAGGAGAGCCGCTCATTTTGCCGCAATTTTCGACACGTCCGAACAATAGATGCGATGTATCAGAGGTGGAGTAACGAGAGAGGAGTGAGGAGGAGCCAGGACGAGCTCACCTTACCACAATTATGTTAATCATTTTCCTGTCAGACGTGACCTATGGAGATGTTCATTCTACAGAACAGTAACAAACTCGTGAATGCTTTTTAGTCCCTGATAGGTGGCTAATGCAACTTGAAAATAATCCATGCATAATTTTGTGCTAATTCTGTAAATTATATTAACGAGAAAGTGATTTGCCTGCACCGCTCATGTATGCATGCGAATTTTTAGGTTGCGATTTTCTAGACCGCGCCTTCTAATTATCCCACTCGCAACATTTAAGGCATTGAACTTTAACAGTGGAATCGCATGTAGTGGGATCATGCAGCATTTCATAACACTCCATCGATAAGGTGCTGCATCGACGCCTTGAAAAGCTCTTCAGCGTCGCTGGCTGTCATTCACGAGCGACTTCGTGTTCGCGTTGTTGCAGTGAACTTACTTAGCTTCTGACGCAGAAATTGAATCGAAAAGCCTGTCACTAAGTGTCACTGCTTACGTGCAGAACCATTGCTTAGCGAAAAGCGAAGAATGAACGCGAACAGAAGAGAAAGACAGCGTGTATTCGTGTTCCGTCCGTTCGAGCATTGCGTGTACTGAACCAAAACATGGACGTTGCGCATCGCCTGTGCAACCGCGACCCGCAACGTCGGCGCAGTATTGCGGCACTCATGAGATCACGACCGCGACTCGCGTGACACGCGCCTCAGAAAAAAAGGCAAGCAGCCGCGATGACGTACTACAACAGCGAGCAGCTCCTGCGGGGATCGTGCCTCCGCATTTGCACGCAATACAAACACCGCGTCAGAGAGGGGAAGAGAACACGGCATCACGGAATGTGACGACAAGGAACAGCAAGCCAACATGGACCGACACTTGCGAGGAATGAAGGCAGAGACAAAGAATGCCGGAAGAAAAAGAGGCAAAGAAACAGCCACGGGCAGTAACTTTCCCTACCGCATACAATGCTGTCGTAAGCCTGCGAAGGTTGGCAACGTTGTCTGAGAATGTCAGTCTTATGTGGACGGACGGAACTTTGAAGAACAAAGCCAATACACACCCAGTCAATTATGACGGTTGCCTGCCCCTTACGTCCGCCTTGTCTATCAGAGAACATGACAAGGAGGCTTTTTGCGGGCTACGAACGAAGGCTCAGAGAGTTCTGCGACGACTCGCTGGCTCGGCCACTCACAGCAGCTGTCGGAGGTCAGAATAGCATGACGTTTACCAAGAGCGACGGTGGCTCAGTGGCTACGATGTTACTGCTTAAGAGTAAGAGATTGCGGATGGATTCTCAGCCGGGGTTGGCTGCATTCTGACGGGGGTGGGATGGAACAGCACTCGTATTGTTACTCGCCTGCACAGTAAAGGGAAACGAAAGTAGGACATCGAGCTAGTCAAGACATATAAATTACTCCTTCAAACTCCACAGCCATTGATTTCGCCGTGATAGGTTAAGTATTAGCTGAGGAAATGAAGGTAAAGGTTTCATGCTCGAATTTAGCGCCTAAAGTTCAGCACGTGAACGTCAGTGTGACGTCACGAATTTCGAAGTATTTTCACGTTATTTGGACATTAGTTTCATAGAAAATTGCCGAAACTTGTCGTGTTGAGATTTTGGGTCCTTCAGAATACAGTCTAAACAACTTTGCCGATAAACGACTACGTAGGCCCTAGCAGAAGCCGTCAAAATCTATGACGTAACGGTGGGCTGGTACGCGAACTTCAAGGTGGCGGAGCCACCTGAATTTTATTTTAGCCCGTTTTCTCGCTTACCAAGAGTCTTCTCGTTGTAAGAGTGCTGCTTTCGGTATTGATAAATTGTAAGTTACTAAT
The DNA here is from genome assembly GCA_030522465.1 of Rhipicephalus appendiculatus. Classification (NCBI taxonomy): domain Eukaryota; kingdom Metazoa; phylum Arthropoda; class Arachnida; order Ixodida; family Ixodidae; genus Rhipicephalus; species Rhipicephalus appendiculatus. The sequence goes on from JALIZH010000137.1 coordinate 760,172, forward strand.
ACGCGAAAAATTGTTGTTCTCTTTAGGGTCCCTTTAAAGGGCCCCTAAGCGACCTCTGAAAACAACAAAAACTAGCGTGTTACTCTATCATGGCGTTTCCCGTCTTTTGGGCGCACTTCTTAACGGCAGAACAGCGATTCACGTGACGTCACTGGAGTACATACTCTCGAGTGGTCCATGCACGAGACATATCTATTGTGGATTGTCTCCTGCCCTGCTTTGCCTTGCAGTCGCCCACCCGTTCTTCCATTGTCTCGCATGACTATCGTTCGCTACCTACTGATTTCACTTCATTATGTACATGTTTCCGACTGCGCAAGCGGTGATAGCAGCGCGTAGCCTACGAGCGCGAAATCCTGATTAAGCTCAACCAAGTCAACGCTTAGTGCTGACATTCGTACACGCGCTTTATGAAGAAATAAGTGGCGAGGAGGAGATATCGCCTGTAGGAAGGGTAGTGAAGGCGAGGAAGAAACCACGCCCTCGTCCTTGAACTCGGTGAATGTAACAGCGCAAGAACATGGAAAAGAATGGGACAGAGTAGAAAAAGAGCGCTGACTTACAACTCAGTTGCTGACTTAACTGACTTCCAACTCAGTTGGAAGTCAGCGATCTTTTCTACTCTGTCCCATTATTTTCGCATGTTCTTGCGCTGTTACATTCACCATTATGCCCCCAGACCAACTATAGCCCAAGCTTCTACATTTGAAGTCGGGTTTAGGGGCTTTTTAAGCTAACCAAGTTGGTGAAAAATCGTGCGTAGCTCTTTAAATACGGTGTCCCTCGTGACCCACTGTGAAGTTCAAGCTATAGCACGGCTGCAAGCGACTGTGACAGCAGTATAAGATGCAGTGAATTTGCAGGGGATGAAGATCCGGGCAAATAAGCACAACATTGCCTTTAACGTGTTCAGTCTCGTAACACTTCGTCCTGCAGTACAATGCGCTGCAAACTTTTTAACCCTATGATTGCGAATTCTGGGTTAATAATAATAATTTTCGGAGTTTAACGTTCCCAAACCACGATATGATTAAATGAGAGACGCCGTAGTGGAGGGCTTCGAAAATTTCGACCACCTGGGGTTCTTTAACGTGCACCTAAATCTAAGCGCACGGGCCTTAGCGTTTTTGCCTCCACCTGCCGCGGCCCGGGATTCGATCCCTGCCACCTGCGGGTCAGGCAAATTCTGCGTTGCCTCTGTGAGTGATACCAGATGGGTTGTTTACCGCCATTCCTTTTACACAATCGGCTTCAGTGACAACTTGAGCTCTGCACTGGAGCAACAACAATTCGGAGCAACGCTCATCTGCATGCAAACACACGAGCATCATTAGTTGCGCTTATTTGCGTACCGGGAACGTCAGGGGAGATTTTCAGCGGGTCAACTATATAACCAGCTCGATCAATGCCTAAGTGGTAGGCTATTGTTTCAGAACGTTCGCACGAGTAGTACGGTACGTAAAGGCAGTGGGCCAAGGCGACACCGGGCCAAGGCTGGCGAGCCATTTGCTACGCAAATTCGTCGAGTCTTCTTCAGGCTGGTCCTTCATCGTTAAGATCATATCTGTCCAGGCCACAGTTAGCCTGCAGACGTGCGAAAAACTGATCGCTGCAGAACCGTTCGACTGCTTACTGCTCCTCGCTTCTGATGTAAACAGGGTGCGCATGGAAAGGAGCGATATATTTCAATTCGAGTCATGAAAGTGCGAAATTAAACGTCATTAAGCCACTCGCGTGCTCGCAGAGAAACCCTTACTTACTTCTTCACTGTCATACTAGCGTTATTATCAATACAGTCCATGCTTTCCTGGGCACAATGGACCACTATGGAATGTACGGATGCTAATTACTCCAAAACACTGGGCGTAACTCTAAGAGCCATTAATGGGAGCATACTAAGATCAAAGTTACAGCTTTTTAAGGGGGGTATGGTAGGCTAAGCAGGCTATCCTGGTTTCAGCTTTATATCTCCGGAACTGTACCGTAACGTGTCGTGAAATTCTGCGTGCTTAATAAGAGAGCAAATGGCCTCCAGTCTGTTAAATTTAGACCCTGTAGCTTTTCTTACTTGCTTCTGCTGGAGCACCAAATTTCAGACTGGAACACAAAATTCGACGTACCTTTTCTCAAAAACCAAAAACAGTATGACCGTGATATTTGGCACGCTTATTCAACATGATATTGGTATTAATCAGAACCTATAAAAACTGGCTCTTATATTTATCTCACAAGAAAAAAAAATATTGTCCTCACTTGTCACGTGCCTTGAGGAATACTTTCTAATTAATATTTGTTTTTTTAATTGTAACTTAAAAAAGATTTTCAATGTCTTAGGTTAAGACTGTTTAGAAGGGATTCAGGTGTAATCTGAGAAAATATGAGCGCGATCGGTCGGATAGTTTTCCAGGACAGGTACATCAAGTTTGGTGAAATTTCAAAAAAACTGATCGTGAGAAAAACGCGCATTTATGTTTAAAGGGCCAGTCAACAACCCCGAGGTCTAAACATTGTAATGAAAAGAAATATGCGCACTTTTGCTATGTAAACATGCTGCCGCAAGAATTTTGCGAATACGTGTTATATTAAGGAAGTTACAGGGGTTAGAACATCCGTTTCAGTCACTTAGAGCCGGATTCACATAACGCGATAACCGCAGTCTATGTGAATCCGGCTACCACTGCCGGGTATCGAACCCGTGACAGTTCACTTGATAGCAGGTATAACCGTAACCGTTAAGCCTTTGTAACATAATAATAATAATAATAATAATAATAATAATAATAATAATAATAATAATAATAATAATAATAATAATAATAATAATAATAATAATAATAATAATAATAATAATAATAATAATATCTGGGGTTTTACGTTACAAAACCACGATATGATTATGAGAGACGCCGTAGTGGAGGGCTCCGGAAATTTTGACCATCTGGTGTTCTTTAACGTGCACTGACATCGCACAGTACACGGGCCTCTACCATTTCGCCTCCACCGAAATGTGACCGCCGTGGTGCCTTTGTAACATGTTCTAATAAACGAATGTCTCACTAGCCAGTAAGCCAAAGGCAGTGGTTTTTGTCGGCGATCAATCGCTTGGATCTAATTATATTTATAATCTCATTGACAATGGTTGACATATTTTGCCGGCAAAATTATTCTTGCTAGTTCTAAGTGACAGTGGCAAAAAAAAAAAAAAAAAAAAGAAAGGAGGCGCTGTATGATTGAATAAATTGGGTCCTCTGTGCGGCAATATTTCACTTGAACGCAGTGAGTAGGGCTACGAATAGCCCACGTACTGAAAATGGTGTCATGCTTCACTAAAACGTTCAATGTTCGATATTAAATGGCATTGAGGGTATTGAGGGAACATCGTGTATAGACTGTATTAAGGGAAGGCTAGGAATGCATTGTGAGAATCCCAGAAACATTGTTTTACAAGAAATGCAGTTTCAATTCTCATTTTCAATTTTATTTCGCCACTACATTAATAGATGACAGCCAATCAGTCCACAATGAAAGCTATATTTCGTTAGCTTGACAACACCGTGGACACCTACAACACTTACACCACTTTGGCGGTAATGCAGTGGCATGAAAGCAGGCAAAAATATAAAATATTCAGTGATTTTAACAGTAACATGGTTCAAAGTTTAACATCATAATCGAATGAAACATTTTTGGAGAAACAAAAACAGAAATTAAAATAGAAGTTCGTGATCTGCTTCGGCGACATAAAAAAATTAAGCATAAGTAAAAATTCAGACAGTATTCAACAGCGACATAATACGAAGTGCAACATAGCCTATGCAATAATAAGGTAATAACAATAATCACATGCAGGCATAGGCGTGCGCAGGGTTCTTTCTCTGGGGGGGGGGGGGGGCGAAGGTTCGTCGCAGCGCCCCTCTTCCCTATTATGCGCCCCGCCTCTTAGGTGACTGGGGGGGGCTGCTTCCCCCCCCCCCCCCCCCGCGCACTTATGTACGTAGGTTAACAATTCGATTAAATAGTAACTAAATCATTTAGGTAACAATATTAGGCATCTCTGTAAATAAGATTCTCAAAAGTAATTTTGTAAGTAGAATTTAAAAGAAAATTATTTGCTTATGATTGATACATACTGTGTATGTTACTATCGCAAAAAAAAAAATCATATCGAGAGAGGGTACAGTACAGAGCGTTAGTCGTGCCCATGAAATGTATTCTGTTCGATTTCGCCGCGCGGATGTTCTACCTCAATGCCCGTCGATTAGACAGAATTCGAGAAACGGTGTAATAAACTGAGACAAAACAACAAGCAACAAAAGGCAGTCTCTCCCAGAACTCAAGACTGCGAACACGGAGCCGTTGACATACGAGAGCCAGACTCACCGTTGAGTGCGAACCCAGACAGGAGAGAGTGCGCTGCCTTCTCCCCAAGGAAAGAATTTGGTTGGGTGGAGCCAGTCTGAACATTGAACTTGAGGAAAGAAGACGTGTATTCTTCTGTACGCGTGCGTGTAATACAGTTTTTCCATTATATCCTTACTCACGTGTAGACCTCTTTTGTTTCGAACTAGCTAATCAGTAAAACAAAAATTACAAACGGCGACAGGGCACCACTCGTTACAACCGGTGCTCGAACTGTGGACGATTGGCGAACACTGAAATGGAATGATCCACTTGATGGACTGTTGCGGGACACATGCCCTGCCCTGTGTTTGCAGAGCTGTGAGTGTGCGTGTGTGTGTGTGCGTGCGTGCGCGTGTGTGCATGCGTGTGTGTTGTGTGCGTGTGTGTGTGCGTGTGTGTGCGTGTGTGTATGTGTACGTGTGTTGTGTGTGTCGAACGGTAAATTGTGATGGAATTTAACCAGCGGGGTTACGGCTGTAAAGCCACGGTGAACACGATTATATTGCCTTAACCTCTGGATGTGCCACCGAACGCGAACTCGAATATGCAACATGCTGTTTGCTGCTACTTGGTCTGTTGCAGGCAACTTGTATAATCGGATATGCGACATCTTTTTGAACAGAAATCTTCTGCGCTGCGCATTCCACTTTCTCTGTTTCTCTACCTGTACCACGCCGCACAATAATTCTAAAACTGTACCTTCTGTGGAGCAGAGCCCGCAATATGTCATCGCACGTGGGAACGTAGAAGTTGTTTTGAGCATAAGAAATACGCATACTTTCGCAACTCATGTGGGAACATGGCGGAAGCGTCGTTGGGAGAGAGGAAGAAGGGCAGTGAGGGAAGATATAGGAAAGGAGAGGTCGCCTTTTCGAGAAATGAGTACCTACAACACAGGGGGGCCAGGCCGGGGTACCTGCTCACCCCATTAGAAAAAAAAAAAGAAAGAAAAAGCCGGTGGGTGCCCGGCGGCACTGGGAACCGAGCCCAGGACGTCCTGCACAGGAAGCGCACGTTCTAACCACACGAACACCCGCTGCGGTCACCTGGGTAACGCCCCTACCATCCGGGCTATCCCGCTCACTTTCCTCCCGCGACATGCCTGGCCGAATGAGAGCCGCAGGAGCAGCGATGGCTGATCTAAGGGGCCCGCGGAGGGCCTGAACCAATTGTGCCGTGAAATACAAGGGCTCCACAGTGCGACTAATATGCTTCACCATGTTAAGAAAAAAATGTTTCTCTCTCTCGGCATTGCGTACGCGAAGTTGAGTTTGTGCGATTCGCTACCTGACCATCTAATGCGGAAAAAATCAGCGCCAACAAAACGACGTGTATAGACAATCGAGTAAACGAAGACAGCCTGGTGTTCGTTTGCTCCTCTATGTATGCATGTATGCTTTTTTCATATTAATTTCCCCCTCATAGGCGTACAGGAACAGCTATTCCAGCAGTTAGACTTATCTTCCCTATTCCTGTCCAATTTTCACGAATGTATGTTCGACTTTTAAACGGGGGCTATATCAAAGCCTTAAATGTGGCCTTTTTTTTTTACTAAAAGATCCAAATGCACTTTAACTGGAACTGAGAAAAACGCACTTTTTTTCTACTGAAAATATGGCACAGCCTGTTCAAACAATTTATTGCCAGTATGTTCCTCTCCCCTAAGTATCTCAAGTCTATATTGTGGCTAAAATCTACAGAGCACAATATCGTCGGTATTCAGGAGTAAAGTTTTCATTTGGCTCGTATAGATTGGAACATTTAATTTGGGCTTGAATTAGCTCGTAAAATAAGTCTATAATGATTCGATTATACAGTATAGCAATATTTTGCGATAAAATTAACATCATCCTTGTGCTTCCTTTGGTACCGTGCTTCGTGGCATGGGCGTAATGGCGATTACTATAGACTTGAAGAGCGAGTGGTCCTTCCTGGCAAAAAACGCGCTATTCTGGATTGTCAGCACTGTTTTCTTGTTCTTGGCATCTATTGAAGGCCTTGAAGAAGATGATGATGGTGCTCCTTGGATGATTGGCACTATAAAAGTGCTCCAGCTTTTCTTCTTCTTCTTCTGAGATCGTTTTATGCAGTGCCGTTTCGGATCACTTCTTCCTTATGGAATAGATCGGTGCTCAATATCTTCATTTCATGTCTTTTATTTCAAATATACCGTGTTGGAGTGAAAGAAGGTCATGATACTGAAGCGCTAAACTCGAAAACAAACACTAAGAAGCAAAAAGAAGTGGGCCTCTTACTCTTTATATTCGAGTTTTGTCCTAGAACATCATGTCCTTCAGTAAGTGCCAACTTGTCCTAGAAAAACTAATTGTGGAACATAAACACGATAGCAAAGCAACTAGGACACAGATGAAACAGATTGGATGAGACCATGTTGTTGTTTTGGTCATGATAGTTGACGCAGTGCTGGGCTCAGTTTGGTTGAAACAGTTGCAGCATTTGGCTAATTTTTTTTATTAGAAACTGCCTTTTTGAGTTGAAGTTAGAAACAGGAATGGCCCCATTTTGATTCGAATTGTTTTAGAAGTTAAAGATACTTGGGCGCGCTTTACGCTCCCATGAAATTTAGCCCAGTTTCGGGTTCTGCATTTGGCTCTTTTTGAAAGAAAAATGCCACAATGATGTGTTTAGGTTCGTAATACACTTCCTTTTTTCCTCACAGACCTCTTATCAACATTTTATCCTCGATGAGCATCGCACGTCGCCTTTGCCTTCGTGACGCAAACAACCAAGGCGACGGTGCTGTGCTGCGCGTGTCACCTGCTACTGCTGCCACTTGGCTCACTTTGTATCATGCTTTTAGTCAACTCGATTCCACTCAGGGTTGCCGTTGGGCAGACTTGAAAAGCAGCCAAAACTCAAGCTAAAGGTAGCCAAAGTAGCCATGCCATTTAACTTTAGCGCCAAATTTGTAGCCAAATAGAGAAAAAAAAAGGATTTTATGTATATAGCGGTTAGTATTCAACAGTAAATGATATCATTCTGAATAAAAAAAAAAACGGAGTGTAACGAGCACAATATTTTGTCCTCTTGCCTTGGTCTCCGAAGCCGCAGGTAATCTGCAAATAAATTAATAAATTATTATACTTTTCAGTGCACCTACATATGATTTGTTTACAATAGATACAGTTCTTGCAAACGTAATTTTGGGCCAACAACTCTGCAGGAACCTTAAACGTTCAAGCTGTTTTTCTCTTGAAGCCGTAGACCGAGATTGGTACAGAGTTGCATGCAACTCTGTACCAATCTGTACCAAATTAATAATACCAGTCCAGCTTCAAGTAGAGAAATCTCATCGAAAATGAACAGTCCAGATGCACTTTGTGGCTGATATCTCTTCAGCGCGCGATGTGTATCAGCATGAAAATCTGGTGTCAGCACTGTGCTACACAGCCACGCGTTTCCTTACATGCACGCGTCCCATCGTCTTAGACGGAGGGACGATCGTTGGGTGCCTCGATAGTCGATACGCACTATATCCAGCTACAGCGGGGCAAGGACATGTGCGCGTATGCCAGCATGACAGAAAAGCTTGCAAACAATCAGTAGCGTAGCCAGAAATTTTTTTCGGGGGGGGGGGGGGGGGTTCAACCATACTTTATGTATGTTCGTGCGTGCGTTTGTATGTGTGCGTGCATATATACGCAAGCAAAACTGAAAAATTTCGGGGGGGGTTTGAACCCTCCCAACCCCCCCCCCCCCCCCCCTTGGCTACGCCACTGCAAACAATGGTTATTCTTTGGACTTGCTTTCTGTTTTATCTTGAAAATAATACGAAGAAATGGCCAGTAAATGTGCCAAAATAGAAGTTCAAAGTAGCCAGAAAGTAGCCATGGCGCCAACCTGAAATTTTTGTCGCCAGACAGAGTCGGTAAGAAGCCAATTTGGCGCAATGTAGCCGCCAGCAGCAATCCTGAAAATATTTTCTACTATTAAGATGTAGTAACTGCGTGTTTTCATTTTGCACCGTTTAGTATAACGAATTTCTTGCTAAGAGACATCCTTTTGTACGCACACTTTTCCAGTGCAGAGTAGCAAACTGCGTATTTATCGTTCGGTCGTCGCCTAACGTCACCGCATTTAATAATATAACACCACCGCCTTTAATATATGGAACTTGAAGCTCTCACAACCTCTACACGGAGGTGGCTATTCTTGAAGGAAACTCGAAAAAGCTTTGCGACGGAAGAATGAGAACATCAGCCGTGTGCTGCTATTCTGGTGGGCTTGGCGCTCACGACACTTGGTTCCACGGGCGTTCGCGGAGAGAATAGTTGCCCTTCGTGGGCGACCTTACACACTGCGCGATGCGTTCGAAGGTTCGTGCGTTTTTTTACTGGGCGCGCCGTGCGAAGAGCGACGCTTTATAACGAGGAAACAGAAAGGCACGGCTTGTTTTCCGACCGAGCGCCTTCGCTGCCGGCCCACAACAACAAAGACGCGCCGTTAAACGTTGCATACATGAATATTGACGAAGGGGAGCGAACCCGAGCACCAAAGGTGCGGCTGTTCGTTCGCCGTGACCGCGTGCCCCGACAGACGGAGCGCGCGCGCGCGCGCCTTGCATTGTTTTTACACCCTTACAGCGACGGCGCCTGTGTTCGGATGGCACTGGACAGTGGCGAACTGTAAGGAATGGAAATCAGAAGGACAGGTTAACTCACGAAAGAATGAACGCGCTTTCTAACATACCAAACGAGACTAAGTGTTCCGTCGGACCAACGGAAATTAGCTTACAATAACATGGCAGTGGACAGGTCGCTTGTAGGAGTTCACTTTGCAACCGAACGTTCACACGCGCACACTTTGGTCCAATTTCTACCCACAGTGTGCGTCATAACACATCGCTTCGTGTAAGACTAACTGTTCATCACAAGCGCTTATGTAGTCCTGTGTCCACTAAAAAGTAATTTAATATGTTCGCCTTTAGCTGAAGAAGCTTTCCAGGCCACAGTCCAAGTAATTTTTGTAATATGAGGGGGGCGTCTGTTCAAACTTGCTTGTTTTTTTCTCTTTTATTTGTTTCAATTTGCTATACAAAATGCTCACTTGCAGCAAGAGATGGCGCAAGTGCTTACGCAGCATAAGCACTTGCCACACCTCTTGCTGCAAGTGAGCGAGTTTTTTTTCCGTGGGAGCAGTGGCCATTTCATTGTTACTGTAGTAAAACTCTTTCCTAGCACCTCTCTCAGAGCGAACGTGTATTAATCCCGCGACTGCACCTGTCAACTTCACTCCTGAAAAAGACCGGTCCCCGGTTGAAACGTCGAATAAATGTAATTTTTCTGTTTCTGTATGTGCGCCTGCACTTCATATGATACCTAACGCAATTCAAAAATCTATTCAGAATCTCCTCAGGGAGTTGTCTAAGCGATGCGTAAGCGTAGAGTTTTCATTATAGGTTGCAGCGTCTCGAAAACATTCGGTTGGCATCGGCACGGCGTATTTCATCTTCGTTCAATTTCTTCAGCTTCTGGGACGGTCCCATGACAGGCGCATCCTGCGAGCACCGATACGCATGTTTGGTACGAAACTTTTGCTCAGTCGGAAAGTGCTTCATATGGGCACAATGCTCCAGGCTAACTTTGTATGTTGTCCTGAGGAGAGGACTTTTATTCAACTGCCACAAATTTCATCGAAGCCTTCGCAGAAGGTGCTACTCCTTACATTTGCTTTGCACCACGGCTACAACGCGTTTATATGGTTCAGGTATATCCACGTTCTACAAGCGTGGTTGTGTAGTCCAGTTGCCTTGGAAGCAGGATTACCATTGAGTGGTTTTTAAAAGGAGTCAGAATTCAAGCCAAAAAAGATCAAAGAAAGCAAGAAGATGAAATGCAGGGAGGTTAACCAGATGAGCGTCCGGTTTGCTACCCTGCACCGGGGATAAGGGAATGGGGATTAAAAAGAGAAAAAAAAATCACAGCATATCCAAGGAGTGAATGATGATGAGTGGGCGAAGCTCCGGAGGTTCATCGGTAAACCGTGAATCTTCCGTGAATTTTCGTCTAGTACATAGCAAAGACGTGACAAACACTGTGCATATATACAAGAAATTTTATTTATTCGTAAATGGTAGCTAGACGTGGCTTCCGGTCCCCCCTTCATTATAAGGGCTTTATGGTCGGTGAAGTGGAGGGATAGGGGTTCTTATAGGGCTCCGTAGAGGATTCCAAGAGAGGAGAGAGGGGGGTGAGTTAGGAGAGGAGAGAGGAGGAGAGGACGCGCATGCGCTGTGGGGATGTGGAACGCGGACGCCGCTCCGTAGAGTAGAGGATTCCTAGAGGAGAGAAAGGGGGTGAGCGTAGGAGAGGAGAGAGAGGGGACGCGCGCCGCTCCGTACAGTAGAGGATTGCTAGAGGAGAGAAAGGGGGTGAGCGTTGGAGAGGAGAGAAAGGGGACGCAGGCTCCGCTCCGTACAGTAGAGGATTGCCAGAGGAGAGAAAGGGGGTGAGTGTTGGAGAGGAGGAGGGGACGCGCATGCTCTGGAGGGGTGTAGGACGAGGGCGCCGCTCCGTACAGTAGAACATTGCTACAGGAGAGAAAGGGGGGTGAGCGTTGGAGAGGAGAGAGAGGTGGAGGGGACGCGCATGCTCTGGAGGGGTGTAGGACGCGGGCGCCGCTCCGTACAGTAGAGGAGAGAAAGGGGGTGAGCGTTGGAGAGGAGGAAGGGACGCGCATGCTCTGCAGGGGTGTAGGACGCGGGCGCCGCTCCGTACAGTAGAGGAGAGAAAGGGGGGTGAGCGTTGGAGAGGTGGAGGGGACGCGCATGCTCTGGAGGGGCGTAGGACACGGGCGCCGCTCCGTACAGTAGAGGATTGCTAGAGGAGAGAAAGGGGGTGAGAGTTGGAGAGGAGAGAGAGGTGGAGGGGACGCGCATGCTCTGGAGGGGTGTAGGACGCGGGCGCCGCTCCGTACAGTAGAGGATTCCTAGAGAATAGAAAGGGGGGTGAGCGTTGGAGAGGAGAGAGAGGGGGGAGGGGACGCGCATGCGCTGTGGCGTTGTGGGACGCGGGAAGGAGGGATGGACTAAGCCCCCGCAAGCACATTCAAGCAAGATCAAGGAATGGAGTCAACCTGGGCGACAGACACCAGCTGCCTAGCCATTGCTATGCTGCCCCTCTATGCTCTCGGCCATGGTGGTTGACGGCCTTATTGTACTAAAGTGTTCTGCTTGACATAGATGGCCACACCGCCCGCGGGACGCTCTGCTTCCTCGGTGCACACGATGGGAACTAGAGGTGGTCTGGAATGCGCTTAGTAAGGCGAAAGCCTTTAATGTCTCATGCTCACGTCCGTCCGGTGTCCGTCCGGCGTCCGGTGTCCGTCCGTCCGTCCGCCCGTTCGTCCGTCTGTCCGTCCGTCTGTACGTCTGTCCGTCCGTCTGTCCGTCCGTCCGTCTGTCCAAGCTCTGGCACGGAGCCAGGTGGCCGCCGGGATGCGCAATCGGACGCCGGTCGCGTCGGACTCTACAGCGCTCGCGCTTTGCTTGCGTAGCGTCGCTGTGCCCAGCGTTTGCAATCATTCTGACCGACGTCGTCTCAATGGACACAGGCGTTCAAGGAATACACTTTCGAATTTACAAAGGGTCCGTCAATTTAAGCGCTTAAACGCGGATGGCGTTTGCACGATGCGCAAAGCGCGAGAAAATACTAACGCATGCGAACGGAGGAAGATTAGTCTCGCGTCTCACTGCGATTCGCGGTAAAAAATTAAAAAAGAAAACACGCATACATTCGGTTTGTGTGTTATCCCACTGAGAGTGTAAAAGATAAAAGACATGGCATAGTCAGTGGAATGGCCACACGCTTTCGCCGAACACACTTTGGAATGTACAAAGTGTCCTTCAATTTTTTCTTCATGGTCATCAGCGTCATCGTCATCGTTATCACGTTGAATACGACGGACGGCGCCGGACAAGCCTACGCCTTAAGGAGCTTCGCCCCTAAAAGAGAAAGAGAGGAGAGCACTGCATGCACAAAGGAGTACAGTCAGTCACTGAGGCCGGAGCTTCTCTGACCTACATGACTTCAGCGTTCTGACATGCGACTGGGAAAGTGCGGCCTTTGAGAGGGCCTTGAGCGAGCCGTGGTGATTACTGAAGCGTTGAAAACACTGGATTAAGAACCTCCAGCAGTTTCAGGGCCAGTTCGGGACGTCGGAGTATTAGCTTATTCAGAAACAGAAATCTGGTGTCCAGAAGAGAGCGAAGCATCGTAGGAATTTCCTGGTCTTTTTCGGGCAAGTCGCGGGGAACCAGCGCTGTCCTTGACTCGGTCAATGTTTGCTGCGACCATTAGAGTCGCTGTGGATTATGCTGTGACATTGGCTGCCAAAGTAGCCATGTCGTTTAATCCATCGCCATAATTGTAGCCAAATCGAAGAGAAGCGTTATCAGTAGTTGAGTTTTTGATCTTTAACAATACATACCATTTTGAAAAAAAACAGGACAATAGAAATGACAGCAACATTTTTACCTCTCAATTGCTTTATCTTCAAGTCACAAATGAGTTTCAAATATATGAATAAATTATGTTAAGCTCAGTGCAGCTGGATATATTACGAAATAATACACATAGTTCTTGCCAAATACAGAGTAGTTTCGCAACATTCCTGCCGACAAGTCATAATAATAATAATAATATCTGGGATTCTGTGTCCCAAAACCACCATATGATTATGTGAGACGCCGTAGTGAAGGGCTCTGGAAATTTCGACCATGTGGTGTTCTTTAACGTGCGCTGACATCGCACAGTACGCCGGCCTCTAGCATTTCGCCTCCACCGAAATGCGACCACCGCGACCTTCGGTTCAGCAGCCGAGCACTGTATAACCACTGCTCCACCGCGGCGTACCGGGCGTCAGATCATCAGGAACATTACATGTTGAAGCACTTTTAAATGCGAAGCATTTCTTTGCGTACTGTAAGCACTTTTGCGTTTCTATCGTATCTATCTATCTAGCCGCCTACGTCTGGGTGCTCTCGTGATCGCCTCCTTAACTTGGTGTAGACCAAAATTTGTATGGGAGGGTAAGAGGTATTGAAGAATATGTCTGGCTGGTCATGACATGAATAACGTGAAAATCCTGTCGCATACGTCGTCGGACCCTTTCCTGCAGACACGTGTGGCACATACCCGTATACCACGGGCCGCGGTATGCGGGTATGCGCCACAGGTGTTTGACAATTTATATCTACCCAGGAACGGCGAGGACAGACATTAGCAATTTAAATGCGAGGGTGTTAAGAAAAACTGACGTCAGCAGCGTTGACCCGACGAATGCAAATAATAAATATCAGGGTCCCAGCGGGAATCGAACCCAAGCAATCTGCGTGGCAATCAAGTATTCTACCACAGAGCCACGCCAGGTCTCGGAACTGCTTTGGGAAAAAACCCTATGAAGGCGTAATGTTGGTGAAACGTCAATTGTGGTTGCAGTGCAGACTATCTAATTTTCTAAACATTACATATGTACTCCTATGAGGCAGGCGTCATGTCGGGTTAACGTGAGTTGTTTACTCAAGCGCCATCCACTGCAGGTTGGTGCACGAAGCACTATCCACGGCTACCATCCTCGCAAGCACAAGTGCCACATATCAGCTTACCGCTTCTGGTGTTGGTAATACCCATGTTTCTGTTGGCATCGTTATGCAACTGTAAAGAACTGATTATATGAAACATACGCGACTGTTTAACATATGCCTGTGCGTACAACATTTCCACATATCTTTAACGTCATTTCGTAACGTTTCGCTCAATAAAAATATTACAATCCAGTCACCTTGCCTCCGCATAACATTGATTCCCATTGTACTTGGGTTCTGCCGCATTTTTTACAGCGAAAGCTGTATATGGCTAGGAGAAACGAAAAACCGCTCGGCATCTGTGTCACGAGCGGTCTCCATTGGCTGTGCTATCAGTTACGTCGTTCTGAGCGTCGTACCCAAGCTCGCGCGCCATTGGCTGGGCCATGAGTGACGTCGTCCCATCCCGTCGCAGCCGTGGCGCCGACCACGCGCGCATCAGTTTCGACTGAGAGCTTCCACATGGGTAAGCCACGGATCCTACGAACTCCCGAACAGCGGACAACATTAGAAGAGCGCCGACAGTGGAAACGTGAGAGAGCTCGCATTCGCCGGTCCGATGCTGCAGTCCTGGCACAAGTACAGGCCCGTGAGGCCGAGTGCCTGCCGGCAGCAACTGCGTACCGACGATCCGGCAGCCTTCCAAGCCGCGCTAAATCGCGAACGGAAATGCAAGCGCCGGTGGCGGGCGGATCCTGGAAACCACGCCGCCGAGTTAGCTCGCGATGTCAAACGCTTGCAGCAACGGCGCGCCGAAGAAGCGGCGTTGCGGGCAGAACAGCGTCGACGTGATGATTGCGGGAGCGCGTTCGCCGGGGCGAACGCCTGCTTTCGGCGAGAGTTTCTCCAACGGCACTTTGGCTTCGGCTGCGACGTCTGTGACCGCCTGTGGTTCGGCCACAACCTGGCAACGATAATTGTGGAAGGCTTCAGTGCAGCGTCGGGTTGAACCCACTGCTAAACACCGGGGCCGCACATTTCAGCTTCGCTGGTGAACCATTTGTACGGAGTGCTTGGGCGGTGATTTTTTTCTAGACGCCTCAGGTCGAATTTGATTAGTATGGTTCACTTTACACCAGTCCCAGTTTCAGGTATTGAGATCTTCTTGGACATGAACCACCCAGAATCGTCTTGTGTTTAGAGAAATTTATTATCACAGACGGTGGACATCAATAACATTTCAACACAACATTTCAACGGAACTGAACATGCAAAGACACACAAAATGTGTTACAGAAACATAGGTATAGATATGTACATTACGTGGTGAACAAAAAGCACGAATAAAACATGACTATGTACATTTTGCGTATTTACATGGCGTTTCTGCCGACACCAATCGACACATCAGCCTACCAAAACCAGGCAGGCCGGAAGCTAAGTTTTACGCGTCTGTCGCAGACTAACACAAAGGGGCAAGACCAGTGCCGAAGGAATTCCTCTTCACCGAGGAAGAAGAGCTCCTCCGACAAAACAGATAGCAGCTCCGAATACAATCGCTCTAGGATGGGGAAGAGAGCGCGACGGCGACGGCCTGCTGCAACCGCCTCGCAGCGGTTGCGCCAGAGACAGAAAGCACCGGCAACGATGAGAAGGCAGGCGAAGCGGCCTCGAGAACAACGCCCAGAAGAAACGAAGCGATTTACTCCGAGACTGGGATATCCAGCATGCACGGCCCTCCAGAAAACGCGAGCAATGACGCATTGCCTTAGAACATGCTGATTTGTTTCCCGCAGGGAGCAGTTCGGGCACGTATCTGACTGGACCATTCTCCACCTCTCGAGGAGGTCGAGAGTAGGAAGCACACCCCATCCCAGTCGCCACATGAAGTCCCGGAGGTGGCCAGGCAGAAAAGATGCCGTCAGCGTGCTCCAAGACACACGACTAGAACGAGCGCGGCGGGCCGGAGGAACTAACGGGAGCAACAAAGCAGCTGTTGTGTCAACAATAGGATTATTCAAGACATCTACCCCAGGACAGGTTGACTGGACATGGCGAAAAAATGCAACAGCTGTTGCATAAAATGAAGGCAGTGTTACTGACTGTGGGCCTCTCTTAAGCTGCACATTAGGCATCAAATGCCGGAGGTGAGTGCTTAGAAAATAATATGCGAGAGTTCGCGCGGGGGATTCCTCTCCTTGTATAAGGCGCAACGGGAAGCGCAGGGCCAGTAGCCGGCAGCGTATGGACACCGAAGGGAAAGCAAAGCTTCCCTGGGAGCGCTGCTGTCCTCGTGCTGCACGAGAGACGAACTCGGTACCACCGGACCGAAAAAAGGAACACAAAGCCGACTGCAATGATCTCACAATACGTAAAGGCGGCTGTACCACGTGAGAAAGGTACCAAATGCGACCGCAAAATACAGTCTGCGCAAGGTACCTCCGCTCAAGAAGCGGAAAGTCGAAATCCCGTGTGTCCTGAATTTTTTGTCTTACTTCGTCGAGAGCGTTTAACCATACGGAGTTACAAATGCCGTAGTGGTTGTAAAAAATACCCAAAATGCGAAGGGACGTGGCCGGTTGAATAGAGAAAACGGAGCTAAGTCTGGAGTTCGGTCAGCCAATGAACAAATACCGGGATTTGGAGAAGTTCAGTGCTGCACCTGAAATGTGACTGTACTCGAAGAATAAACGTAGGCTGTGTGAAAGACTGTCTTCATCGGAAAGGTACAGGGTTATGTCATCAGCAAAAGCTGTGACTTTCACAACACAGCTGCCAGGGAGCGGAAGACCCCGGACACACGAATCCGCGTGTAAAGCACACAACAATCGCTCAAGGCTGAGTACAAATAGCAGAGGGGACAATGGACATCCCTGACGCACCCCACGTGTTACGGGAAAGGCAGCACTTTCCCAATCATCCAGAAGCCAGTGTGCTTCTCATAGCAGAGTAGGTATTCCTGATTAGTTCTACAAATGAATCGGGAAAGCCGAAGGCTGTGAGCACATTAAAGAAGTACGCGTGTTACCGTCTGTCAAATGCTTTCTCCTGGTCCAAAAATACAAGTAGACCACGTGCAGATCGTGACAGCGTATAGGCTATGACATCACGTGTGGTGAAGGACAAGCTGTGTATTTTTCGTCCGGGCACTGATGAAGCTTGATGATGACCCACCAGGGTGTTCAGTAGAGTCCTCAGACGTTGAACGATTACAGTCGCGAAGACTTTATAGTCACCATTAAGCAGCGTGATAGGCCTCCATTGTTCAGGATTAAGAGAGGAAGCGTCACCTTTTGGAATAAGTACAATTCGGCCATTTCGGAAACTGGATGGATAGACGCCGTCCTCAAAACACCGCCGGATAACCGTTGTAAAGGCAGCACCAATCTCATTCCAAAATGTCGGGTAAAACACAACTGGAAAACCATCTGGCCCAGGGTCCGTTCCACGTTTCATGGATTGCAGTGCCGCCTTTACCTCATCGGGGGACGGAGGGGCATCCAAAGAATCAGCGGCTTGTTGAGGAACACGGGGCAACCCTCTAAGCATTGGCGGTATTATATCACAGTTTGTCCGCATGGCCGAACATGACATCGCTTCAAAATGCGCCAAGAAAAGAGATCGATCACGCGTAGTAAGCGGCTGCGCAGGTGGTATATGTGTGGTCATAGAGACAGATGGCTGTGACTGCCCCATGAAATTGAAGGACACTTTGTACATTCTAAAGTGTGTTCGGCGAAAGCGTGTGGCCGTTCCACTGACTATGCCATGTGTTTTTTCTTTTACACTCTCAGTGGGATAACACACAAAGCGAATGTGTGCGTGTTTTCTTTTTTAATTTTTTGCCGCTAGTCGCAGCGAGACGCGAGACTAATCTTCCTCCGTTCACATGCGTTTAGTATTTTCTCGCGCTTTGTGCATCGTGCAAACGCCATAGCGTTCCAGCGCTTAAATTGACGGGCCCTTTCATAGGCGTATCAGCCGGGGGGGCAAGGGGGGGCGCGAGCCCCCCCCACTAAGAAAAGATAGGGGGGCTGAGCCCCCCCCAATTTCGGCAGTGGTCACTGTCGGCTGTACGCTGGGAAACCAACAACTGAGGTGAAGTTTGCCTTCATCACAGTAATCACTTAATTATATAATGAAAATTTTCGTACCCTTCTGCTGTGAAGATTTTCCTTGTAGGCTCTTCGCGGTGCGGGCCGCGTATGCGACGCTTTCGTGCCTTGTGCAGAGCAGGCTAGCGCTGAGCAGGGGCCATAGAACATTGGATCACTCGTTCATGCTTTTATTCTGCTGTGCCTGGACTGACATTTAAATCATCGATGATGCAAATGCGGGTGCGAACCAACAAACGTTTTACGGACCGATCAAACCGCTTCCTGCTTCAGGAAAGTCACTTTCTTTCATTGAAAAGGAATAGCATCACCGCGGCTCTGTCGAAGCTGATGTGAGCCGATAAGTGTGACGAAGTTTTTTTAATCTTTTAGTTTTGCCGTACTGGAAGCGCCAAAAAAGGTGTCCGCTTTAGTCTCCGATCAACCTCATGAGCGTTGCTTAAGGTGACTTGCAGCGATGGTGGCAGCTTCCAACAAGGCGACGAATAAAGCAGTGGACTCGAGCACAGTGGGAAGCTCAACTTTTAAGCTTGCCCCGCAACTTGATCCACCGGACCAGGAAGATGGTTAAGGTCCGTGGTTTTTTGGACTAAGGAGACTTAATTAACAGTCGGGCTAGTTGGTTTTCATTCAACTTGAATTGACTTTTACAGCTCAAAATACAACTCAGTCAGCAAAGAAGCACACACGCGCAGCGCAGCTTATTTCTTTCTCTCCCTCTCTCTCTCTCAGCAAGGATGAGCTCACAGAGTTGTATACGAGCACAAACAGCTAATCGTCGTTATGCTGCAATTGAAAATATTTATTATACTCATATGAATCCATCTCGCCAGTTGTTACAAGTAGCCGCTGCTAATGTGATTGGCGGGCAGCCTACTTCAATTACGTTTAGAAGGAGACGCTCTCCGACTATTGCAAAAAGTTTTTGGTATTGTTCAACACATGAATGCGCTGTTTAGTGTGCATATGTCATAATAAATACCACGACATTTCGCAGATTCGTGACGTCGTGTAACAAGCACGCGATTGTATGGCACGCAGAAATTTTTTACGGATGCCGAAAAACCACTGGCCAACGATATGCCATATTTAATATACTTCGTTCTCTTATTTTTTACGTGGTCGTGCATAAGTGGTCATTACGCAATGGATCATTTTCGAGTCATTTGTAGTCTCGCTTAACGAGCAGGTGCTGTGTGCATGATCCAGAATGTTTCGACCAAGCATAAACAGCTAACGACCATTGCGGGAGGAAGCAACGAGGGATAGTTTAACGTTAAAATCGCAAACATTTCTTTGAAGAAAAATTTTGGTTACACCGTTTGTATTGGCGTATTTATGGAGGTGCCGGAGGGCCCTTTCATAAATGTTGTAAATACATATACGATGAGTAAAACAATGTACTACGTCCCTAACACGACAAATTATTCATTTCTTTAAAGAAAAGGGTTGACAAGTTGAGAATAAGAGTAATATAATCATAGTAATAATGTTAATAAGCACGCGCTAGAAACACTGTTTGGAATATTAGCAAACAAGGCAAATTATAACCTACACAAGCCTGAATATACGCAAGAAAGTGTAGTAGTTATTATGAAAAAGTATAACGCAGTCATTCATTTAAAAAACAAAAAAACAAAAAAAAAGATGCGCGATCCGTCCGTCATAGAAATCAGTATAGCACGAAAGTAAAACGCGCCCTTACAGAGGTAATTAAATGTTTACTGTACATTGATAGAGGAGGGTTTGCACAATGTATATTTTGGTGT
>JALIZH010000137.1:785000-810000 GCA_030522465.1 Rhipicephalus appendiculatus
AAATTTCGAAGTGCATGCGTGAAGGGCCTAACGTGCCCGTATCGCCGTAACGCGTCATGCGAGAAGCACAGCTAAAGCACTTGCACCTCGTTGATAATGAGAGTTAAGCCCGGGACTATATTACGTGCTGCGCAAGGACACTGCCTGTTTACTCCTCGTAGCTTCGGCAGTGCTGCAAGGATAATTGTGAGATGGTGTATAAAGCCAGAACCCTATCCACACCGTCATAAAAACATGGTCACCCCTCAATAAAGCCCGATTAAATATAACAATACCTACTTCCGTAAAACGAGTTGTAGCGAAAGAGAAATAACAATCTAGGTTGGGGTGCACGTTAAAGAACCCCAGGTGGTCGAAATTTCCGGAGCCCTCCACTGCGGCGTCTCTCATAATCATATGGTGGTTTTGGGACGTTAAACCCCAGATATTATTATTATTAACAATCTAGGTTGAACTTTCGTTTAAAAGCCATCACGTCAGATAGCGAGAAGAAAGCGAGAAGCGAGAAGATAGCGAGAAGCTACACTAATCACCTCGGCCTGCTTTGCCACACTGCGAAAACCTTGAACGTTCAATGAAATAATATTCAGTATAGCAGCCATAATGAAAAGCAAAGACTAACCTGGATACACAGTTCTATAGTCGGTGACAACATAAGAATAAATATAAACCCCGCCCTCGAGGCCGCATTGCTCATATTTTGCATGCCTCCGTGCTACAAACGTAGTTCCTTAACAATGGAAATTATTTTCACGCATATAAACCTTATTTTCCGATACTGCACTGCTATTGAAGTGAAAGAAAGCAAAGCTAGATAAAAAAAAAATGTGAACGCAAGGCGCTCGGCGTCAGCTTAACAATATATCTGTTGTTTAAATCGCACCCTCCGCCGCGGTCATCTGAGTCTACAAAAAATGTAATGTGCGTCTCAAAGGCGACGTTTCTGCGCAGCGCCTATTATGGTATTAAAACAAAGAATGCCACATTTAACGTATAAATTAATACAAAGGAACCATTTCTTTACGGTTTCTCAAAACGACACAGGGACATTAATAAATTTTAATACAGTCGCTCGCAATTTTTTTTCTTTTTACGAAAATTTCGCCACCAGTTTTCTTCATTGTCTGCACTAACTATGACAACAACGACTCAACGCGAAGAATAGCGAAGTGTTCTGAGATTGCCTTCGCGAATTTCGATTCTTGTGTTGCCGTGAATACCATATTTGCGTCTGGAGTTGCCGTGGTTGTCGTCGTGTTTGAGGCTAAACGACAAGGCTTCATTTGACGTCGCTTCAACGAAATAAAAGCGCGTGACGCTCATGGTGCTTAACTGTGCGAGTCATTGGATACGCTGCCGTTAAGTTCACGCCAAGACGATGTACGCGGCTAAAGTGGCAGTGACTAAAAGCTTTACGTGAGATTGTTTCCGGCTTCGACAACTTGCACTGGCGCTGCCACGACTCCTTCAGCCCTTGAACGTTCAACTTTTTCATTTATTTGTTATTTATTTATTACATACCTGCATCGCCCCAGTGGGCATTACAGCAGGGGGGCCCAGTTTTACGTTGTATGTATATGTGTCACTGCGCAAAGGTGTATATATATATATATATATATATATATATATATATATATATATATATATATATATATATATATATATATATATATATATATATATATATATATATATATATATATGTATGTATATATATATATATATATATATATATATATATATATATATATATATTGCGAAGAGGCTGTCGTCGATTGTCGTGAGACAAACAGGAAAAGGAGATACGCTTCTAAAAGAAATCGTTTATTTTTTATTTGCCAACGTGTCAATCGGGGACCGATCTTTATCAAGGAAAAATTTAAGAAGCTTCGATGCCCTTTTATAGCACGGTCCTCCAAGCAGGGAGACAGAGAACAAAAAACACTGAAAATAAAAATAGAAAATGTAAATATGAAAAATTGAATAGCCAAAAGACCATACAAAAAAAGACGTGCATCACAAGAAGGGCAAGCATTTAAAAGAAACTACCGACTATAAGCTTCACGAGAGTCCACTACAGTTGAAGGTAAACAAATTATCACTGATTAATATATGCACACAATACACACAAAATACAGAAAACGCAAGTTAGACAAAAGCAGAATTCTAATGTGATATCGTGAACTATGATGCAACGCCATCATAAACAAAAGCTGTTTTTTTTTTTACTCAATGATAGTTTTAGCGGCGTTACTTCAGTTGCGATCGCGATCTATGCAATCGAAAGTTCCTGCGTCACAGCGATATTATGTAACGCGCATCATTTCGCTCTTCGTAGACAACGATTATCTCGCACGGCGTTTTTCATGCAAGGCATTCGTGCATCGAGCGTGAGAAGACTTACGCGACGGGCACTTCAACCTAGCACATCATTCTGGGCTGGGGGGCACACGTCACATAATCGCACATGCACCGGACAACCACAATTATCTCCTTATAATGCACACACCACAGCATGTTCTCCACACCTGGTTTGTTTACTTTCGCACTGTGTTGCGCTAACGGGTTATGATGGTCGCTCTTTCTCTTTCGCTTCGTCCGCACATACTCCATGCATAGAGACGCACAGCACCGCGTATTGCGCAATAGACCACCAAGATTCCCACGTTGCGAGGTCGAAGTAACACACGCACGCACATGTGGCAACGCTAATGCTATGGCTTTTGCAGACGGTAATCGAGCTCAGACGCGCACATTCCGACTCACAGCACACGAGTGAACGCGACAATCGCCATTATGGTGACACTCAGGCGATATGCTTGGTGCATCCGAGCGATGGAAGGAACACACGCTGTGATGCAACTTGACGCTGCCGAAACGACGGAAGGCGATAGAGCGTCCGAGCTGCTAGCTGCCGCTTCGGTGCACTTAAAACGCGGCACAGTCACATGCTTCTACTGCATCGAATGACGAGCGGTGACGATGATGTTGCGTACGAGCGGATAACACTATACTCCATCTCAGAAGTACCTTGCAACACTGTGGAAGCTGCAGGGCTTGTTAGCCAATAGGAAAGGCGAAAGCCCCCCTCGAGACGTGTTCATCCGCGTCGCGTCGTCTGCTCGTCGTCTCTTTGGCGTCGTGTCGCCTGCCTTGTCGATACTTACTCCCTCCAATTAGTACAAAACGCAAAAACCTCTGTGGGAACGCCACCTCGTTGTTTCTTTATGTTCAGAAACCCACTTGTCCAGGGCGTGTTCGCTGGCGTTTGTGAGGAACGGGGTTCTTTTCATAACAGCGTTCATACTGGCGTTTTCACCGACTTCTTTTTGGTCAGCGCGGTCGACGCCCTTTCAGCAGCTATCGCGTACCATTCTTGGGGAGAACGGCAAATGATTGGCACAGAAAACAATATAGACATTCAGGGTCTTTCGCATCGTCAACGCATCACCGACGCTAATGTTGTGGCGACATCTGCTCAGTTAACATCAAACCACTTTTACGGCTTGGCATCGCCTCAGTAGTCCTATAGCAGCACCAAAACAAACGAGCGATATAAATAATAGCGAAAGATGATACCTGATTATTTGCCCTCAGCGTTAGATTAGACTATATAAGCGATGACAGATTATGCCACTTATTTCTTGGTGTTCGGGCAGAGAGCCAGTAAAAAGCACGGATTCGGATGGAAGCGGGTGGTCTGGGGTGTATGGGGGGTGCCATGTTGCTGTACGTCACCGAGGTTAGGGTGGTTATTACGGCTACCAGCCGGTAATCTCTTCATTATTTCAGAAATTTCGAAGTGCATGCGTGAAGGGCCTAATGTGCCACGTAGCGCCGTAACGCGTCATGCGAGAAGCACAGCTAAAGCACTTGCACCTCGTTGATAATAGGTGTGTTCGATTCCGGCGTGGTGCGCGGAACCGGTGCTGCAAGAGTTCAGATGGTGCCGCTGCAGTGCAGATGGTGCAGGTGCAGCGCCATCGCGTCTTTCTCTTTTCAATCGAGGGCGCTGGTGCATCGCCTGTCGTCTGCTCTGCCCGCCCTCACGGCGTGTACGTCGTCTTTCCTGCGCCCGCATTGATCCGAAAACGCATAAATTCACTCACCAGCTGCTGCGTGAATATCCACACTGCCGTCTGCCATTATCACGCGCCGTTCTCATCAACGGGAAATAATCAGTATTGGACACCGTTTGCACCCACGATCAACGCCATGTTCAACCAAGCGTCGGCGAAACGTGTCGTCTGCTTCTAAGCTGCACCGCGACGGCACCACCTTACGAGCAGGTTCAGGGATTCTCTGCACCGCGGCTGCACCACTCCGGCACCACGCTGCAATCGAGGACCGCGGGGCAGCGCACCAGAGAATCGAGGACTGTGGTGTCGTGCACCGTGAACCGGTGCAGGAGGTGCAGGTGAATCGAATACACCTAATGAGAGTTAAGCCCGGGACTATATTATGTGCTGCGCAAGAACACTGCCTGTTTGCTCCTCGTAGCTTCGGCAGTGCTGCAAAGTAATTGTGAGATGGAGTATAGGAAAGAGCTTCTTCTGGAAGAAAAACACCACAGAAAATTCGAATCAACGGCTCTCGGTCTCGGTGCTGTGGTACCTCGCCTCTCGTCGCGGACGGCGCCATGTTGCACTTTTCATTGGTTCGTCTTAACCGTTACGTCATGATAAAGGGCGGCCGTAGTTGGACGCGCATGATACAAATGGACAGCGGTACAGTTTACTTTTTATTTTTAGCTTGTCACCGACTATAGACAGTTCTAGCAAGCGCGGGAGCGGTTGCCCCCGAGCGGCTCAGTCATTTCTTACGGCCAGGCGACCCACCGGAGGCACGGGGCTTCCGGGGCCGCGTTGAAGTCCGCAGGGGACTTCAGTCTCTGCTGGGGGCCTCTGAGTCGCTGCTGGATATCCGGTGGCGCTTGGTGCCAGGGCTCTTGAGCGAAGACGGTTCAAATGCGTCTTAACTGTCCCGGCTGACGTCGCTAGGGGTGGTGTCGTCATCTATTCGCAGGGCTGTCTCACTCATGGTACTATTAGAGTCCTCGTAGATGGAGGCTTCCTCGTCTTGGGACGGAGTCTCCTCGATGACAGGAGGACTTACGGGGGGATTGGGCATCCTTGTGGTGAGTGTCAGATATCCCGTCGACATCTGAGACGCGTTCGTCAACAAGCGCTCTGTCTGGCGAGGGCTCGACCTGCGATTCCATGGGAATGACCACTGGACGCGGGACACTGGATGGATCCTCAGGGCCTGGATGGATTGCCGGGTCCGGACTGGTCGGGGACGCAGTGGGCGTTCGGTGTGGCGTTGCATTTTGCACAGCTTGGTCTTGGCAGGTGACCGGGGCTGGCGTCGACGAACCATCGCACTTGTTCTTAGACGGCGTTCCTGGTTGAAATGGCGGGAAATTCTTGGACGCCGCCTCCGAGTACGACTGCCTGATGGTGCAGGCGACGGTGGCGTGCGGGTCAGCACAAAGGCGGCACGGCTGCGAACAGCCCTTCCCGTCGTGGCCATAAACGCCGCACCTTCCACAGAACGGAGCTGTGCAATTCATACGGAAGTGGCCACTCTCCCCACATCGGCGGCACACCCGCTGGATCCCTTTAGAGTCACAGGTTACAAGATGGCCTACGACTTTGAGGTAGTTGGGCACAGGTGACGAGGTCTTCATTTCCATTCGGACGTATCGCGTCCCAGTGGTCACGGTTGGGCGCGACCCCATGAGTCCTCTGCTGATGCGCAACACCTTCCCATAGAGGGACAATGCTTGCGCGAGGACGTCGCTGGGGACGCGGCACGGCAGGAACAGGACGGTGACTTTGGGCCCCAAGGGCACGACGGCAACGCGCTCTCCTCGGATGATGAGGTGCGACGCGTCTACGATTTGAGCCAGGGTGGCTTCGCTGTTGACGGTGACTTGATAATTTCGGCCTCCGAAGTGCTGGACATAGTACACTTCTTCAATTCCTACTATTGAAGACGTCGCGTCCACGACGTCTTCGGGACTAGTCCTCTCAGGGACGACAACGTCGAAGGCTAACGCCTTCTTCGGCGCCCGCCAGCTCAAGGACGCGCCGAAACACTAGCTGTTTAGAATAAGTTTATTTCATCGAAGTACGTAGACACTTGAAAACGGTGTCTATATAACAAGGACAGTAACTAACACACACAAACGACTAAGTACAACATGAAACGAAATTACAGATATGTCCAAGTCCACAGCACGTCCTAACACAAGCTATTGTGGACTAACACACATACTAATCACTACACACAATATTCATGACGATGTATATACATAATATGCATAAGTTCACGAGCTATTAACCAACAATCCATCTATCTTAACAGACAATCTTGTGCAGCGACACTTGTGTAATTTAAGAACTACACATTGTATAACCACAATAATAGCTCAAGGCCCAAACGTTATTCTATGCAAAATATTTGTTTGATTCTTTGGAATGAAACAAAATTCACACGCGCTGCGGAAAATGTTCTGTTTTGAACATCCTCTCCTTAGTGTATTAGTGTATCAGATCACGGATTTCGAAACAACGTGCCTACTTTGACGCGGTGTTTACTCGAAGAGTTTCCGCTCCACCAGCACTCAAGGTGGGCGCGCGCTCTAGACACTTGCTCCGTGCCTCACAACACAACTACCTTGCAGCACTGCCAAAGCTACGAGGAGTACACAGGCGGTATCCTTGCGCAGCACATAATATAGTTCCAGGGGTGATTGTTTCGTTATCAACAAGGCACGAGGGTTTTAACTGTGCTTCTTGCATGACGCGTTAGAGCTGTACGTGCTACGTTAGGCCCTCCACGAATGCACTTCGCATTTTCTAAAAAAATTGCAGACGAGTAACCGTAATAACCACCCTAACCGCGATAACGTATAGCAACATGGCAGCCCCCCATAGAGCCCAGTCCATCCGCTTCCATCCGAATTCGGGCTTCTTACTAGCTCTCTGCCCGGAGAGCAAGAAATAAGCGGTGTAATCTGTCATCGCTTAGTCTCGTCTTACGCTGAGGGCAAAGCATCAGGTACCTTTTTTCGCCATTATTTAGATCGCTCGTTTGTTTTGATGATGCTAGGACTACCGAGGCGGTGCCCGATCGCTAAAAGTAGTTTGATGGCAACTAAACAGGTGGCACCACAACATTAGCGTCGGTGGTGCGTTGACGATGCGAAACACCCTGAATGTCTATATTGTTTTCTGTGCCAATAATTTGCTGTTCCATTCAAGAATGGTATGTGATGGCCGCTGAAAGCGCGTCGACTGAATCTGCGGTGTGTTTTAGATCAAACATCCAGCATTTTCCGAAAGAAGCAAGATTATAAATAACGCTAAATGCGTTTGGTGCTGTCAAAAAAAATTACACCATCTCCCGCTAAAGGGAACCATGTGTAGATGTGAAGCAGCGGGCGCTAACGCTTACACTGGCGGCGGCGTTGACGCTGGCGCTCATCGCAGCGTTGCACAGGAGAGAAAACTGGGGAGGCGCAAAGCAGGCAGTGATGGAGCAGTTTTTCCTACTAGAACATGCCAATCCCTGCTAATGGGCAATGAGAGACAGAAGACTCCGACTGGACACAGAGACCCGCACTCCGCTTTTAGTTAACGCGCACGCTGCGAATTTTCATTGTTCAACAACGCACAGGAGAAATCTCCCACCGGCACCACCTTGGAGGTCAAGATCCATTGCTATATATACGGGATGGCCAGTGAACGGTTGTGCAGCGCGAGCAGTCGGTTTTTTCAACCAAGAAACTCGCTAGCAGACGCTGCCTGCGTCGGCGTCGCGAGGCGAGAGAGGGAGGAGCGTAGGAGAGGAGAGAGAGGGGGTGACACGCATGCGCAGTGGGAGTGTGAACGCCGTGGGCAGGGATGCGTAGAGGAGAGAGGGGGGGAGCGTAGGAGAGGAGAGAGAGGGGGGGGACGCGCATGCGCAGGGGGAGTTAGACACCGCGGGCAGGGATGGAGAGAGGGGGGGGGAGTGTAAGAGGGGAGAGAGGAAGGGAGGCGCATGCGCAGTGTGGGTGTGGTTGCCGCGGGGAGGGATGCCTAGAGGAGAGAGAGGGGGAGAGGAGGTTTTTTTATTTTTATTTTTTTTGTAACTGTTTGCGCATGCGCAGTAAGGGTGGGCACGCGGCACACCACCACCACCACCGGATTAAGCTTCGCCATAAGATGCTTCACATCTAAAAAGAACCCGGTGAAAACGCCAATATGAAAGCTACTATAAAAAAAGAACCGCGTTCCTGACAAACGACAGCGAAAGCGCCCTGTACAAGCGGGTGCCTGAACATCAAATAAACGGTGAGGTGGCGTTCCCGAAGCGCTTGTATCGACAAGGTAGGCAAGCCTACGCCAAGAGACAACGAGCAGACGACGCGACGCGGATGAACACGTCTCGAAGGGCTTTCGCCTTTCCTATTCGCTAACAAGCCCTGCAGCTTCCACAGTGCTGCAAGGTACTTCTGAGGTGGAGTATAGACCAGGGGTCTCAAACACGCGACCCGCGGGCCGCACGCGGCCCGTGAACCTCTCGCGTGCGGCCCGCGGCCCGCACATCGCTATGCTCGTCCCATGTTTTTAAATGCGAATGCATTTCTTAGTCGGGCTATGTCAGGCGCATCCGGCGGCGTCCGCGGAGGAGGAGGAGGAGGATAGGTTGAGGAGGTGTCCGCGCGCCGGCAGGTGTTATCTCTCCGCTCTCACTCCCTCTCCC
Source organism: Rhipicephalus appendiculatus (assembly GCA_030522465.1). Taxonomy (NCBI): domain Eukaryota; kingdom Metazoa; phylum Arthropoda; class Arachnida; order Ixodida; family Ixodidae; genus Rhipicephalus; species Rhipicephalus appendiculatus. Next base: position 793,755 of record JALIZH010000137.1, read on the forward strand.
ATAGCAACAGCTGCGGGGGCGCGCGCTTATCCTCGCCCCTAGCAACCGGAGCATGTGGTGCGAGAGAGTGTTGGAGAGGGTAGGTGCAGTGCTTCGCCGCTCCTTCTCTCGCCGTTCGCTCTCTCTCCTCCCTGCGCCCCACTCTCCCGTCCGCTCGCGCCTCACTCTCGACCGTTCGCTGGCTGGGCGCCTCTCAAGGCGATGGCAGAAGTCGGTGTCGGCGCAGAAATGCCTTCGCATTTCCTCACGATTCCCTTCGGGGAGGTGGGGGGCATTTTTTAGATGTGAAGCATCTATGGCGAAGCTCAATCCGGTGGTGGTGGTGGTGTGCCGCGTGACCACCCTTACTGCGCATGCGCAAACCCTTTAAAAAAATAAAAATAAAAACCTCCTCTCCCCCCTCTAGGCATCCCTCCCCGCGGCGACCACTCCCTCTGCGCATGCGCGTCCCTCCTCTCTCTCCTCTCCTACCCTCCTCCCTCTCTCCTCTAGGCATCCCTGCCCGCGGCGTCCACACTCCCACTGCGCATGCGCGTCCCCCCCTCTCTCCTCTCCTACGCTCCCCCCATCTCTCGCTGCCGTCTCGATACCCGCTGCCGTCAGCGGACCAACGGACGCGCTGCGTTGTTACTTCATCTGGTCGATCGCGTCTTGCATGCAAGCCGAGAAGTGTCCCCACCTAAACTATCTAGACCAAGGAGGCTTTAAAAAAAGAAAAGAACTGCTGGAGTGTAAGTTATGATCGGAAAGCGAAGCCATGCCGCCGCCATCTTACTCTAGGGACGATAAAGCGTCAGTATCAGTGTTGTACACGTTCCTCTAAAACAGGAACGAAAGTTCGTTCCTCGTTCCTTCCCAATTTCGGAACGAGTTCCCGTTACAAGTTCCTGAAATGCAAAAGGAACTCGTTACAGTTACATTTAGAAAATTGGAACGTGTCGTTACTTTAACGTTACATTTGACTTTTGAATAAGTATATAGTGTCGGATAATTCTGAGGCGAAATAAAGTGAACAATTTAAAGCTCTGATCGAGCTACGTATATCATATGAATTTAACATTGCTGACAGCAGGTTATACATAGGTGAAAGGAATCTGAATAAACGCTCCTAGGCGAATTTTTTAACGACCACAGGCCTTACTACCGACATGACTGACTGCACCTTTCGTGCTCGTGTACTTCAAGTCAATTGAATTCTTTATTTTCAAGCGTAAAACAACAGAAATACCAAAACTAATTGGACCCATAGCCAAAGGCTAGTTGCGGATCCAAAAAACAAATAAACAAGAGTTACATGCACAAAAGAAAGATACATTACACACACAGAGATAGTCATCATACATCCTTAAATTGCACGAGCGAACAAATGGGAAAGCGAAAGTATCGGTAAGCACACAATCGTATTTAGCAGTTCTAGGTAAAGCATATGAAACACGAGTGAACAAGTCCAACTCAAGTGGCACTTTCCTCGACGGTCTTAATTCCAAGGCGCAGTCAGGAGACTGCAAGCTTGAGATATTGAAATGGAAATCTCCACGGATGCGCCAATATAACTAAATTTTTTGCAACCGAAACCGAATCGACAGGGACTATACGTGGGCGTTTAATGAATGCCGACGCAATATTTCATTGCGTGTACAAAATAGTGTCCAAGATGCACATTTGCAACTTAGTAAAAGTACCCTGTTCGCAATGAGCGAACGTCTTTCAGTATATTACGCTCTCTCTATTTCTATCTTTTTTATCTCTTCCCTTTCGTTCTTTTTATTTTCATTTATTTCCCTTTCTTTCCCTATCTCTCTCTCTTACTGTAGTCGTTCGCTCGCATTCTATCTCTTTTCTCTTTCTTCATTTTTTTCTTCTTATTAACTCTCTTTCTTTCCCTTTCTCTGTCTCTCTATACTCGTTCTCCCCTCTTCCTTTCCCTTCTCCTCACATTCACATTCCTTTCCCGCACCCTTGATATACTATACTATACAAGGCTATGTAATGCACTTCTAGCGTGTGCGCATGTTACAGAAAAACGCATAGCCAATAATACCCTCAACATCCCACTTTATTTGGATGGTCATTCAGCTAAGAGATATATACAAATAAATGAAAAGTCAGCCAGAATGGTATTTGCATTGGTGAGGTGTTTATCCTTACCGCCGTACTGGTGTATAATTGGAAATGGCCGTTACTTGGATATATTTGCTCTAGTGATGAATGCGAATTCTTTAGCGCTGTATGTTCGTTGTTGGGTCGCGATACGAGCAGAATGAACATATTTGTTCTCTGTCTGTATTGAACTGCTTCAAAGTGTAATGCCTATGTTAAATTAAATACCATGAGAGAAAAAAAAAACTGGATCGCCAAGTAGTTACGACGCTCGCCTTCGGATCGTGAATAGGCGGTGACCAATCTCGCCTCGCGGAAAACTTTTTTAGCCAAGAATTTATCTCTTTCTCTATATCTCTTTCACTTTCTCTGTACTCGTGCTCCCGCCCCATCAGAGTTATTCCATCCCGCGTTCGGACAAATCAGCGCCAGTGTTCTGGGAGCGAAGCACAAGAGGAAGAGCACGGCGATGACCAAGAGAGCGCTTGCCGGTTCATGATGATAATAATTTTCTTTCTACGACACACGGAAACCTTGAGCATAACAGTTGTGCTGTAAAAAAAGACATGGCTGATCCCTCCGTCACAGGAATCGGTATAACACGAAAGCGAAAAGTGTCATCACAGAGGTAGTGCTTATTGTGTAGTGCTTATTGTGTATTGTGTAGTCTATTGGTGCTTGGCTTCTATAGCTCCGTTTGACGTGGATGCATCCACGTTGCCGCCTAGTAGCACGTCGCCATCGCGACGGCTAACGCCCATGATCATTATTTAACCGTTGTGGTAGCTGAAGTTCTTAAGCTATACCTGGACACCGGGTATCTTGAATCGCGAGCAGAGATGGCATCAACAAGCACGTAATAAACACTGCTACTCGGTGCGCACATCTTCAAAGCGTCGCCAATTAAGGAGAGAAACGGCACGGTGTGCGCTCCCGGGCAACAGGGTAACCTACGCCTATACCATGCATACTCCTGACGCGCAGTCGGCACGTCAGGAACACGTCAGGCAGAGGTCCGTAGCTTGAGCCACGAACGCACGCAGGCGTTCCACGTCCCGCTGGCCTCTGTCTCGCCCAACCAAGGCAGGACAGTCGCCCGTCGACATCGTTGCCTTTCTGCACCGCTTACCGTAGCACTTTTATTAGTCGGTGCTATCGCACTCGAAGTAGTCGGCGGCGAAACACCGTTGGTGCATGCGGAAGCTGCACTACTCCGACAACGAGCCGTCACTCGCCAACACAAAGCGAAAGGTGAAAAACATAACTGCGTCTAGGGCGACTCCCTATGCAAGCGCGGCGAGTGTTTTTTGCTGCTATCGAGACGCTTTGACCATGACCTCCGAGAGTGCGCGCCGGCGTGCAATCTCGGATGCCATGCTTTAACTGCGTCGTCGACGAATCGTTCTCTATCGGCGGTTAGTAAACGTCCTGCTGCATTACTTCTTTTCATCGCTCACAGATGGCGGCATCGCGGCGCCCCGCTAACAGAGAGAACCGTGCGAGAGAGAATGAGTGAGATATAAGGCGCGTTTGCGGTGTACCTGGCATCCGCTGCGATAGCGTAGTCGGTAGAGCGTCGGACTCATACCGTCGCGGGCGGAGGAGTCGGAGGTCCGATTCCCGGCGGGGGAAGTTTTTCTAACCGTTTTTTTTCTTTCACTTTTGGTAGCGTCCATTTAATAAACGTTATATCCGTGACGGAAATACGTCACAGAGGTCTTGGTGGGCCTCGGCATAAAACACTTTCGTGTTAAAATGAACTTTTCCTCCAGCACGTGGTCAGTATCAGCGTCTTTCACTTCCCAGCGACCCCGGCGGGAACTTGAAGTAAAAACCAGGATGCATCATACTCACGTGATAGGCCAGCGGTACATTTTTGCGCCTCATATGGTCGCCCATCCACCCTGTTCGGCATGATGTGCTCCGTGCGTGCGCCTGTTGAATACCGTAGAACGTTTACAGAAGGAACGCCGTTCCCTCTACCGTTCCTCCTTAAACGTAACGAGTTACCGCTACAGTTCCACCAATCCTGAATAGAACGTTGGCGTTCCTTCGTTCCTGCCAAAAGGAACTAGTTCATGGAACGTCGTTTCTTGGAACGCCGTTCCGTACAACACTGGTCAGTATACAGTTGAAAAAGCCGGCAGATCCCACGCACTGTGAGAATCGATGTAATACGAAGCAGCCAGGAAGGAGCAAATCATGCTTTACATAATTTGCATGTCATGTTTTACATGTTAAGGACCTGTCATTTATGTTCGACATACAGTCATGTCGCGCAATACCAATTTTCGTGTATATCAAGCTAACGAAACGGCCGCGAGCGCGCCATGAGCGTGGAATGCAAGTCATGTCGCTCATGACATGTCATGATTTCCATATTACCACTTGTCATTTATGTTCGTCATACAGTCATGTCACTCAATACCAAATTTGGTGTATATGAAGCTAACTAAACGGCCGCGAGCGCGCCATGAGCGTGGCATGCAAGTCATGCCGCACATGACAAGCCATGATTTCCATATTACCACTTGTCATTTATGTTCGTCATGCAGTCATGTCCACTCAATAACAAATTTGGTGTATATCAAGCTAACGAAACGGCCTGCGAGCGCGCCGTGAGTGTGGTATGCAAGTCATGTCGCACATGACATGTCATGATTTCCATATTACCACTTGTCCATTTATGTTCGTCATACAGTCACGTCACTCAATACCAAGATTGGTGTATATCAAGCTAACGAAACGGCCGCGAGCGCGCCATGAGCGTGGCATGTAAATCATGTTGTTCACGACATGCACGTCATTATTTGCATATTACCACCTGTCATTTATGTTCGTCATACAGTCACGTCATTCAATTCCCAACTTTGGTGTATATGAAGCTAACGAAACGGCCACGAGCGCACCATGAGCGTGGCATGTAAATCATACTTCTCATGACAAGTTAATCATGATTTTCATGATATGACCAGCTATTTATGTTCGTCATACAGTCATGTTATGCCCATACCAAATTTGGTATAAATCCCACTAACGATACGAACCAGGAGAGCACAAAGTCGTAGGCGTCTAGATAGATAGCCAGATAGATACGCTCAAAGTCGCCGAAGTTCGCTAAGAAATGCTTCGCATTTAAAAACAACAGCGATTGCCTTGCCCGGCGTACATACGTAACAGCGGTAACTTGCTCGGACAGATACTGCTCAACGCGTCTTCTAGTGTTACTGGTTTCCTTCAAGGAGTACTGACACCTTTTTTCGAAGGCGAGCTTGCTCAGCCATACAAATCTCCTGTATGCATAGATGGCTCTGAGCAAGTATGAAGCTCAGCAAATGCTAAGATATTTTATTTTGTTATTAAAGTCAATTTTCTCGCGGCATCCCTACTGACATCAACACTAGCCTGACGTCAGGCTACCGAACTAATCCTGGTGACTTCACGCAGCAGTCTGGCTACTTGTGGCGACGTCAAGCACCAAAATGCCCCCCACCTTCCCCGAAGGGAATCGTGAGGAAATGCGAACGCATTTCTTGCGCCGACACCGACTTCTGCCATCGCCTTGAGAGGCGCCCAGCCAGCGAACGGTCGAGAGTGAGGCGCGAGCGGACGGGTAGAGTGGGGCGCAGGGAGGAGAGAGAGCGAACGACGAGAGAAGGAGCGGCGAAGCACTGCACCTACCCTCTCCTACACTCTCTCGCACCACATGCTCCGGTTGCTCGGGGCGAGGATAAGCGCACGCGCCCGCAGCTGTTGCTATGGGAGAGGGAGTGGGAGCGGAGAGATAACACCTGCCGGCGCGCGGACACCTCCTCAACCTATCCTCCTCCTCCTCCTCCGCGGACGCCGCCGGACAACGCCGCCTGACATAGCCCGACTAAGAAATGCATTCGCATTTAAAACACAGGAAATAGCAGCTTGCTCGTCGCCTTCTCGATCATATGCTCGCGCCGTGCGGTCACTGTCATCCATTGTACTTGTGAAGCGAGCAAGCGGAGTCTGGAATAGAGTGCGTGCATGCGAATACGAAATATACGCTTATCAGAGGGCAAGGGTATCGTCTGATTTTGAATTTGTCGTCATGGCACCGATATTTTGCCCTGTGAAGTCTTGGGCCAGTGAAACGGGGGGACAATAGGTGCAAGTTCCACCGATTCCCGTCCGATCCGGCGCTGAGACAAGCGTGGGTCGACTTCGTGCGCCGCGGCCGAGGTGGAGACTGGACGCCAACCAAGCGGAGTTTACTCTGTTCGCTCCACTTTACTCCGGACGCGTACACGCGCAGCATGCAGTTTGCTGACCGACTTCGGATTGTCGACGAAGAATCTGCGCCTTAAAAGTGATGCCATCTCAATGTTATGCCCCACTGCCGCAACCGCGCATCACGATGCCTTTCACTGCAGCGTCAGCAACTTAAAGCGTGCAGGCGATCCCGAGTTGCGTGCTCCAGTGGAGGTTACCCGTGTTATCGTAATCTTCACACGTGTTATCGAAATCATTGTTGTTTTCGTGCATAGCTACGCCGTGTACTTTAGTTGTTGAGTTAAGAAATGGTGAACATGCCATTCTGGTAATGTACGAGTTCATCATTGTGTAGCTAAGCATATGTCAGGCTAATGCCGTCTTTCATGTTCCTGTTTACTTCTTACCTAGTCCATGAGGTCAAGACTCAGAAATTTGGAGAACGTATTTACTGCCATGTGTGCAGACTTAGCAGCTCTTTCTGTTATGTTATTGTCATGTTACCAACTGTGGCCTTTGCCCATAGTTCGGCAAACTCACTCGGACTCACTCAAACTCAGACCGTACCATGAGTCGGAGTCTGGGTGAGTAATATTTTGGTGAGTTTGAGTCCGAGTGAGTCGGGTTGAAGCAAATTTTTGTGAGTGTGAGTCCGAGTGAGTTCGGCTCAGGAAAATTTTGGTGAGTCTGAGTCCGAGTGAGTCCGAAGCGCAAGACATATTTCTTGAGTCTGAGTGAGTTCCGCTTTTCTTTTCTGCCGACTTATGGTCCTACCTACTCATCTCCAGCATTACTATCAGCCTTACCTGGATTCACGCTTATACTCACGTCTACTCACACGTATTCCAAAGCAGTGTCGTTCACACACCATTTCAATAGTTATTGATCAGAGGCAAGAATTACGTAGGGAGGTGTGCCTGGACCTCCCATTCCCCCCCCCCCCCCCCCCCCGCCAACTGTTCCAGGGAAGTTCTTGATAAATATATCTTACGTTGCCATATATTTCAAGAAAAATCACCTTACTTGTTTGGGAGCACTCATAACTCGTATTCGAAGGTTCTATATCAAAAGGCACCAAGAAAAGCACCGATTACGTGAGATATTAGTGTTAAAGAGCATTGACACCATGGTCGAAAAAGCGAATTCTAGGCTAATGGACTGATGAGTTGACTCACTCGGGCTCACTCAGACTCAGATCGAGCAGTGAGTCTGAGTGAGTCCGGGTCAGTAATGTTTTGGTGAGTTTGAGTTTGAGTGAGTCCAGTTGAAAAAAACTTTCGTGAGTGTGAGTCCGGCTCAGGAAAATTTTGGTGAGTCTGAGTTCGAATGAGTCCTAAGAGCAAAATATATTTCATAGGAATCAACATGTTTGCACAGCGCGAGAAAGACGAGGACGTAGGGAGGACACAACACGGGCGCTGACTTCAACTAAATTTTATTAGCGAGAACGCTGGGAAATATATACATATGATAGCAAGCAGCATACCTTATCACAAGCGCACAACCTATTGCGTTACAGCTAGATACTCTATATCTTGTTAAGTGAGAGCAACAGCACACCTCAGCACAAAGTTGCAACCTATTACGTCACAGCCAGATACTCGATTTCTTTTTTAGTGAGCGCAACAGAAGGCATGCTAACACAGAGGTCACCCAGCAGTTGCATTTGATTAGCCTCGCTGATTTCGTGTGTTAGCTGCTGACGATGTTTTGCGACAACGGTGCACTTTTCAAATTCCGGTTTACAACCACAATCTCTACAGTGAATACCCAGATGGCCTTGAACAGCTGTGTTTACATGATAGTGATGCTCCTTTAAATGCTCGTTCAAGCACCTGCCCATTTGTCCAACATACTTCTTGCCACAAGACAACGGGATCAAGTAAACAACAGCCACAGCACATGCTACGAATTGCCTCCTATGTTTGGTTGTGCAGCCGCTCTTTTGTGCGGATTGAGCGCCGAAAGCTTTTCTGGGGCAGAAAAAGCAACCTTGACGTCAACCTTATCCCCTGTCTTTTTCAAACTGTGTGAAATCTTATGTAGATAGGGGAGCGACACGCTTAGTGTCACTGGCTGCACAGTTTGCTGGTGCTTCACATCCCGTGCTTTCCTCGCGCTGTGCAAACATGTTGATTCCAAATAACCAACTAGCCCAAGCTTCCGTTTTATCCTATTTGATAGGTAAGTCTGAGTGAGCTCCACAAATTTTGCCGACCTATGCCTTTGCCTTATTACTTTCACACGTGTTATCGAAATCAGTGTTGTTTTCATGAATAGCTACACCGTGTACTTCGGTTGTTGGGTTGAGACATGGTGAACATGCAATTCTAGTAATGTACGAGTTCATCATTGTCAGGCTAATGCCGTCTTTCAGGTTCCTGTTCACTTCTTACCTAGTCCATGAGGTCAAGACTCAGAAATCTGGAGAACGTATTTATTGCCATGTGTACAGACTTAGCAGCTCTTTCTGTTTTGTTATTCTTACTTTAGCAACTACAGCGTCTTTCTTGAATTTCATGTGCGTTAACCTAAGTGTTGACTTCCTTCTGTAGGGCTGGTCATATAGCATCTGTTTTGCATACGACCAGAAGAAAGGTCGGTGACACAGACTGTTATGCCTAAAGAAATAAATCAAGTTGAACATGTTTTCTTTTATTGAACTGCATCTCCATGACGTTCGTATATTAGTATTCTGGATACTTAAAGCCGCAGTAGTCTTGTGAAGGGAAATTTTGACGCACTGCAGAGACGACGCAGCTGGGCAGGACCACTCGCTTTCGTTTGCCAACGCGATGCCAGACCCATCCTACAAAGGGACGATGTCGCCTGAAATATGAATGCAATACGATATAAAAATGCAGTGGCAAGAGTAAAGGTAGACATATCCTGCAGCTGAATGAAATGTGTGCACACAGTCATATTCCAGAACGATCTTCTGACAAGGGGCCCTTCCGAGTAGACAAAATTATGAAATAAAACGTCATTGTTATGTAGCATGCATATTCATTTTTAGCAAGTACAGGATATGCAGAAACACTTCATTTTATTTATCGTTTACTTAATCAACCCAATGGGCCAAAGGCACTACCGAGAACTATGACTTATAGAGGAAAAAAAAGAACAATGCAGTACATAAGTCAATCACAAAGAACGTGAAAGGCGAGATCAAGTAATCTGACTTGTGAAGAACTATAACAATGTAAGCAGCAGCTATTCTAAGCTTGCAGATTTTATTTCACATATTGCGATGTCGAGTTCGTGCATAATTTGCGCTGCCTGACGACCGGAGGTGTCCAATGCCACTTATACATGTATTTTTTTCATTTCCCTTTATTTAGTTGGACACGCGATATGGAAATGGACATTGCAATGTTAGCAAGTAACATGCGCCTATGCACGTTTTGAGTTAGTGGATGACGCGTCGTACTTGCGACCACCACACTTTTGCAGGAAGTATACCGAAGGCATGCACTTTGCATGCCAGGGACAGCTTGCGATTCGGCCTACATCAGCTTCATCAGCAACATCTAATTTAGATCAACCGCAGCAGTAATACCTGTGGATTCCCGGTGCCTCAATGACGCCTGGTCGATCTCCCATCAAGGGTAGTACGCTATCTCGAGGGCGTGAACGTCTAGGCACCCACGCTGAAACGTCGGGCGCGTGGTGACACAAGCTGCCTCATCCGGCGCTAGAGCGCGACTTTGTCGATTTCCCTACAGCACACCGACTACGTCTGTGTCCATCGGGTGGCAACTCCCACAGAGGCACCTACGCAGATTACGTTATCGACATAGGCGTGCGCACGGGGGGGGGGCAGAGGGGGGCGGCCGCCCCCCTAGTCATCTAAGAGGGGGGGCGCAAAGTGAGCGCCCCATACATTGTCATAATTAGGAGGGGGGGCGCTGCGACTCGTGGGGGGGGGGGGGGACGCAAAGTCAGCCCCATACATTGACCTAATAGGGAGGGGGGGTGCTGCGGCGAACCTTCGCCCCCCCCCCCCCCCTCCCCTGAAGGGGAACACTGCGCACGCCTATGGTTATCGATATAACGTTCAGGCGTTACGACCAGCAAGAGGTTGGCATACTGCGTGCGCAGTGCGGCTGCATAGGAAAGCGGACAAAGCATACATGCGGTGTCAAATCTGCGCCGAGTACCAATAATTTCAAGCAAGTAATAGCATTACGAAATCCACACGAAGGCTATTGACTTCCGTAGAACATCCGGAAGATGCCCGTGCAAAATCAAGCAAAAAAAGCCGGCAGATTCCCATGCACTGTGGAAATCGATGTAATGCGAAGCAGCCAGGAAGGAGCAAATCATGCTTTACATAATTTGCATGTCATGTTTCACATGTTAGGACCTGTCATTTATGTTCGTCATACAGTCCGTCGCGCAATACCAATTTTGGTGTATATCAAGCTAGCGAACTGGACGCAAGCGCACCATGAGCGTGGCAAGTAAATGGCGTTGTAGATGACATGCATGCCAAGGTTTTCATGTTACCACCTGCCACTTATGTTCGTTATACAGTCATGTCACTCAATACCAAATCTGGTGTATATCAAGCTAACGAAACGGCCGCGAGCGCGCCATGAGCGTGGCGTGTAAATCATGTTGTTCATGACATGCACGTTCATTATTTGCATATTAACACCTGTCATTTATGTTCGTCATACAGTCACGTCACTCAATCCCAAATTTGGTGTATATCAAGCTTACGAACCGGCCGCGAGTGCGTCATGAGCGTGGCATGTAAATCCTACTTCTCATGACAAGTTAGTCATGATTTTCATGATATGACCAGCCATTTGTGTTCGTCCTACAGTCCTGTTATGCCATACCAAATTTGGTAGAAATCCCATTAACGATACGGCCAGTAGAGCACAAGGTCGTAGGCGGCTAGATAGATAGATAGATACGCTCAAAGTCGCCGAAGTTCGCTAAGAAATGCTTGGCATTTAAAACGTGGATGATCCCTCCGTCATAGGAATCGGTATAACACGAAAGTGAAACGTGTCCTTACAGAAGTAGTTGAATGTTTACTATACATTGATATTATATAGCTTGCACAACGTCTATTAGTGTTTGACAGTTATAGCACCGTTTAACGTGGACGCATGCACGTTGGCGCTTGGTGGTAGATCTGTATCCCGACGACTAACGTCCATGATCAATGATTAAACATACCCTTGTGGTCATAGATGCTTGTGGTAGCTGTACTGTGAGAGCGGAATTAGAGAAAGCGGTGTGACCGCCAGAACAGCGTCACTGATTGGACGCCGAAGTTGGGCTAAGGTCGCCTACTCGCAAGACGTTAGAGTTATTAGACACTTTTAGTTTAGCGTACGTAACGAGCCTACGTACGCAGCATGGTTACGGGAGAGAAGTGCGCATGCGCAATGCGTAACGTATCTATTTCGCGGATGCGTGCGTACGCCCGAAAAAAAATCCGGCGCACGCAAACGTAACGAGACGTAGCGCTAGCTACGTGACACTATCGCGAGATCTCGAATGAAAGAGCAGCCAGATTGCAAGATGGCAGAGAACGTAAAAACGCGCATCCGATTATTCAGCTTGACTAGGATGCCAGTGGCCGTTGTAACGGCCAGGTACCGTAGGATGGCGCTAAGAAGCACTCGAAAGCTGTTTCATTTCACATATGATACGTCTAGTTGGACCAAACGCATCCCGGTAAGGTTCATACGGTAAACTAAAGGTGTTGCTGAGCGCAGTGGATAGCATGCCCGTCATCTCTTGTCGCGGACCAAGAGGTCCTAGGTTAGACTCCCGTTGACGGAACTTTTTTCTTTGTCTTCTGATCATGCGTATTTTTTCGGCGTCATTTCCGTGACGGAAATACGTCACTCAAATCTTGGTGGACCCCGGCATAAAACACTTTCGTGTTAAAACAGTGAATTCTTACCATTCGTCATTCCCGATGCGCAAGCCGTCTGGATGGCGCTATCGCTCTCAGACGACTCGTCTTCTGGACGTACTTGCAAGCGGGTCGAATGCGAAATGATTCGCGGGGTCGGCAAGCTCGGCATCTTCCTCTCTGCCGAAGTCGTTGCTGTCGTCGGAGTCTGTTGACAAATATTCGTCCATCGTTGATGGCGCGACAGTTGCCACATGTGCGGCGCGCAGCAGACGATGGAGCTACGCGCGCACGAGGATACGTCACGAAAGCGTGCGCATTCACATACTACCGCCTGGTGGCGCTGCCTGTACCTCGTCGTGACGTCAGGGTACAGTATGAACTGAAAATATCTTTTAAAAACATGCTGTAATTAATTTTTCAGGGCGCACTCACGCTTGCCGATACATTTCCTAGGCTCTTGGAGGCCTGGCCTATCATTTGACGCAAGAAAACGATAAGTGAAAAATTTTGTGTCAGTACTCCTTTGAAGGGACCGACAACTGCCCGGAACATGAAATGAGATGACTCCATTGATGGAAAGATTGTCCGTCGCATTGACTCAAACCAACGCCTCCTTTATTTTATTCAATGCCAGTGCAAACGCTCTCCCCTCAATGGGAGCCGCCGGTCCGCCTTAGTTTAGGGAGTGGTCGTGATGCGACGCCACATGTTGGGTAGGGCTGCTTGCGTCACACGTGCGTCCGAGCGCTTTCGCACGGAATGCGATAGACGCGTTTTCCCTCTCCAATATCATGCGTCTGTCCAATTTGTGCCTTCGTGCTCCTTCTTTGTAGCTCAATGCCGCCGCCGCCACACAGCGCTCGTGAGACACCTCTTAAAGGCAGCGCATGCACTGAAGCGTCGCAGTGGCGCGTCCCCATTGGTTGCCCGCATAGCGCCATGAACGGAGACGCGCTATCTCAAAACACCGCGTCTCTTGCAGAGCCAGCGTGACAGCCAACATAGTGAACATGAGGGATTCAAGACGCCGCCCCACGGATCTGCACACAACTGAACAAAAAAAAATGCCCCCCACCTCCCCGAAGGGAATCGTGAGGAAATGCGAATGCATTTCGCGCGCGCTTCACTCCATTTACATATACGTGCGAGCGAGCGGACGGGAGAGTGGGGCGCAGGGAGGAGAGAGAGCGAACGGCGAGAGAAGGAGCGGTGAAGCACTGCAGCTACCCTCTCCTACACTCTCTCCACACACGCGGGAGCTCCGCCGAGCTTCCGCGATGCGAGCGCCCTCACACACCAGAGCGCGCTCCTCCTCTCCACTCACTCTCCGCTACTCCGCCCGCACCACCTGCTCCGGTTGCTAGGGGAGAGGATAAGCGCGCGCGCCCGCAGCTGCTGCTATGGGAGAGGGAGTGAGAGCGGAGAGATAACACCTGCCGGCGCGCACACCTCCTCAACCTATCCTCCTCCTCCTCCTCCGCGGACAACGCCGGACAACGCCAGGATGCCTGACATAGCCCGACTAAGAAATGCATTCGCATTTAAAAATTACTTCATATGATTTCCGTCGTGAGGCACTACATGGCGGGTGCTCTCCCCCATGAACGCAAAGCACACGGGAAGGCTAGGCGATGGGTGAGAGTAGGAAAGGGCTAGAAGAGAGGATGGTGAACGGTTGGAACGGGCGCATTTGGCTGGCATTGATAAAATAGAGGAGGCGTACTTGCTCAAACCAACCATGTTTTTTTCGTGAGAGGTGAATTTATATTTATATTTCTTCATCGAAAGACGCGAACAATGACCTTTGGCGCCACTGGTGGCAAGATCATGAATAATTCGATGTACTCTGTCACGTGACCGTTCATTGCTGTACGCGGTCGAGGATCTTTTTGTTGGTATTGAAATATTCGTTTCTTTAATTAAAAGATATTACTCCATAAAAATGTACACATAGGCCTGCGTTAGTAGTATGCCTTTAAAGCGGCGCTGCCTTCGCGTGACGTAATGATCCCATGCTCGTCAGCGCGTCTTGAGCAACTTTTCCGCGTGCTCATGCAACCGCGCACGCAGTTTTCCAGGTCGCTAAGATTTTTGAGCTACATGATATTGCTACCTACTCTTCGTCTCAAAAATGACGCGGACTGCTACTCGGCGCGGCCGTGCATATGCGTAGTGACGTTTTCGGCGACAAGGCTTGGCTCGTGTATCGAGAGAGTAACGACGCCGGGAAAAGCCATCCATGGCACAGGCGCAGGCAACCTTGGGCACAGGCGCACACAACACGGTACAAATACAGGGAAGGTGTATAATGCCACATCATCTCATTGTAGCAGCTTGTTATTAAGGCGAAAGCCTTTAATGTCTCATGCTCACGTCCGTCCGTGCCCGCCCGTCCGTATCCGTCCGTGTCCGTTCGTGTTTGTCCGTCCGTGCCCGTCCTCCGTGCCCGTCCGTGTCCATCCGTCCGTCCGCCCGTCCATGTCCGTCTGTCCGTCCATCTATCCGTCCGTCCGTATGTCCGTCCATGTGTTCATCTGTCCGCCCGTGTCCGACCGTCCTTCCGACCGTCCGTGTCCGTGCATCCGTCCGTCTGCCTGTCCGCCCGTGCCCGTCCGTGTTTGTCCGTCCGCCCTTGCGCGCGCAGCGCAGGTAGAGGGGGGACAGGTGGGAGAGGGGTGTGAGCGGCGATGCGGCGGGTAGCTTCGACGGCGGCGACAGAACGCCGCGCGCAGCGTTTCATTAGAGGTTTTTAGGAGCGAAGCTCCTTAGGCCGGCACCCCTACGTCGCCGTCGCCATTGAAGCTCCCTGGCACGGTGCCAGCTTTGGCGTCTCCCTCTCACGCGGGAGGATAAATGAGCCTTATGAGCGCTGGAACGCGGATGGCGTCTGAACGATGCGCAAAGCGCGAGAATACGAACGCATGCGAAACGGAGGCAGATTAGTCTCCTTCTCCCTCTTTCTCCGACTTTGCCCTCTCCCCTCAAACCGGCGAACGCGTGAAACTATCACTTCACCCTGTCGTCCGCCCAGTGGTTGGTCCGTTGCCTGGACAATGAAACGCCGCACGCGTCCCATTTCTAGGAGCTTCGCTCATCGGTTGTATTCGTACACGGAACTGCTAGTTTTAGTCTTTCCGGTGTTCCGGTAAAGCAAAGGCGTGGCATATTACCGGATAGCGTGTCCCGTAGCTGCCGCCACTTCAAGTGGCACCATCTATGGAAGATAGTAGACAACAAACAAACACGCAATCTACGACCTCCGAAATCCCGGGAGCGCCACTCACTAAGCCTACAGCATTGATTATTTGACTAAGTCTCTAGAAAACACAGCCGATTAGACACAAATACTTTGCTGTCGAAGCTTAAGGACATAAATATCAAGCAAATAAAAACATCTATTCGAAACTAGCGAGCTACAGAGCGCACAACGGCCACTTGATAGATTCGAGGTGGAAGGCAACCGGTTTCAGCGGCGCGGCCATGTTTTCCGGGCGCGCGCATGCGCAGTTCACACCCGGTATTCCGGTACACGCAAAGTATTTTGCGTATAGCGGTGTGCCGGACAGACTAAAAAAATTGGGGGGACCCTTAAGCTTCGCCTTTAAGAGTTGAACGCGATAGCGATATCCCGTCCCTACTGCGTACTTCAATCACTTAGTGCATACTATGTAATGGGTAGTATGGTTTAAACCAGGAGAAATTATGCGCGGCAAATGTGGGAAATGTTTTCGAACTTGCTATGCACCCACTACGTGGTGTTAAGGGAATACGCGCAGTAAGGTGTGTGCCGTTTGTAATGGGTGGCTGGCTTTAAACTATGGAATCGTTATAATAGTCACATATTCTGACGCCCGATGGCAATTTACGCTTGTACCACGCAATATTCCTGGGATATTACATGTTATATTGCGACGCCTATATAAAGGACGCTTGCGTTTGCGAAGCATGGAAGTTATTTTCACTGCATTTCCAAGCAGAGGAAGTTATTTTCACAGTATGTCCAAGCAGAGGCATCGCTGT
>JALIZH010000137.1:815000-841694 GCA_030522465.1 Rhipicephalus appendiculatus
TTCGCGAGCTTTTCCTGAGCGAACGCGCCGTCTTGTTTGCCACTTGCTTTACCGTGACGGGCGACGACAGGATACACTGTGATGGGCTCCGACTACAGGACACGCTGACAGCTTCCAGCACTTAAGGGCCTTCGCTCCTAAAAGAAAAAGCGGAGAGAGAAACAAGAAGGCCATCCACCTACGCCCTTCCTTACAGGCTTGGAACAACTATAGAGCAAAGCATCCATAATTTTAAATGCGAAGCATTTCTTAGCGAACTTCGGCGACTTTGAGCGTATCTATCTATCTATCTATCTATCTATCTATCTATCTATCTATCTATCTATCTATCTATCTATCTATCTATCTATCTATCTATCTATCTATCTATCTATCTATCTATCTATCTATCTATCTATCTATCTATCTATCTATCTATTTTTATTTATTTATTTATTTATAGGATACTGCAGGCCCATGAGCGGCCCAAGCAGGAGTGGTTACATATACATTCAACTGAGAATTATACATAGTACATAGTTAGATTCGTACAACAACAAGAAAGAAACAAAAAAAAAGTAACAAAGAAAAAAAACAAAAACAAAAAAAATGCCAGCACTGTAGCACACATAAAAAAGGGATCTATCTATCTATCTATCTATCTATCTATCTATCTATCTATCTATCTATCTATCTATCTATCTATCTATCTATCTATCTATCTATCTATCTATCTATCTATCTATCTATCTATCTATCTATCTAGCCGCCTACGACTTTGTGCTCTCCTGGCCGTATCGTTAATGGGATTTCTACCAAATTTGGTATGGCATAACATGACCGTATGACGAACATAAATGGCTGGTCATATCACGAAAATCATGACTAACTTGTCATGAAAAGTATTATTTACATGCCACGCTCATGGCGCGCTCGCGGCCGTTTCGTTAGCTTGAGATACACCAAATTTGGTATTGAGTGACATGACTGTATGACGAACATAAATGACAAGTGGTAATATGGAAATCATGACATGTCATGAGCGACATGACCTGCATTCCGCGCTCATGGCGCGCTCGCGGCCATTTCGTTAGCTTGATATACACGAAACTTGGTATTGAGTGACGTGACTGTATGACGAACATAAATGACAAGTGGTAATATGGAAATCATGACATGTCATCAGCGACATGACTTGCATGCCACGCTCATGGCGCGCTCGCGGCCGTTTCGTTAGCTTGAGATACAACAAATTTGGTATTGAGTGACATGACTGTATGACGAGCATAAATGACAAGCGGTAATATGGAAATCATGACATGTCATGAGCGACATGACTTGCATTCCACGCTCATGGCGCGCTCGCGGCCGTTTCGTTAGCTTGATATACACCAAATTTGGTATTGAGTGACATGACTGTATGACGAACATAAATGACAAATGGTAATATGGAAATTATGAGATGTCATGAGCGACATGACTTGCATTCCACACTCATGGGGCGCTCGCGGCCGTTTCGTTAGCTTGATATACACCAAATTTGGTATTGAGTGACATGACTGTATGACGAACATAAATGACAAATGGTAATATGGAAATTATGAGATGTCATGAGCGACATGACTTGCATTCCACGCTCATGGGGCGCTCGCGGCCGTTTCGTTAGCTTGATATACACCAAATTTGGTATTGAGTGACATGACTGTATTACGAACATAAGTGGCAGATGCTAACATGAAAATCTTGGCGTGCATGTCATCTACAACGCCATTTACATGCCACGCTCATGGTGCGCTTGCGTCCAGTTCGCTAGCTTGATATACACCAAAATTGGTATTGCGCGACGTGACTGTATGACGAACATAAATGACAGGTCCTAACATGTAAAACATGACATGCAAATTATGTAAAGCATGATTTGCTCCTTCCTGGCTGCTTCGCATTACATCGATTGCCACAGTGCGTGGGATCTGCCGGCTTTTTTTCTTTAATTATGACTGTGTGCTTTGTAAATGGTGGGACTTAGACCAACCACTCGTTCCGCAATTCATGTGTTTTGACGCCTGGTGTTATAAGCTTCTACCAAGCAATATTAGATATATTAATTACACTCATCGCGCTACATAACATTCATACTGTATTTTTTCCGAAGCGTTTTCGAGCAAGGGTGTGGCGTGCCATGCAGAAGTCCTGGGCTCAATTTCCTCCCCAACCAAATATATTTTTTTCTTTCCTTGCATTTATCTCCATTTTTAATTTGCTCACAAACAACGCTGATTTCTCGCCCACAAGCAATGCCACCGGCACCGACGCCGCAATTTTTGCGAAACGAGCTCTCTAACGCGATCGAGTTAACATAATTACCGCGAAATTGCCCCTTTTCCCGCACGGTTCGCAGAATGCGGTCTCCCCTTTTATTCTGTAGCATGGTGATCGAAGTGTCTGTCCAGTGTCGAATCAACACACTCCTAGGTCCGATAGCTGAGAAGGGCAGGAACAAATATCAGAAGGGTTTTGAAAGATCAGAAGGGCTGAAAGATCAGAAGGGTTTTGAGCATTGCTAGCCATGCTTTAGGCCTGTATTGAACACTTGTTTGCGGGTTTGATCACGCCACGGGGTGGTATCTATACGGACGAAAAGCCGGGCATCTAAAGTGTTACGCACGTAAAACTCATGCTATAGCCTTAGGGCATCTGTGCTCCGAGCGAGGCTCGCGCTGCCACCACTGTCACGGTCACGAACGTGCGCGTGGCTTTGCATCGAAACAGTGGGCCACCGGATGCGCTTAGGAGGTTCTGCGCGACCACCTAAAGCTCGGTATACACACGCAGGCAGTGGCTTCAGCGACACTCACTCCAGCTCTTTCCGCGCTGAGAGCCGTCCGTTTCCTCAATACTGGAACGCCGTCCTTCGCGGGGATTATCCCGTCGCAAACATGTAAATTTGACGCAAGCGTGGCCGGCGCGGTTGCTCGAAGAAGAAAAGGAGGGAAGAGGGGGTGCTTTGGTCAGCTGCGCGCGGCATGTATGCGTTGTATCGCCGCCACCATGCGTTGTATCGTGCACGGTCTCGAGTGCGCGAGGCAGCAGGTGTTTTCCGGAGGCGTCTCCATATATTCGCGCGTTCGCGTGAGTCGCCCCGTATCTTCGCAGATCGCGTGTCGATCCTTGGCCCCGATGCCGAGTGCGCTGTAAAAGTCCAGCGCGGAACTGAAGCGCATGGTAATAAGGGCGAGGGGTGAACCGTCACCGAGAATCCTCGAATCCGAGAGTTATTATACTGAGACTCGAGCGGTCCGAGCTCGAGGTCGCAACACAAAAATGATGACCCAGACTGCTGTGTATGAACAAACCCTCTCAAAAGCAACACGTGGCCTATACTGTGAGAACTGGGTTTCCGCGGAAGAGCGACAGACGTCTCGCTTAGTGTCTCACGCCTTTCGACTATGACTGCTTCTCTGAAAAACTCCACGAGGCTTTCAAAGCCTGAGAGGCATGATTTCCAGTGTGCATATACTTGAAGTGGAACCAAACCAACACAGGCAACGATCGCCTGAGCTGAGTTTGTCCCCCCCTCTTCTGTACTCAGTGTGTACGGAGCTGCGAACCAACCGCCGTGGAGTCGGAAGCTCACGCACTGAACAGAACTTGCGCTACGCGAAGGGTACCATTAGTTGGTACAGCATGGTCTAAGGCCCGTATTCTGAAACGCTCCTTACCTCAGACCATTTCCTTACCTTACGTGAGGAGCCCTTCATGCCTCCTTACCTTAAGGAGCTCCTTGAGGGAGCCAGCGTATTCTGAAAGCTTCCTTCTGCCTTCCTTTGCTAAGGGCCGCCTCAGTAAGGTAAGGAGCGTGTTTCGCATGTCTGGGATCGAGAGTACCTGTGAAATACGGACGAAACGGCCTTTTTTAAGCAAGAATAAGGAATATTTTTTCCGTATACCGGTGAATAATTACGTGCACACTCCTTTTTCGCTACATAGGCGCACATCCTTTCCCGTTTATTTAACTTTCGCCTGTTGCAGCAGCAAAAAAGGATGGTCGAGCAACCTTAGAGCTCATTGCTTTCATTGATGAATTTCAACGTCCCGTTGCGTGACATGAGTAATAAAGGTCGTTTAAAAAATTTAGGACATTCGTAAGATTAATTTTCAGAACCGAGTAGTGTTAAGCTTACGAAATTTCCTCGCTTTGGCGAAATTTCGTTTCCAGTCAACTTAGGTCCAAGTAAATGATTGTTTACTGTTCAGAGCAAGGGCGTGCCTATCGGGTCGTGCATCGCGCCTTCTTAGAGCGACCTGTTGAAAACCACCTATTTTCTTTACTTATTCTCGGTCAAACACTCCTCTCCATACGAATTTGGGGGGGGGCGGGGAGACCCAGGCCCGTAGCCAGAAATTTTTTTTCGGGGGGGGGGGGGGGCACCTGTTGAAAACCACCTATTTTCTTTACTTATTCTCGGTAAAACACTTCTCTCCATACGAATTTGGGGGGGGGGGGCGGGGAGACCCAGGCCCGTAGCCAGAAATTTTTTTTCGGGGGGGGGGGGGGGCACCTGTTGAAAACCACCTATTTTCTTTACTTATTCTCGGTAAAACACTCCTCTCCATACGAATTTTGGGGGGGGGGGAGACCCAGGCCCGTAGCCAGAAATTTTTTTTCGGGGGGGGGGGGGGCACCTGTTGAAAACCTTGAAAACCACCTATTTTCTTTACTTATTCTCGGTAAAACACTCCTCTCCATACGAATGTTGGAGGGGGGGGAGACCCAGGCCCGTAGCCAGAAATTTTTTTTCGGAGGGGGGGGGGGGTGGCACCTGTTGAAAACCTTGAAAACTACCTATTTTCTTTACTTATTCTCGGTAAAACACTCTTCTCCATACGAATTTTTTTTTTGGGGGGGGGGGGAGACCCAGGCCCGTAGCCAGAAATTTTTTTCGGGGGGGGGGGGCACATGTTGAAAACCTTGAAAACCACCTATTTTTTTTACTTATTCTCGCTAAAACACTCCTTTCCATGCGAATTTTTTTAGGGGGGGGGGGGCGGGCCCCTTAGCCCCCCCCCCCCTGGCTACTGGCCCGCACAGAGCTTGTGCACAGAGCTTGTGCACAAGTACAAGGTATCGATTAGCAAGGACAAATCGGATGCAGTGTCACTGATAGGCACTGCAGAGAAGCACCCCTTCAGTGCGAGGAGCGAGGTAAGGAGGCATGAAGGTTGCCCTAGCGCTACCTTAACTTGAGGGAGCACCAAGGAAGGCCTCAGTGAGGGAACCTTGGTAAGGAGCGTTCCAGAATACGCAGTAAGGCGTCCTCAAGCAGTTAAGGCCCCCCTTACTGAGGTAAGGAGCGTTTCAGAATACGGGCCTAAGTGGCCAATAAAAATGTAGCGACAGATTGACCATGTCACAGTCAGTCAGATTGTGTCATGGCAATAAATCAAACAGCGCCATGTGTAAGTCCGTCAGATTGACCGTGTGACTAACTAACTAACTAACTAACTAACTAACTAACTAACTAACTAACTAACTAACTAACTAACTAACTAACTAACTAACTGACTTACTGATTGTTTATTAATTATTAATTAATTAATTAATTAATTAATTAATCAACTGACTAACTGATTAACTACCTCACTGATTAACCATCTATATAATTAACTGGTTAACTAACTAATTAGTTAACTAACTAACTAACTAACTAGCTAACCAGCTAACTAACTAATTAACTAATTAATTAACTAACTAACTAATTAGCTAACTAACTAACCAACCAACCAACCAACCAACTAACTAACTATATTGCGAACATCGTCGAATTGCGCAGTATTGCCAGATGCTGCAATTGTGGCATTTCACGCCAATCAGAGAGGTTTTATGAGTCCTCTAGTCCAATAAGAGCGGACAAGATGGCGAATTCAACAGTGTAACGGAAGTTGCACATGAGAAGGATAGCAGCCAAAGTTGTCCTAAAGGCATTTGAACTATCCTCGGATACAAATAAAGAAAAAAAAGCCGGCAGATCCCACGCACCGGGGGGAATAGATGTAATGCGAAGCAGCCAGCAAGGAGCGGCATACATGTAAGTCACGGCGCAAATGACATGCATGTCAATATTTTCATGTTACCACCTATCACATACGCTCCTCATGGAGTTGCATCGCGCAACACCAGTTTTGGTCTGTATCAAGCGAGCGAAACGACCTCGATCTCACCATGAGCTTGGCATGTAAATCATGCTACGCATGACATGCAAGTTCATTATTTTTTTATTGCCACCTGTCATATATGTTCGTCATACAGTCACATCGCGCAGCACCAATTTTGGTGCATATCAAGCGAGCGAAATGGCCATAAGCCCACCGTGAGCGTGGCACGTAAGTCACGGCGCACGTAACATGCATGTCATTATATTCATGTTATCACCTGTCATATATGTTCGTCATACAGTCACGTAGATCAATACCAATTTTGGCGTTTATCTATCGAGGGAAATGGCCACGAGCTCACCATGAGCGTGTCATGATATTCATGTCATTATTTTCCTGTTACCACCTGTCATATGTGTTTGTCGTACAGTCAGTCACACAACACCAATTTTGGTGTATATCAAGCGAGCGAAACGACCGCGCGCTCACCATGAGCGTGGCATGTAAATCATGCTATGCATAACAAGTAATTATTTTTCTATTACCATCTGTCGTATATGTTCGTCGTACAGTCACGTCGCGCAACACCAATTTCGGTATATGTCAAGCGAGCGAAATGACCGCGAACTCGCCATGAGCGTGGCAAGTAAGTCATGGTACACATGACATGCATGTCATTATTTTCATGTTACCACCAGTCATATATGTTCGTCATTTAGTCACGCCGCGCAATACCAATTTTGGTGAAGATCAAGCGGTTGCAACAACCGCGAGCTCACAATGAGCGTGGCATGTAAGTCATTGCATACATGCCATGCATATCATGATTTTCATGTTACCACCTGTAATTTGTGTTTGTGATACAGTCACGTCACGGAATACCAGTTTTGTTACATATCAATTAAATTGAACGGCCGTGAGCGCCCCGAGACCATAAGATGTATATCGTGAATTACATGACATGCGTGTCATGACTAGCACCTGAAGACTTGTCCAGTTAGGTTTGTCATACACTCCTCTCATGGCCTAGAAACTTTGGTATATATCAAGCGAACGAAAACGGCTGCAAGAGCGCCAAGACCGTGGTAAGTAAATCATGCCGTTTATGACAAGCATGTCATGATTTTCATGATATGAGCTGACATTTATGTTTGTCATACAGTGATGTTACGCCATGCCAATTTTGGTATAAATCCCATGAACCAAACGGTCCATGAGAGCACAAAGTTGTAGGCGGCTAGATAGATAGATAGACACATACATACATACATACATACATACATACATACATACATACATACATACATACATACATACATACATACATACATACATACATACATACATACATACATACATACATACATACATACATACATACATACATACATACATACATACATACATACATACATACATACATACATACATACATACATACATACATACATACATACAGACAGAGGTAGGTAGGTAGGTTTTGTGCCTCGTTTCTGCGCTCCGAGAGGCTGCGTGGTCAACAACAAGTTTCATTATGCGATCGCCCCTGTACTGTCACGCCGCTTGGCTCGTATCACGACAGCTTGTGCGACGATGCAGTTGAACCAAATTACGGTGTGTAAATACTCTTGAGGCTTGCAGAACTTCATGCTGAACGACCGAACGCTCCTAGCAAGATTACTGCACGCGGTTATAAGTGCACGGTGCCATACGCAGCGACCACCACTAAAGGGGACACTCTTTCAGGCCACTTTATGCATATGCACAAATTTTTAACGAGCACGCTTGCGAGTTATCCTCGCTAAGCTTCAAGCGCTAATCCCGACATCGATCGGTGACATTGGATTGAAACAGGAAGTATGCGACTGGCATCTCCACCGAGGAGACCGCGGGCGCCAAATTCCACGTTGCGTCTCGGCGCATACCATAGGGATTAATCTATTAGAAGGAAATTGCGAGAAACACCCGAGCGGATGGTTTACAGCGCTACGTTCTCTTTTACATATCGTGATATTAATGAACAGCGATGGAAAACTGCCAGCTCGACGTGGCTTCTCGTTCGCTGGACTGCGTAAGCAAAACAAAACTTGCATAGTTTTGTTTTGCTTTTTGTTTTACGTTGTAAAACGTTTATTTGACAATCGAACCTCAAGCTCATTCAAGGTCATTTACGAGTTTATCAAAGCCCCTGAATTTTCTCCCTTAATGTGAGTTTTGTTCTAATACGATTTCAGAAAATAAAAAGAAAACATAGATAAACTCCCTGTAATTCGTAGAACCTTTGTGGTTTGACGTCAAGGACGTAAACAATTAACGAGACTTTGCCCCTTAATTGCCAGAGCAACAGGTGCTCGCGCTGTGAGCTGAACCGATCAGCACTATACAGCCGCTTTTGTAAATACATCTTGCCTACAGTACAACTGCCTCGTCATTCGCACAACATTGTAACATCATTAAAACAATGTTCGTATAGTGCAGGGGTCTCAAACTCACCTCAGCCAGCGGGCCGCAGTGACGCAATTTAGTCCCGCAAGGGCCGGGGCAGTGTAGAAGATAGAAGCGGGGGGGGGGGGGGGAGGGTTGCGGGGAGTTTGTGCAGTTTACCAGCAAACGCCTGCCATTTGAAAGAAAGCTTTCCCATATCTCATATACAGGTCATTTATGAAGGAGATTTGGTGCCAAGATTCCAACAACCCTTTTATACCGATCTCCAAAATGACTCAAATCTGGACACCGATTGTGAAATATAACTTTTGTTTCACGGTTATGTTTGAAAACAAGGTGAACACATGGGATGTCCCGCGGAGACAATGCCTTGAACCAGTCAGGCCTGTGTAGCTCACGAACATACTTAATAAGAAAATTAAAAAAAGTGTGGGGCAAAGACAGTCATGTGCGGGCCGCGTGTTTGAGACCCCTGGTATAGTGTGTGAGTAAAAGTTGAATTCGGTTAGAAAACTACTGTCGACATCACCCTACATTTTTACAGGAAGTATGTGGTAGAGGGGCTATGAAAGACTATTGTTATGTGGTTTTGACGTTGATGAAGGCAGCACTCGGTGTGTTCAAGACGAAACTTTTTTATCTGGGCGAACTTTGCACCCGGAAACTGAAAAGGTACATACAAGCAGTTTAAGCTGTACACTGATAACGGCGAGCAGAGCGTCGGCCGTCGGTAATCTGACAAGCGGTAAAGCGCGTCACCTTTTATACATGTGCTATCGAATATTCCAGCGTTATCGTTGGTAACCGCGTAAGCCTTCTAATAAACTAGACTATGTGCGTCCTGCGCACGATCTTAACGGAATGATCCTAAACAATCGCGAAGCTTCTGAAACATAGCGACGCGATCTGCGCCGAGCGTTGCAAGCAGTCTTTGAGGGTAAAATCAAAATACATCACAATAACGCGCGTGGCACTATATGTTCTCTAAATAATAAAAGTGCGTCGCTATCATACGAGTGATCACGGTACTGCGAGAAGTCATTCGTCATACATACGCGCGTGCATGTTAGTGAGACACGCGGCTGCACGCAAGACAACACTGGCGCCTAATTTCCTTGCTTCCATCACGGCCTTAGGAGTTGCTCGTAACCGAACAAGGGCGATTTGAGATAACAGTGGCCGCTTTATGAATGCCATATATGCACTTACACATTCATTTTCTGTTTTTCGTTTTTGTTGTTCTCGTTCCCTTAAATAGGGGGTAATTTATTAACCGACAAAGTTGTTATGAGTACAGCGCGAGCGTTGTAACTGACGCTCCAACTCTCAGGCGCCCGGTTCACTTATCCGAGCGGGGTGAAGCTTCTTGAGACGTGATTAACGGCCGCTCGCGTATGCAGGCAACGTTGCAGAGACTCTCTCGCACGGTGGGGGGGGGGGGGGGTTAATTAAAGGCGAAGAAGCTGGCGTACACGCGTGCATAACACTGGCCTCCGGACGAAATAGCTGCGGTCGCTGACAGCGTGAAACGTACCGAAGTCGCTTTCCTTGGACGATGCATCGGCCGTGAGGCGCCCGGTGCGTGCTTGTACTAACACGCGGGCGATGCTAGCCCCGAGACGCCGGCAACGCGCGATCCTTCTGATGCGTGCACGAGCAACGGCAACTTCCATATACACAGTGAGACGCGTGCCTTGACGATGACGCGGGAGGCGTCGGTAATCCTTTAACGCCGAAAAGCGTTCCGCACGATTCGCGAGTGTTTAACGACGAAGCGATGCGGGAGCCGTAAAGTGCGAGCGGGATGTACGTACGAAGAGGCTGTCGGAGGGTGAGGTTAATTGAAACGTCTCCGCGAAGCAGGCTGCCGTAAATCACCCGGCGCCGACTTGCGCCCGCAAATACGTTTAATCCCGCGACAACGCGCACGCACGCTCGTGACAAGTGTATGAGGAATAGATTTCGGTTCGCGCATGCTTCGCGGCGCAGTTTTTAAAGTACCGACATTCATAACTGCTCGCAGTATTAAGTGTGAGGAATTGCGCGTTAAGTACAGAAAAATAGAGAGACAAAGAAAGCAGGAGAGGAAGAAGCGAGAGGTTAACCAGACTATAACTACCTGATCGGGTCACTATTGAAGAGTGTAATTAGGGCGGAAAAGTTCGGAAAAGAACGATACGAGGAACTACTGACCCAACGAGCACAAGAAAGACAGTAGATGGCGTCTACACTTCTAAAGTCAGTCCTGTTGTTGTTTAAAACTATACACACACGAACGCTTCTAGTGCAACCATAGCGCTTGTGTGGTTTTGAACTAACGTAAATTGCCGAGCAAGCGCCCCCCCCCCCTTCCCCCCCCCCCCCCCTTACGGTGAAGGATAATCCAACCAGATTTGGGTGGGGGGGGCGCTTGCTTGGTCCCGAGACGGTCATTGGTGCTTAGTTGGCGCTTATTTCAGATCTTCCGAAAAAGAAAGGGGGGGCGCTTGCTCGGGTGCGGGCGCTTGCTCGGCGTTTTACGGTGAGTCCAAAAATTAAATGTTTTTGCGTGTACAGTGTGATTTTTTTTTTTTACAGTGTGGCACAAGTCGCTTTCAGCTGTGTCTGTAGGCTCCCCTTTTTGTAAATGTTCTGAATGTTCAGTGCGTTTCGAAATGGGGCTGCTCCATTCGAAATGGGAGTGCTACCTTGTTCATGCGATTTTCGACATTTTTATTATCGGTTATCAACACTGGTTGCACTATAGCTGCGTCGGTTTCTTCACAGCGGGGACATCTGATCAATTATCATGACATCTGCCACAGGTGTGACTATTCTGTTGTTCATCATAGTAAGTACGGAAAATACGAGCTGTGGCTCGCATTGGGAGGGGGGGAGGGGCATCCCTATGTCGCAGTCACCGCCACAATTGTCGTGATTGCTGTGGGGTCAATAATTTGCGCTGTTTAAAGATACACAAGCGTAAAGCTTGTACTGCAGAATTGCCCTCGAAGAAACATTTACTGGTTTATCTTATACTGAAGACTAAAGCTGTCTTTGATCTTGCTTAACGTAGTTGTTTATAGTCACGTGGTGCAGCGCACAGTATAATATGACTTTTTGAGCTCACTGTCATTTCTTTAATGCCTGTACTTCCCAAAGCTTGCACGCACACGTTCGATAGAAGGGAAACAAAGGCTTAAAGTTGCACATCGATTTTAAGGCACGTGTACATTACATAAGTAGTTTAGCTCTTCACGTCACTTGGTTTGGTGAGCGAGCAAATAGGAGGCAAAAATACTCACACGGTCCCTCATGGGTTTGCCTAAAATGACTCGAAGGCAAAAGACATCTTCTCCTTCTCTTCCTCTTCTTTTTTTCTTCTCGTCCGCCGCGGAGAATCAGTGGCTATTGCGCTCGGCTGCTGACCCGAAGGCCGCGGATTCGATCCCGGCCGCGGCGGTCGCATTTCGGTGGAGGCGAAACGCTAGATGCCCGTGTACTGTGCGATGTCAGTGCACTTTGAAGAATACCAGATGGTTGCAATTCCCGGAGCCCTCCACTACGGCGTCCCTCATGATCACACCGTGGTTCTGGGACGTGAAACTCCAGATATTAATATTACCTTTTAGATGCGAAGCATCTTATGCTCGGGGCTGTGTCCGTCCCTCCCGCGTCCCGCGTCCGGCGTCCCGCGTCCGGTTACTTTCATCAAGTAGGGAAGCGCCCACTATGCGAACCAGAACACTGTAGTACAAACATTGAAATACACTTTGTACATTCCAGAGTGTGTACGGCGAAAGCGTGTGGCCATTCGACTGACTATATCATGTCTTTTTTAGATGCGAAGCATCTTATGCTCGGGGGCTCTGTCCGTCCCTCCCGCGTCCCGCGTCCGGCCACTGTCATGAAGTAGGGAAGCACCCATTATGCGAACCAGAACCCTGTAGTAATATGAAGGCCGTCAACCCTAACACAGTCATCAGAGTCATGGCCGAGAGCACAGAGAGGCTGCTTAGCAATGGCTAGGCAGGTGGTGTCTGTCGCCCAGGTTGACCCCATTCTTTGAGTCATGGCCGAGAGCACAGAGAGGCTGCTTAGCAATGGCTAGGCAGGTGGTGTCTGTCGCCCAGGTTGACCCCATTCCTTAATCTTGCTTGCATGTGTTTGAAGGGGGCTTAGTCCGTCCCTCCTTCCCGCGTCCCACACCACCACAGCGCATGCGCGTCCCCTCCCTCTCCTAAGCTCACCCCCCTTTCTCTCCTCTGGGAATCGTCTACTCTACGGAGCGGCCCCCCGCGTCCCACACCCGCCACAGCGCATGCGCGTCCCCTCCCCTGTGCTCTCCTACGCTCACGCCCTTCCTCTACTCTAGGAATCATCTACGCTACGGAGCGGCGCATGCGCGTCCTCTCCCCCTCTCTCCTCTAGGAATACTCTACGGAGCGGCTCCGGCGTCCCACAGCGCATGCGCGTCCTCTCCCCCCTCTCTCCTCTTGGAATAGTCTACTCTACGGAGCGGCTCACGCGTCCCACACCCCCCACAGCGCATGCACGTCCCCTCCCCCCTCTCTCTCCTCTCCTACGGTCCCCCCCCGTCCTTTCCTCTAGGAATCCTCCACGGAGCGGCGCGAACGACAGGTGGTGTGACCGCTGCTTACTCCGCTGGGGGGCGCCACGGTAGTTCCGCGGTATGAAATTGACGGAGCACGCGCGCCTCATTCTCTCTCCTGCGCAGCGCCGCCATGAGCGCCCGGACCACTGCCGCGAAAAGAGAGCGGCGACGTTCCTCCCGCTCAAGCTAATTATCTCCCCGCTGCTTCGCATCCACACATGGTTCCCTTTAGCGGGAGATGGGGAATTTTTAGATGCGAAGCATCTTATGCTCGGGGCTTTGTCCGTCCCTCCCGCGTCTGGCGTCTGGCGTCCTGCGTCCCGCGTCAACCACTACAACCGTCAACCACTACAACAGTCACCAGAGTCATAGCCGAGAGCACAGAGTGGTTGCTTAGCAATGACGCTAGGGCTCTTCGGAACAACAATGAAATGGACTACTTCCCTTTCGTCCAGGTTGTCAGGCAAGCCGACGCCTCCTTCTCGAGTCTACTGACCAAGGAGACGGAAGGGCTCTCGACGACAGCGAAGTGGCTTTGCTGGAGAGTCGCTTGCTTACCGCGGAGGGGGCGCGCCCCAGCGGCAGTGCGCCTCTTCTACAGTAACGAAGACGTCAACACCTTCGTGGCGGCCACTTGCTCCGACAACAACGACCAACAACAAGTCGTGCGAGCCCAGGACACCTTCCTGGGATGCGCAACGAAAGAAGCCATGGAGAAGGTGGCCTAGATGTCTAACGCAGAATTAGCTAACCTACCCAAGCAAATCCTACTAGTCTACGACAAGCCCTACATCATAACGGCTAACATAGACGTCATCGACGGCCTCGTAAACCGCGCAGTGGGAACCCTAAAACTGTGTGAACGAAGAGTCGTACAGCAATCCCATCAAGACCAAGAAGACGCGTTCCCAGACGATTGTGGTTACAGTTCGACGTTCCCACAACGGGGAAGCTCGCTCGACTTCACTCCAACCACTCAGTGAGCGAGGCGAATCGTTTGGGCTATGACGTTGACACGACCCCCTTGTGCAGGCGAGCGCCATAACCGTACACAAGTCCCAGGGAGGAACTTAGTCTTCCATCGCATACGAATACTCGAAGACGCACCCACAGAACCTCGTTTACGTTGCCGTAAGCAGGTGCACCAACATTCAGAACCTCTACCTGACTAGCGCTGCTGATGACCATCGCTTCCACCACAAGAACGACAACGTGGACAAGAACATGATCGACGAATTCAAACGTCTCGACACCGTCACTCAGCCTTACGTCCGCGCTTTCCGAGAAGACGTCAACCCCGAAACAGAGTTCACTGTAGCACTGATAAACAGCCAGTCCCTCAACGCACACGCCAGAGACATCGAACGTGATCGCGTCATAACCTAAGCAGACGTGCTCTGTCTCACAGAAACGTGGAACTCCGCAAGACCGACGATCAACGGCTACGAAGCGATCGTGTGTACTGAAGAGGCAGAACGTCCTGCCGGTGGTGTCGCCATATACGATCCACGCAAAAGTCTTGAATCTAACCTACCGGCCAAGGACACAACGGAGAGCACTCGGCCGTTAGACTCTACTTTGACAACGACGACAACATCGTAATTATCACAATGTATCTCGCACCCAACATCTCCAGAGGGACCGTCGAATGGCACAGTACACAAAGACATACAGACACGCGCCCTTCGTACTTGCGAGTGATTTCAACGTGGATATAACGACGAAAAACTAGCAGTTGTTCCGTGTACGAATACAACCTATGAGCGAAGCTCCTTAGAAATGGGACACACACGGCGTTTCAATGTCCAGGCAACGGACCAACCACTGGGCGGACGACAGGGTGAAGCGATAGTTTCGCGCCTTCACCGGTTTGAGGGGAGAGGGGAGAATCGAAGAAAGAGGGAGAGGGAGACTAATCTGCCTCCGTTTCGCACGCGTTCGTATTCTCGCGCGTTGCGCATCGTGCAGACGCCATCCGCGTGCCAGCGCTCATAAAGCCGATATATCCTCCCGCGTGAGGGGGAGACGCCACTGCTGGCACCGTGCCAGGGAGCTTCAACGGTGACGGCGACGGCGGGGTGCCGGCCTAAGGAGCTTCGCTCCTAACAATTGGCTGGTCCACCACATGCTAGACGTGTACTCGTTGCGATGCATTTCCTACGACTCTAGAAAAGCAAAGGCCGTCGTCTTCAAAACGCCCCGTGCACCGACGCTAGGAATCGCATACGTTCTCTATAAACAAATAGACACGCAACCACCACATTCTCCCTCTTCTCTTATACATTCTCATTGCTCCTCTCAATAAAATTACACAATCTCACTCAAGCTAACCATCTCTCCGCTGCTTCGCATCCACACATGATTCCTTTTAGCGGGAGATGACACAATTTTAGATGCGAAGCATCTTATGCTCGGGGCTCTGTCCGTCCCTCCCGCGTCCCGCGTCCGGCGTCCCGCGTCCACCGTCCCGCGTCCCGCGTCCGGCCACTGTCATGAAGTAGGGAAGCACCCATTATGCGAACCAGAACCCTGTAGTAATATGAAGGCCGTCAACCCTAACACAGTCATCAGAGTCATGGCCGAGAGCACAGAGAGGCTGCTTAGCAATGGCTAGGCAGGTGGTGTCTGTCGCCCAGGTTGACCCCATTCCTTCAGTCATGGCCGAGAGCACAGAGAGGCTGTTTAGCAATGGCTAGGCAGGTGGTGTCTGTCGCCCAGGTTGACCCCATTCCTTAATCTTGCTTGCATGTCTTTGGAGGGGGCTTAGTCCGTCCCACACCACCACAGCGCATGCGCGTCCCCTCCCCCTTTCTCTCCTCTAGGAATCGTCTACTCTACGGAGCGGCCCCCGCGTCCCACACCCCCCCACAGCGCATGCGCGTCCCCTCCCCTGTGCTCTCCTACGCTCACCCCCCTTCCTCTACTCTAGGAATCATCTACTCTACGGAGCGGCGCATGCGCGTCCTCTCCCCCTCTCTCCTCTAGGAATACTCTAATCTACGGAGCTGCTCACGCGTTCCACACCCCCCACAGCGCATGCGCCTCCTCTCCTACGGTCCCCCCCCTGTCCTTTCCTCTAGGAATCCTCTACGGAGTGGCGCGAACGACAGGTGGTGTGAGAGCTGCTGGGGGGCGCCACGGTAGTTCCGCGGTATGCAAATGACGGAGCGCGCGCGCCTCATTCTCTCTCCTGCGCAGCGCCGCGATGAGCGCCCGGACCACTGCCGTGAAATGAGAGCGGCGACGTTCCTCCCGCTCAAGCTAATTATCTCCCCAATGCTTCGCATCCACACATGGTTCCCTTTAGCGGGAGATGGGGAAGTTTTTTTCTTTTACACTCTCAGTGGGATAACACACAAACCGAATGTGTGCGTGTTTTCTTGTTTAATTTTTTACCGCGAGTCGCACCGAGACGCGAGACTAATCTTCCTCCGTTCGCATGCGTTCGTATTTTCTCGCGCTTTGCGCATCGTGCAAACGCCATCCGCGTTCCAGCGCTTAAATTGACGGACCCTTTGTAAATTCCAAAGTGTGTTCCGCGAACGCATGTGTCCATTGTGTCGGTCGGAATGATTCCAAACGCTTGGCACAGCGACGCTACGCAAGCAAAGCGCGAGCGCTGTAGAGTGCGACGCGACCGGCGTCTGTTTGCGCACCCCGGCGGCCACCTGGCTCCGTGCCAGGGCTCGGACGGGCGGACGGACGGATGGACGAACACGGACGGACGGACGGACACGAACGGACGGACGGATGGAAGGATATGGACGGACGGACATGGACGGATGGACGGACGGACGGACGCCGGACGGACGTGAGCATGAGACATTAAAGGCTTTCGCCTTAAAGCTACTGAACTTCTACGAGAAGTCTTGAAGAAGCAGACGTGCACCTAGGGTGTTGTGATGAAAATTCCTTCTTTTGGTTCGTAACGGCCCTCTATGGCTGAGCCACTGAGAGTCTTATTAACAAAGCAGTTGGTTTAAGAAACTAACACACGAAACATTTAATCAAGAATTAAAGTGAAAACTATATATGTACACAAAATTACACTTAGTAAGAAGTTCACTGCACACGGTAAACCACTCCTAATTACAACCAAAACGTAAGTTCAATGATCTAAACTAAATAGTGTAGCCCTAACGCGGCTAAGCGGCCGAGCGGAGAAGAACCCGAGTTCAGTCTGACCAAAACACGGATGCTTGACTGGTCGACTTGACGTAGGCTGGCTGGCGACGACGATAGAGCGGCGGCTGGTGGGCGAGACGTTGAGATGCCAGGGGCAGACGGGGACACGGAGGAACGGCCGGCCACGGATGGACGGATGGGCACGGACGGACGGACGGACGGACACGGGTGGATGGACGGATGAACACGGACGGACGGATGGACATGAACGGACGGGCACGGATGGACGGACGGACGGACACGGGTGGACGGACGGACGGACACGGGTGGACGGACGGATGGATGGACACGGACGGACGGATGGACATAGAGGGACGGACGGACGGACGGACGGACGCCGGACGGACGTGAGCATGAGACATTAAAGACTTTCGCCTTAAAAGGTCGTCAACCACCACCACAGTCATAGCCGAGAGCACTGAGTGGCTGCTTAGTAATGGCTAGTAGAGGTGTGCACGGGCTCCGGGTAGCCCGAAAGCCCGAGCCTTGCCCTGCCCGCGGGCCGGGTTCGGGTATGCCGACGTCTTCTCACCTCGGGCCCGGGCCGGGCTCGGGCTATGTTTTCTTCTAATCGGGTGGCCGGGCCAGGTGCAAAGCCCGAACCAAACTTACGACGTATTATTTCTTCGCTTTCGGAAGAGAGTGTAGAAAATTGTGGAAAGTAGCCTGCTTTCAGAAAAGCAATGCTTAGAATTATTTAATGGAATGGAGCGACAATAGCAAAAATTTACCGTTGAAACAAGACGAGCTTTTTTCATTCTCTATCAATGGAATCGTACTCCTGTCCTGCATCTGAGGCACTAAACTCCAGGAAGAACAAGCAGCCTAAATATTCCAAGCTTGCTAGCTTGCGAAAAATATATTGGCAATTCCGGCTACCAGGGTGAGGAAGGAACGGAAGTTCAGTCTGGCTGGCTATGTGATGCAGGAACACCGCACTTCACTGACCCCAATCGTTGGATAGCTTGTTATATTTACACAACTTCTAATTTGTGTGTACAGTGACTGTCATGTGTCGATTGCTTATGTTTCGCTCTGATATGTTGAATAATATGCCACATCATCGGATATAGATATATTGTATCCGCAGCAAAACTTCATAAGATCGGGCTGGACCGGGCCGGGCGCGAACTTTTGTTTTTGTACGCCTGGCGGGGCCGGGCGAGCTCGCAGCCCTTTATCGTCAGGCTCGGGTGGGCCTTTGACGCTGTAAGCGGGCCCGGGCCGGGCTCGGGCTCAAAAATGCGGCCCGTGCACAGCTCTAATCGCTAGGCATGTGGTGGGTACAAGCAAAGAATAACACGCACTACCGGTGGTGTCTGTCGCCCACCTTGACTCCATTCCTTGGTCTTGCTTGCATGTGCTGGCGGAGGCTTTGTCCGTCCCTCCTTCCCGCGTCCCACACCCCCCTCTCTCTCCTCTCCTACGCTCCCCCCCTTTCTCTCCTCTAGAAATGCTCTACTCTACGGAGCGGCGCCCGCGTCCCTTTGACTCCATTCCTTGGTCTTACTTGCATGTGCTGGCGAAGGCTTTGTCCGTCCCTCCTTCCCGCGTCCCACACCCCCCTCTCTCTCCTTTCCTACGCTCCCCCCCCTTTCTCTCCTCTAGGAATGCTCTACTATACGGAATGGCGCCCGCGTCCCTGTGACTCCATTCCTTGATCGCGCTTGCATGTGCTGGCGGAGGCTTTGTGCATCCCTCCTTCCCGCGTCCCACATCCCCTCTCTCTCCTCTCCTACGCTCCCCCCCTTTCTCTCCTCTAGGAATGCTCTACTCTACGGAGCGGCGCCCGCGTCCCTTTGACTCCATTCCTTGATCGCGCTTGCATGTGCTTGCGGGGGGCTTTGTCCGTCCCTCCTTCCCGCGTCCCGGCGTCCCACACCCCCACAGCGCATGCGCGTCGCCTCCACCTCTCTCTCCTCTCCTGCAGTCGCCCCCCGTTCTCTCCTCTAGGAATCCTCTACTCTACGGAGCGGCGCTAACGACAGGTGGTGCGACAGCTGCCTACTCCGCTGGGGGGCGCCACGGTAGTTCCGCGGTATGAAAATGACGGAGCGCGCGCGCCTCATTCTCTCTCCTGTGCAGCGCCGCGATGAGCGCCCGGGCCGCTGCCGCGAAACGGGAGCGGCGACGTTTCTCCCGCTCAAGCCAGCCATCTCCAGCTCAAGCTAGCGGGAGATGGGAAAATTTTTTTCCCTATTATTCGATTCTAACGACCCCTTTTCCCTTTCTCCCGAAATCGTGCTCCACCCAACGCGGCTTTGCACTGTCTGCACGATCGGGAGCATTTTAAGCTTTTTGCGACTCACGTGGTGATTCGAAGCCTCCCGACCACCGCCGAGTCCCAAGGGATTCCGGCCAACGGACAGGGGGATGAATGGGGGGCAGAGGCCAAAGCCTTCTCCCCCCATTCTCCCCCGTCATGCTAGACGGGCGCAAGTAAGTGTTATTTCTCCTTCTCCCTCTCTCTCCGGACTCGGCCCACGTTTGACCAAGCGTCGATGTCACGTGACGTCACGTGTTGTGACGTCGTAGTGATCACATAACGAGGTCACAAAATTTGTTGCAGCAAAAGGGAGAGGTGAGCTAGTTGGTTTGGATTCATTTTGAAACAGCGCAAAGGATGAGAGACACAGCAGAAGACTTGACAACACGAGCGCTGAACACGTCAAGCCTTATTCTTGACGGGCCCGGGCCGGCCCGGGCCGGAACACAAAATTTGGTACTTTTGATGTCATGACGGCGTCATTTGATGACGTCATCACGTGTTGATGATTTTTTTTTTTTGCATCTCTCACGTGCCGCACTTAAAAATTATCAGATCCCAAGTACCATGGGAATCGATGTTATGCGAAGCATGCGGAGGCAAGGTGACTGGGTTGTAATTTTTTTATTGAGAGAAACGTTACGAAATCACGCTAAAGGTATGTAAAAATGTTCTACGCACAGACATACGTTGAACAGTCGCATATGCGACAGCTTCACCGATGTGTCGCTGTCGCATATGTTTGATATAACCAGTTTTTTACAGTTGCGTAACGATGCCAACAGAAACATGGGATTACTTTGACGGGAAATTTGAGCGCAAAGAACAACAATCACAAGAGCGGGAGAACAGGACAAGCGCTACTTTCATCTAACTTTATTTGAGGCTTCGCTCGCAAATATATCCAGAAAAACACACATGCGCACAGAGTGAAATGCATTGTCAACACACGTCCTCACTTCACAAACAATTATCTAGATACTCAGCCTCTGCCCTGAAAAGCTTCACCGATGTGTCGCTGACGCACATACCCCCTCGCTTCCTGATATTACCAACACCAGAAGCGCTAAGCTGATATGTCGCACTTGTGCTTGCTAGGATGGTTGCCGTGGATAGTGCTTCGTGGACCAACTACAGTGGATGGCGCTTAAGTATACAACTGACGTTAACCCGACATGACGCCGGCTTCATAGGAATACATATGCAATGTTTATAAAATCAGATAGCCAGCACTGCAACCACAATTGATGTTTCGCCAACATTACGACTGCATAGGTTACTTTTCCAAAGCAGTTCCGAGACCTGGCATGGCTCTGTGGTAGAATACTTGATTGCCGCGCAGATTGCTTGGGTTCGATTCCTGCTGGGACTCTGACATTTATTATTTGCATCCTTGGGTTCAACGCTGCTGACGTCAGTTTTTCTTAACGCCCTCGCATTTAAATTACTAATGTCTGTCCTCGCCGTTCCTGGGTAAATAGAAATTGTCAAACACCTGTGGCGCATACCCGCATACCGCGGCCCGTGGTATGCGGGTATGTGCCACACGTGTCTGCAGGAAAGGGTTTGACGACGTACGCGACAGGATTTTCATGTTATTCATGTCATGACCAGCCAGACATATTCGTCAGTACCTCTTACCCTCCCATACAAATTTTGGTCGACCCCAAGTTCAGGAGGCGATCACGAGAGCACCCAGACGTAGGCGGCTAGATAGATAGATAGATAGATAGATAGATAGATACGTAGGTAGAAACGCAAAAGTGTGTACAGTACGCAAAGAATACTTCGCATTTAATAACCATTCAACGGCCGTCCAGAGAGCCCGCGAAAGAATGGAGAGGCATGGCCTCCGAATCCCGACATTTCGCGTTTGATAAGGTATCTGAGGCTTTCCCTTTTAAAGAAAAAAATTAGGCAGATCCCAAGTACCATGGGAATCGATGTTATGCGAAGCATCCGGAGGTAAGGTGACTGGGTTGTAATTTTTTTTTATTCAGCGAAACGTCGTGAAATGACGCTAAAGATATTTACAAATGTTGCACGCACAGACTTGTTAAACAGTCGCATATGTTTCATATAACCAGTTGTTTAGAGTTGTGTAACGATGCCGACAGAAACATGGGTATTGCCGACACCAGAAGCCGTAAGATGATATGTAGGGCTTGTGCTTGCAAGGATGGTAGCCCTGGATAGTGCTGCGTAAACCAACTACAGTGGATGGCGCTTAAGTATACAACTGACGTTAACCCGACATGACTCCTTCGTCATAGGTGTACGTATGTAATGTTTATAAAAGTAGATAGCCAGCACTGCAACCACAATATACGTTTCACCAACATTACGTCTACATAGGGTGTTCTTCCAAAGCAGTTTCGAGACCCGACGTGGCTCTGTGGTAGAATGCTTGATTGCCACGCAGAATGCTTGGGTTCGATTCCTGCTGGGACACTGATTTCTATTTGTATTCCTCGCGTAAACGCCGCCGATGTTCGTTTTTTTCTAACGCTGTCGCCTTTAAATTACCAGTGTCAACGCCACCGATGTCAGGTTTTCTTAACGCTCTCGCATTTAAATTAGCAATACATGTTCTCGCCGTTCCTGGGTAGATATAAATTGTCAAAGTCCTGCGGCGCATACCCGCATTCCGCTGCCCGTGGTATACGGGTATGAGCCACACGTGTCTGGAGAAATGAGTTTGACGACGTATGCGACGGGATTTTCATGTTATTCATGTCTTGACCAGCCAGACATATTCGTCAATACCTCTTACCCTCCCATACACATTTTGGTCTACCCCAAGTTAAGGAGGCCATCACGAGAGCACCCAGACGTAGGCGGCTAGATAGATAGATAGATAGATAGATAGATAGATAGATAGATAGATAGATAGATAGATAGATAGATAGATAGATAGATAGATAGATAGATAGATAGCAGTGTTGTACGGAACGGCGTTCCAAGGAACGACGTTCCAGGAACTAGTTCCTTTTGGCAGGAACGGAGGAACGTCCACCGTTCCATTTAGGATCGGTGGAACTGTAACGGTAACTCGTTACATTTAAGCAGGAACGGTAGAGGGAACGGCGTTCCTTCTGTAGACGTTCCACGGCATTCAACAGGCGCACGCACGCAGCACATCATGCAGAACAGGGCGGATGGGCGACCGTGTGAGGCGCGAAAATGTAGCGCTCGCCCATCATGTGAACTACGATGCATCCTGGTTTTTACTTCAAGGCGCCCGCCGGGGGGCGCAGGAAAGCGAAAGACGCCGAGACTGACCGCGGGCGGGAGGAACAGTTGATTTTTTTACAGCAAAGATGTTAGGCTCGAGGTTTCCATGTGTCGTTGAAACAAAATTATCATCATCATGAACCGGCACGCACTCTCTTCGTCATCGCCATCGTCTTCTGCTTCTCTCCTTAGTACACGGGCGCTGATTTGTCCGGCGCGACATGCAATAACTCTTGTGGGGTGAGAGAACGAGTACAGAGAGACCTAAAGGAAGGGATATAGAGAAAGAGATAAATTCTTGGCTACAAAATGTTATTGGCGAGGCAACATTCGACACCGTCTATCCGCGATCTGAAGGCGAGCGTCGTAACCACTCGGCTATCTAGTTTTTTTTTTCTTTCATGGTATTTATTCAACATAAGCATGGGACTTCGAAGCAGTTCACTAGAGACAGAGAACTAATATGTTCATTTTGCTCGTATCGCGACCCAACAACGAACACACAGTACTGAAGAATTCGCATTCATCTCTAGAGCGAATACATCAAAGAACTGCCATTTCCCATTACACAATAGAACGGTGGTAAGGATGAACACCTCACCAATGCAATATACTCTTCTGGCCGACCTTCCATTTGCTCGTACACATCTCGATCTTAGCTGAGTGAGCATATAATGATGAAGTATGATGTTGAGGAAATTATTGGCTATGCATCTTTCTGGAACATGCGCGCCCGCTAGAAGTGTACAGCATATCCTTGTATAGTACAGTATAGCAAGGGGGGTGAGAAGGAGAAGTGATGGTGAGGAGGAGGGAAAGGAGGGGAAAACTAGCTAGTATAGAGAGACAGAGAAAAAGGAAAAGAAAGAAGGCGAGCGAACGTACACACACACAGAGAGAGAGAGAGAGAGAGAGATAGCGAAAAAAAAATATAAAGAAAGAGAAAGAGAAAAATATAAATGTGTATCCTGAAAATTATTTTCTGCTCACACTGAAATATTGAATCAGCACTCATTAAACGCCTAAGTATATTCCCTTTAGATGCGATTTCCTGCGCAAGAAATTCAATTGTATTGGCGCATTGGTGGAGATTTCTATTTGAATATGTGAAGTGCAGTATCATGACTGCGCCTTTGACGACCGACGTTGAAATGTGCACATGTGTTGGACTTGAAGTAGACGAGGACGAAAGTTGCAATTACATGTATGTAGTAAGGCCGGTGGTCTCGAAAAAAAATTGTCTAGGAACGTTTATTTCGATTCCTTTACCTATGTGTAGCCTGCTGTCGGCAATGTTACGTTCGTTTGATATATGTAGCTCAATGGGAGCTTTAAATTGCTCGTTTTATTACGCCACAGGATTATCCGTCACTATATATTCATTAAAAACTCAAATGTAACGCTAATGTAACGACACGTTCCAATTTTGGGAATGTAACTGTAACGAGTTCCTTTTGCAGTTGAGGAACTTGTAACGGGAACTCGTTCCGAAATTGGGAAGGAACGAGGAACGAGTTTTCGTTCCTGTTTTAGAGGAACGTGTACAACACTGATAGATAGATACGCAGATAGAAACGCAAAAGTGCTTACAGTACGCAAAGAAATGCTTCGCATTTAAAAAAAAAGTATACGCAAGAGCCTCGCACGACCCTTTCTTTCTTTTCGGCCGTCTTCACACTCTTAGGCAATGCACTGACGTAACAAAGACCGCGATGTGTGAACTTACGCGCCCATGCACTTCGAGTTCGGACGAGAGGAGAGCGTGCGCGGGAAGGTTGACTCGGCGTGCGCATCGGAGTTGTTCTTCACAATGGACTACGGGAAGGAGGTGTTTTGATGAACACGCCCTCTCACGCAGGACGTCTATTTACTTGTCGAGTCTGACACGAGTGGGTTTTCAGCCGCCCTGAAGGAGCGCGAAGAAGCGCTAAAGGGGCTCGGAAGCAGTGAAATGGCGACCAGCGCTTCCCGGACCACCACTAAGCAGGTGTACCGCGTATTACCCCGTGTAATCCGCCATTATTTCATACGTCCACGTAATCCACTGAATCCGCAATGAAGCCGGTGAACCGGTCGGTTGATATTAAATTGAATGGGAGCGGTGAGGATAGGCTGATGAGGAAGCGGGCGCGGAAAGGGGCGTAGATGACACTGAATATTTCTCTTTCTTTTTTGACACTAAGCGAAATCGGAGTTTCTCGCAGATTTGTTCGTTTTAGCGTTCTTCAGAGAGGTAGCCGTGGAAAAGCTTTCATTTGGGCATGTTCTTCGAGGTTTCAGCTCTGGGACGCTGAAGAACACGCCACAAATGGCGTTCTTCAGGCAGCTTCACAGCAATACACCAACCAGATTGGTTCATTTGGCAGTTTTCTTTTTTCGTTTTCGTCATAAAGAAAGTACGGCTTTAGGGCAGAACGGAAGGTTGCAAAAGTACGTACATTCCTTTTTTATTTTGCTCAGGGATCCCTTAAGGCAAGTGGGTAACAAAGTGAAATGCACCATACATGTTTTATTTTCCCATATGTGAGGAAGTTTAACGAGAAACCGGGTTCTCGTTCAACGATTTGCCATGGTGCGTAACGAGACAAGTATAAGGAGACTGGAACACACTGAGCGCCAATAACACAAATGACATTACGACAATTGCGCGCGTATAAATTGAATGTCACACGCGCGGACCCAGAAAGTAAGCTGTATCATAATCCAGAACATGTGCTGTCGCGCCTAGCCGCACCAAAGCAACTGAAGGTCTCCCATGTACTCAAAGAGATAAATACACTTCCTATTTATGTACATACACTACGGTCCACTGTTAAAGGGAATACTCGAATGAGCACCTTTCATATTGCCAATCCCTTAACGGCTAGTGGTTGTGGATATATTGTTTGTGCGTGCCACTAGTCGGCCAAAACGAGTCATAACTGTCAACCACCAGTAATCTTGTGCAAATGTAAGCGACAATGCTTTTGCAGGAGAGCCAAATCCGGACACTCCCGGCGCGCAGGTGTTCCCTTTTGCAGTAGACCCATCCGTACATGTCCTCCATGGTGGATCAGTGGTTACGGTGCTCGGCTGCTGACGCGAAGCTCGCGGGTGTGATTCCAGCCACGACGGTCTTACTTCGGTGAAGGCGAAATGGTAGAAGCCCGTGTACTGTGTGATGTCAGTGCACGTTAAAGAATACCACATGGTCGAACTTTCCGGAGCCCTCCACTACGGCGTCCCTCATAATCATATCGTGGTTTTGGGACGTAATACCCCTGATATTATTATTATTATTATTATTATTATTATTATTATTATTATTATTATTATTATTATTATTATTATTATTATTTGTTATGTACAGGTCTAATTTCCTGAATATAACCTGCACTTTGAGCCGGAACTGATTAAGACGGTCTAGAATGCCACTTTATCACGTGACATAACAACTCCTTGCTACCGCCATCGGCTGTCATTTCGCTCTTAACGTGGCTTCTGAGCGCTGCTCCTTCGACATTTATTGCGCGTCAACTCAGAGGCACGTTTGGCTCTGCTGCAGGCAGTGCACCCCACACTTCGAGCGTCGATCAAATGGATTGACGGAGTTGTCGGTACAGACCCGCCCCTTTTGACGACTGACAATGGTTTGGCACGCCACTCGGTTCTCAGGCCTGCGTTCTCGTTGACCGGAAGCGATCGAAGACTGATCGAACTTTGCCGACCTTATTATACTTGGCTGTGAGCGCCTGCACGATTAAGAGAAATCTACGTAGCAGGGGCACTTCGTTCGCAAACTACGCAGCTGTATTTTATTTATTTACTTATTTGTAAGTACTGCAGCCCTGATCGGCTG
>JALIZH010000139.1:0-103240 GCA_030522465.1 Rhipicephalus appendiculatus
CCGTGAAAACACGTATCCAGGAGAAATCCGCACTGCCGCGAAGCCCCACTTCACGGTTAAATGAAGATATTACCCTCACATCGATTCATTTTTAAAGTTTAAAAGCTTGTTATACTGGCTCATATGCTCTAAGTATAGTAAATTTTAAAACGTAACATATTTTTCAGGTTATCACTTGCATTCTACCGAAAGTCAAATCCTGCTACTATTCAAAGTTGTTTCCACTTCCTTTGAAGCAAAAAAATGGCATTTGCACAGGCCTTGTTTAAATTTTTAAGAAATATTGTGTAGGTTAGTTAGGTCATGACAAATGTGCCCATTTTTCTTTATAATATATGATAAATACTATTCGAATTCAATTCGAAATTATTCGACCAAAATCACTATTTGCTTCGAATTCGCTTCGAACCTAAAATTCACTATTCGCAGAAGCCTACTTTTCTGGTCACGAAACTCCACCCGTAGTTTCATACAGGGACAGAAGCCGCCGCTAGGATCGCCGCGGTCAACGCGGGGGGCATCCATGCGCGCGCTGCTCTCGGCTGAATCCAGTGCCGGTTCGAGCAATGGTTTATCTTGCACCAAACT
Organism: Rhipicephalus appendiculatus; assembly: GCA_030522465.1. NCBI lineage: Eukaryota > Metazoa > Arthropoda > Arachnida > Ixodida > Ixodidae > Rhipicephalus > Rhipicephalus appendiculatus. The sequence continues at coordinate 589 of JALIZH010000139.1, forward strand.
GCAATAATTCAACTACCACTCATACTTCACCTGACATACAATGTGGCTGCGGCATACGCGTGTGAAAAACTTACTTTCGTGTATTTTTTTTAAGATATCAAGGCTGCGATGGCTCCAGTCGTGTTGGACGCAGCAATATTCGCTGCATATGTTGTTCCAGCGTGGTTCCTTGCCTCAGGCAGTGGAGCACGAGAGTATTTATTCAGGCACGCGATATTTACTTAGACTTCTGACTCTGCACAAGCCTTATAAAACCAACAAACGCGCAAAATGAAGTCTCAGAGCGAGAGTTGAGCCAGTGCCGATCGCGCTATTTACACTTGGACCACCTACACCGCGGTACATGGCCACATTACAAAAAAATTAAAAAATAAATAAAAGCTCTACATTCATGTGTTTACAGCTTATAAAAGCTTATTTCACTCCGATGCCGCCTAACACGCATACATTTGGCAACACTTCAAACCGGGAATGACGAAGCTTTCGCAAGGTAACATCCGTGTGCAGCATCAATAGACGCTGATCTCTAGGGTCTATAGCCTAGCCTTAACTCCGAGCTTGCAACCACATTCTGTTCATTTTCCACGTGTAACTTTGACAACTACATGTTACGTGGACAATACTGCACGAGCGAAAGTGTGTCGCACTTTACATTGTGCAGCGTCGCAAGGGCACTCGGGTACGGTGGCACCTTCACAAAACACAACGAGTGCTACTTTGACTGCTTTGATGGACTACGTTTGCACCACGTGATGCAACGAATTTCTAGATGAAGACTGCTCACAGGGTAGACCTGATTGAATGAAACGAAGCCATGTGTCTCTAATCAAGAGAAATTAAACTCATGTGTTCACAAGCAGACCTCTTTTGCGCTTTCGATTTATTTGGAATGTGAAAAACGAAACATGGGCAAAATACTCAGAAAAGTGTCAAGCTGAGGAAGCAGTAACACTTATCGAGTCCATACTTTTTCATAATTGCTAATTTCAATACATATGCTTAAGAACATCACACTGTTTAGCCACTAATTTACAGTAAACAAAGCAAGAATGCTACGATTGAAAGAGAGAAAAAAATACTGAAAAATTACCTCAGAAAGCAGGAAGCTATGAACGACACTTTTGTAGCGTAGAAAAACTCCGTGCAAGGCCAGTAAATGAAAGCAGCAAGCTATTGCAAAAAAAAAAAAGAAAAAAAAGGGGCGAACTGATTTAAATTAAAAAAGAAAAAGATAGCTTGTAGTTGACATTGAGTCAATGGAAGTAGAAAAAATACACTTTTAACAACCGCCAAACAAGAAAAGAACGCAAAGCGCCGAATTAACTGGCAAGAACCTAAAAAACTAGCAAGCTGTGAAAGAAACAGCTCCGGCCGACAACTTGCCTTCTCGCGTTACAAAGACACATTTTTCTCCGTTCACTATGAAGTCGTCAGTCCGAATAACGTCGGTGGAGTCAAAATCTTTCTCGCACACTCTAACGTGTTCAGAATCGAAGGTAAATCCAACAGCTTCTTACGTTCCCATTCATCCATCTCATCGCCGTCCCTAGGCAAACTAAACGACACCTATTCGCTCGTACATCTGTAGTCGGAGCTACAACCCGGTACACAGTATATCTTGGGCATCGTCACACACGTACACCATCTGTGTCCTTGCATACAATTCTCACAGCCGTCAGTCACACAAATTTAGAAAAACGTTGAAAACTCAAGGTTGATGCCACCGGATTCACCTACACAGCCAAGCTCACCTCAATGCCCCCTGCGCGCTCCTAGCGCCGCCACGCGGCCACTGCAGCGACATAGCAAGCTCTCCCCATAGCGTTACGGACAAGTTTCGTGACCAGAAAAGCATTGAAGGACTCTGCTTATAGCTTACTCCGCAGAACAATGACAACTTGGGACAATGTGTAAGAATAGATTAACTTCTTTCTGCTCTACCCTTTATCGCTGTACTTTTTTATGTTTTTTCTGGTTACAAGGAGGAACGGGTTTGAACACTGTCCAAATTACGTCTTTGCTTACGCAGTCCACACGCTTTTCAGCTGATAACATATCGCCCCACGCATCGTATGTTCCATGGGTGAGCGAAAGCGGGCCAGGACAGCCAAACATCTTAGTTCATGCAAAGAGCAAAAGTGCCGGCTGTCTTTAAGTGTGCAAAAAGGCCATGGAGAAGGGGGGTGGGGGGGGGGGGTGCTGTCTGGGAAAGGAGACTGCAACACTCCGGCAGAAACTACAAACACTGATTGGCCGGGCTTGGTTGCACGCGCCCTATCCTCCCAGAGATCAGCAGGCTGCTCGTACTTCTGCACATCGTTCTCACCATTGCTTGCGTAGAAGCCACAGACAGCACAAAGGTTCCTTTACTCGCTGCAGTGGTTGTGTTTCCTTATGGCAGAGTTTTGTTGAGTTACGTTAGGTGAGGTCAAATGCTAAAAGAGTTGGCTGCTAGCCTTACTTCGTATAACATTCCAAATTGTTGTTGTCACAATCATTTCCTTGCCCTTGCAGCAAAACTGCGACTTTTTCCTTCAATACAACATTCCAGAAGAGGATGGTGCAAAAGACCACTGTGAATGCAATTTAGCAAAATTGTTCCACTATTGAGACTGTAATGCACTTTCAAATACAATGGTCATTAACTGGTTTCCTTGAGGCATCATAACTACACAGAATATACAGGGTGTTTCAAGAAATGTGTCCACTGTTCTTAAAAAAATCAGGAAAATGCGGCATTTGCTTGTTGTATTCACACTTGCTTTTGCTTTAGCGGCAGGCATCTTAAGATGGTTGAAGACATAACTTGGGACAGTAATTAACAAAGATAAATTAATTAACTTTTTAATTAGCGGAGTTAGGCGGTTAAGACAAATGGGAGAATTGAAGTCCTTTATGCGAAGAACCCATTGCAGCTTTGCGATTTCGAAAAAGCGGCCTCTAGTAATAATTGCGAAGTAATGAAGTTCTTCCAAATTCAGTGGCGAAACTGAAACGCGGAAAAGCGCAACTGCCATATTCGTCTGAGACGTCTAGAATTAGTGAGCATCGTTATATCAACCATCAACCGACTTCGTTGTGTAGCATGTGGGCTGCGCTTGCAATAATAGCATGCATGACGCACATACGTTAACAAATGGGCAAAAAATGGGCCTCTGTAATCGTTGTCTTGAACAGTGACGTCATTCTAGTCGTCTGCTTGTTGCGCTTGTAGCGGTCCTAGGTTAAAGTAATGGCACAATTGCATAACTTAGAAAGACGGGTGTCGTCCGCCATTTATTCCTATTTCAAACTTCTTCGTCTTCCCCCCCACTTCAATCCTCTTCTTCTTTCATGTGTCCATTGCAGTCTGCTTCACCCTCCCAGGCTTCTTTGGCTTACACCTCCTGGTGTAGTATTTGAACACATTACCAATTGAAGCACACTCAGTCTGACCCGATGATCCTTGGTACCAAACGGTCTTGAGCACGCCGTTCTGAGATGCCGTTTTAACCACAGGGAATGGTCCATAAAATTGATCATTCACAGCACGAATCCCTTTCCGAATTATAACTAAGTCTTCAACTTGTATATCTGGTACGTCGCTGTTGTGCCTTTTGTCGAAGGTTCCTCTTCATGCGTTTTCTGTAGGAGTTTCCTTGGCTCTCGCTTTTCTTGGCTGCCTTTAGAACGAGCTTTTCAAGTAGGCCAAGCTCGCGGTCAGCAGGGAAGGCTGGGACCACTCCAGAGGCAGCAAACAGAGGACTGCATCCTAGGCCACTGGTGTACAAGCGGTTGTGATGTCTGGTGGCAGCCTCGAGGCAGCATTTCCAGCCACCTGGAAACTTGGGGTACATCTTTAGGTACTGTTTAATGTCGCGAATAGCATGTTCAGCAAGACCGTTTGCTGCAGGGTGGTATGGTGAGCAAAATTTTATAGTCATGCCACGTTCTCGTATCCACTTCGCCAGCTTTGCACTTCGAAAAGCCGGGCCGTTGTCACAAACTATGGTCTTGGTGCATTTGAAACATTCGGCTCGAAGAAAAGCAATAACACTGTTCGTGTCCTCTCTTCCGGCCTTGGTCATGACCATTCTCGTGCATTCGTCTATTCCGAGTAGGAATGCCTGTGTTTTCTTGTTACCTTCACTCTTCTTTTTCAGTTCTGCGAAATCCAAGTGAACAACTTCAAAGGCGACGTTGGAGTACTTGAGTGTTATATCATTACATCTGTTGCCTGCTTAAACTTGACTTTGTTCACTTGACATAGGTGGCACGTGCGAATGTAGTTTCTCACGTCTTCTTTCATATTTGGCCAAGTAAACCTTTTGAGGAGCTTGTTGTAGGGGCGCCCGAAACCGCCATGTCCCCCCCCGACTCTGGGCTGTCGTGATACAGACGAAGTATCTTGGAAACCATTGTCGATGGTCCATGATACTTCCCGTCAACGAACTTTAGTTTCTCCGTGCCTTCCCATAACTTGACGCAATTTATTTCTTCAGGTTGTTCGCTTGTCTCGTGAACAAGTAGTCTGGACAATGCATCTGCATCTGTTAGCAGCAGACCAGGGCGATGTGATATTTCAAAGTCAAATTGTTGTAGTTAGTTCACCCATCTAGCGATTCGACCCTTTGGTTGTGCCGTATTTAGAGGTGAGTCAGAGCTTGATGATCAGTAAGTAGGGTGAATTTCGTCCCTTCCAGGTAGGTACGAAAATACTCCACAGCTTTTAAAACAGCCAATGCTTCTTTTTCAGTGGTAGTATAATTAACTTCGGCAGGCTTGAACGTATAGCTGCAGTAACCGACTACATGGTGCTTCTGGTGATCAGGTAGTTGTGGCAGCTTCTGATACAGAACTGCACCCGTTGCATAATGCGATGCGTCGGTATTAAGAACAAAAGGCATGGAGAAGTCCGGTATTCGAAGAATCGGATCGGATGATATGAGTTTCACTAGCTCGCTGTAAGCTCTTTCACACTCAGGACTCCATAGGAAAGGAACGTCTTTTTGCATCAGACGTGTGAGACACCTGGTCTTCGCCGCATAATCCTGTATGAAAGATCTGAAATGACCAGCTAGGCCTAGAAATACCCGCAGTGAATGGACATGGTATGGCTTCATCAACTTAGAAATCCTGTAAACTGAGTCCTGCTTTGTGCTTTTTGTAGTCCCGTCAAAGACCCTGCCACGGAACACAACTTTATCTTGAAAAAATGCGCTCTTCTTGAAGTTCACTTTCAGGTGAGCTTGGCTAAGAGCACTCAAGACCTGAGAAAGGTGACTTTGATGCTCCTCTTCAGTCTTTGAGAAAATTAGTATGTCATCTATGTAGACATTACACAAGCTTCCGAGGAATGGCTTTAGTATATCATTCATTATCTTTTGGAACCAAGCCGGAGAGTTCTTCCATCCAAATGGCAGGCGATTATATTCAAATAAATCAAATGGTGTGACAAAGGCGGTGTACTTCTTGGTGTCCTCGGTCAAAGGAATTTGCCAGAAACCCTTGCATAGGTCAATACGAGAAAACCAACGGCATCCACCTGTTTCGTCAATAATTGCGTCTATCTTGGGCATGGGAAATGGTATGAGCCCCGTTTGTTTGTTGAGTGCCCTATAATCTGTACAAGGACGGAATGTTCCATCTTCCTTCGGAGCGATAGTGATAAGCGAAGCAAAGGGCGAGACCGAGGGTCGAATTATATTTGCATCCAACATTGCCTGCAATTCTTTCTTCAGCCAAATCTTCTTTTCTCTCGGCATATTGTATGGAGATCTTCGTACCAAGGTTTTATCCGCGATTTCAAATGGCATTTGATGTGACTTCATTTCGGGAGGGTAGTTCCCACTGCAGACGAGCTCAGGGTACATAGCTCTGATGTCTTCTTCGCAGTGAACGACTCGTATTTGTCGATGTGTCGGAGCATTAGTCTTCAGTCTTGAATCGTCTTCAACAAGCACTTTGTCATTCCAGTAAAGGTTAATCCTGAGCTTCTTCATGTCAGGGTGAGATAGCAGAAAGTCGTACGTCACATCTGGCATTGCCAATACCGAGCTGGTGACAGAATGACCTTGGAATTTGATGATGACGGACGCCCACTCGTTATGCGAGCTCACCGAGCCGTCGTATCCTTGCACACGGATGGCTTTACCAGCGTGCAAATGACTGATGTTGACTCTGTCTCTGTTAATGATGGACACAGACGCTCCACTATCAACTAATGCATTCATTTCGACGCCATCGATTCTCACAGGTATATGGAGCAGGCTGGACGATATCAAACACACTGTCTCACGGCCGCTATTTATGTCATTTCGATCACACTGGCTAAGTTCAGGCAGCAAATGGTTGAAAGCCGGGTCATGCGTAATGCTGTAGGGTCTTTCAACGATGTCCCCGTCAGAACCCACCCATTGGCAGGGGTTGTCCATACAGCTACGGGCATCCTGACTTGTAGATAAGTACGGGTTAGTCTCGTTCATCTTGCACACGTCATGGCTATTGAAAAGACGTTTTCTATTCCATGCCGTTCCTCCTTGTTCCTTTCCTACCCTTGGCAACACATTTTTCAGACCTTGGAGAAGCTCTTCTAGGGTCCTTGGAGCTGTTGACGCAACTTCTCTTCGGATCTCCCCAGAGAGCCCCTGCATCACAAGGCTTAAGACTGTCTGCGAGGAGAGGTTAGGCTCCGCTACTTGTAGCAGACGACGTTTCTCCAGGTAATACGCAAGGGGCGATCCAGACTTATATTGATAAGATAGCACATCATCCCATCTTTGTGTACCACTGACTTCAAATGCCGCAAAGAAAGTCGCTTTCCATTGCTCCCAACACAGTGGTGTCTTGTCAAAAAGCTGCAAGTCGTACCACTTTTTCGCGGTGGCATCAAGATAACGACGCAGGTATTGAATTTTTTCGTCATCAGACAGCCACTCATTCTTTTGGGATGCATATTCATATAAAAACATCCATTGTTGAGGGCTTTGAGTGCTCTCGTCAAAAATATCCGGCTCCACAGGCTTCTGCATTACAGGAGCTCTACTCACTGCATCAAAGAGCATTTTCATTAGCTGGCTGTGCTGCGTCATTTGTCGTTGCTGCTCTTCGACAATTTTCATAAACAGGCTCACCTTCTCTGCAGAAGCCTCTTGCGAGAGTCGTGGATACCGCATCGGTTGCAGTACAAGTTCTTCTAGCGCCTGCAGACTCAGATCGACCTTCACGGATTCCATCTGGAGAAGCTCCTCGCGGACCACGGCAGCTTCCTTCATCACTTTGTCGGTCAAGGCTGCTGAACTAACATGACGACGAAGGTCAGTTGCTGGCTCGCCTTCAACTTGGAAACCCGTGAAGATGACATGCTGCGACGAGGCCCGGTCAATGAAGAACTTGATCCACATGTTCGCCTTCGGCTGCGCCAAAATAGTGTAGCGGTCCTAGGTTAAAGTAATGGCACAATTGCATAACTTAGGAAAGACGGGTGTTGTCCGCCATTTATTCCTATTTCAAACTTCTTCGTCTTCCCCCAACTTCAATCCTCTTCTTCTTTCACGTGTCCATTGCAGTCTGCTTCAGCGCTCATCGGTGCTTGGGTTTCAGTTTCACCATTGAATTTGCCTGAATTTCATTACGCCACAATAATTTATAGAGGCCATCTTTTCTACATCTCCAAGCTGTGATAGGTTTTTCGCATGAAGAATTTCAATTCTCCCATTTGACATAGCCGCATAACTCCACTAATTAAAAAGCCAATTAATTTAATTTTCTTAATTATTGTCCCAAATGATGTCTTCAACCATCTTAAGATGCAAGCCGCTAGAGAAAAAGCAATCGTGAAAACAGCGAGCAAATATCTCATATTCCTGATTTTTTTTAGGATATTGGACACATTTCTTGAAACACCCTGTATAGGGCACAGCAGGCGTACATGACGTGGTTTATGCCAAGTTCCCACGGATGGCAATGCTGATTTGTGGTAAGCCTGAAGTGGCTTGTACCCATCGTGGTCCATTGTCGGCCCCTGTCTGACAACAGAACACGGCTGTAGTGGTCCACCGTCGACCACTATCTGACGAGGGTGTCTGGGGTTGAATTTTCTGGGTTCTCTCCCTGCAAAGCGTGCGCATTCTCCCCGTACATGACGCGCCATCTTTAAAGAATAAATCAACTTCATTTTGTCAATGTTCCCTTTTTTTCGCACAAGGGCGCAGCAAATTATTCAGCTTGGACCTTCTGGATATCTGAGCACTCTCACTGGCACAATGTTAGCTGGCCGTTTTTTCTTTGCATGCCTTTTAAGGTGGCAATGAAGCATTTGGGCCTGTATTCACAAGCCAATCTGAACTTAACGCTATAATGCGCCCTTTCATAAGGAGTTTCCCCTCCTTATGACCTGGAGGGGAAGGCTTAAGGTCGCAAAAAGGTCACAGTGCGTTTCAGAAAGTCGCCTTGTTTCATTTTAGGTCACCCTTATAGAAGGTGCCCTAGTTGTCATAGGGAACAAGCATAGTAGCAAGGCTATGAACTTCCCCGGCCTCATCGTTGGTTGATTAGCAAGAAAAAATAGCTGCCTGCTCCTCAAAGCAATAAAATAAATGCAGGAATGCATGCCCATGCAAGTTGTGGAAGGAGCACATTTTGTCTGGCCACGCCATGTACTTTTTTTTGTTTGTTAAAGCTTTCCCGTTGCTACAGCAACTGGCAGCTCGCGGAGATGAGCCGCTGAAGCAGGACGTGGAGAGAGACATGCTGGTCCACAAAGCGTCGGTTTCAATGAGAACCCCGAGAGATACGAGCGGTTTTCGTGTCATTGATATCAATAAGGAGTTGGGTATATAATGCAGCAGAAAAAATAAATATTCCAAGAGGTTTTCTTGCAGAGTTCGTGCTTTTCTTTGCAGCATCAGAAACAGGCAAAAGAGACCGGAGCAGCCAGAAAGTGGATAGAGGTTTCGGACTGCAAATGGTTAAGTTGTGCACCTGCTTTTCTCATAGGTTTAATTACTATGGAGTTAGTGTAGGTTAACATAGGCACAGTGTAGGATGGTCCTTTGAACCAACACTGCCTAGATGAGCACTACTACTGCACTTTAAAATCATTCGCACAGTATTCTACTTTGTCTTATGTTGCAATACGTTGCATCATTATTGGCTACCGTACGGTAGCCGAAACGTCATTTTTTAATGTTCTAAACCTTTTCATTTTACGGTAGCCGAAACGTCATTTTTTAATGTTCTAAACCTTTTCATTTGGTCGGCGCTCATTCTTTTCGTTTCCTCTTACTTCTTCCCGACCAGACGATGTTTCGTCAAACCATCGATTGTATTACATGGCAATATGATATATAGTACATATTATCTGGTACATACCTATTAATGGTGGGGGGAAGCAGAGGAAGCAAGTTGCACTGTATGGACACCTCTCTGCGAACTTTCCAACCTGGCATCTGGCTTGCAGCATCCACGTTGGCCACTTGACCACAGAGACATCTCTTCTGCGCCATTCCTGTATTAACCACTGCAAGTAATTTTTAGTAGCATAACTTAATTAGGCTACCATGGCATGACTTCAGAGCAAACAAACTCAAGCCTCTCATTTTCTTGGCAAGGAGGACTGACATAGACTAATTTCATTTCATTTATTTACCTTAAAGACCCCGGAGGGGTGTTACATAAGGGGTGGTTATACAAACAAAAAATTACAGAATTTGTCCACAAATAAATCTTGTCATTTTTTCCGTGAAAGCAGGTGAAGTGGCGATGGAAGCAATGTGGTGGGGAAGGCCATTCCAGTCTTTGGCTGTGCGATGGAAAAATTATGACGAGCAAGCGACAGTACGTGCACTTGGACGAGCAACATTAAATGAATGGCCTGTGCGCAGTGAAATGCGCATAGGAGGTAGAATGTAAGGTGCTTGGCGAAGTGAACTGTTATAGAATTTATGATATATAATGATAAGCTCGCGATACGACGGCGATGTGCTAGCAAGTCCAAACCGGAATCTGCTTTTAATGACGAAACACTGATGTCGAATGAGAATGATGAATGAATATACCTTACGGCGCGATTCTGAACAGATTCTATGGTGTCGCTGAGGTACATCTGATGAGGATTCCGAATGAGTGATGCATATTCGAGCTTGGGCCTAATCAATGTTTTATATGCGAGTAGTTTTACGTGTTAAGGAGCGCTGCGAAGGTTACGTTTGAGAAATCCTAAATCTTTGTTTGAAGATGATATGATGTTAGTCACATGAGAGCACAAGTTGAGATCATGCGTGATTGTAATACCTAAGTACTTGTATGAGTCGACAATGTCAATGGGAGTGTTGTCAATTGTGAATGGAAGGGTATGACGATTACGGCTGCGGGAGATTGACAAGGATTTACATTTATGAGGATTTAAGGCCATGAACCACTCGTCACACCACTTCTTAACATTACTTAAGTCATTCTGCAATGAGATGTGGTCGTTATTGTTAATGATAGATCGATACAGAACGCAATCATCGGCAAACATTCAAATGTTAGAGGATACATGTAATGGTAGATCATTTATGTATATTAAAAATAAGAGGGGACCTAAAACTGAACCCCGGGGGACGCCCGAAGTTACTGATAGAAATTTAGAAGCAGTATTGTTAATGACAGATTTTGACCGGTTACGAATAAACTCTTTTATCCAAGTTAGGACGTTAGGGTGCAAGTTTAAATGAGAAAGTTTTAATATTAATCTTTTATGAGCTACTTTATCAAATGCCATTGCGAAGTCAAGAAAAATGAAGTCTGTTACAACGTTACGATCAAGGTCGGAGTGGAGATCATGCAGAAATGAGGCTAGGTGTGTATCACATGATAGATTCTTACGGAAACCATGCTGTGACGGATGGAAAAAGTTATTACTGTCGAGAAAATTCATAACGTGTGAAAATATGACGTGTTCCATGATTTTGCAAGGGATACTAGTGATGGATATGGGGAGATAGTTTAATGGTGATTCACGGTTACCTGATTTGAAGACTGGAACGACCTTGCTCTTTTTCCACTCGTCTGGAAGGGAGCCTGATGAGAATGATTGTGAGAACAGCAGGGTTAGATACATGGCAGATATGCACTTTGTGTTTTTTAATAGTTTCGAGGTGATTTCGTCAACACCGGCTGATGAAGATAACTTCTGATTGTCAATGAGTGTAGATATTCCCGCTCGTGAAAAATTGATATCAGACATTGGAGGCATGGCGTGAACAGCATACGCAGGGAGAGGCATGAGTGGTTCAGTTGTGAAAACAGACACAAAATCAGATTTAAACAAATTCGCACACTCCATGTCGGATAAAATTTCACAGTCTTCAGAAATTCCGATACCAGGTGATGATTTAGGATTGATTACCTGCCAGAATGAATCGGACTCAAGCAGCAGCCTGCATATTCCTGGATCCCAAACGTCAGACTAGCATGGATTAAATAGGGTAGGCTAGCCGTTTAATTGAAAGCTCGCACAGTGCCTTATGCAATTGCCTATGACATCAAAAGCGAAAACCATCTTCCTTTTTTTTTTTTTTTGCAGTCAAATGTACTGACACCCCCTTCTCTCTCCAACATGGTTTTGTACTGCCTCTGAGATTGGAGGCATTCGAAGCTTTCTGCGCCTCACAAGGTTTCACAGTGCCTCCGGGATTGGCCCACGGTTGACCAATTGACAATGCAACGTCAAAGTGATGTCATGTTGAGGTCCCAGATTTTGGTGGCCTGTGATGTCATGACGATGTCATTTGGCCACTTTTTCACAGTGATTTATTGTATCACTTGTGCTAACGCTGCCGTCGACCATCAAATATCACATTTGTTAAGGATGAAAGGCTTTAGCCTTAATAGATGATGATTTTTCTATCTTTCCTTGATCTTTGCGAATGAGGTGCAGGCGTAGTGTATGTGCTGTAACTGTCTTGTTTTTTCCCAATACTCAGTGTCCTCCAATTAACAAAAAGTTGTGCAAATACAATGAAGCGTTATTGTGAAAAAGAAAGTTAAATGGGCTGAAATTTTATTTGCTACAAAATATGAATTGTGTGCTTCAAGGCACACATTTATCGTGGTGAAGATCTTTCGACATTTGTTCACTGTTTCACTGTTCCAAGTGCACAGAAACACGGAGCCGCTGACACACACACATTTGTAGCAAGTCAACACATCTGTCTGTCCCCATGCTCAAGGACTCGAATGCCAAGCCATCAAGTCACCACTGCTGGGATCAAGAGAAGACCACATGATGAGCCACAAAGAGATTAGAAACCGTTAAACATTGGGGAGGGCCTCATCCCACACACCCATACCTTAATCAATAAAAAGTCACCTGGTGCCTCCTCCAAGCTAACCAAAAGACCTTATGCGAAACTGCCGCCATCTGTCAAAGGATCGGCGAAGCTACCGATTCGGCGCCATGTTAGAGGCTTGTGTACAAATTGTATTGCTGTCGCTGCTATAACTTGTTGCTGGTATCTGTTTTGATAGCAGCAATCGGGGCCTAAAGACGTCAGGCAAGTGTGTAAGGGCCTGTACACGTTACCAGCATTTCCAGGTTATTACAGTGACAGTTATTACGTGTAAAGAACTGCCTCACAGTGAGAAGAAGGTACAAGTTCGCCAGTGAGTCGCATGTAAGCCTGTCGTCTTGAGAATGAAGCTTTGCGCTAGGCTATAAATTTTGTCGGTCTATTTTCAGCGTAGCGAATAAGGTGTTGTTAGTTATATGAATATCATGCGTGTATTGTAGGATGGTTCGAAAGAGACTTTAAAGCGACACGGCTAAGCGCAGCGATGACAGTAAGAAACTGCTGTTGACCCCTTTTAAAGCGCGCTCTATAAGTAACAGTTTACGTCAACCTGATGTATTGTACTACTAATTTAAAATAAAATGCAGCACTCTTTCTTTACTTTTAATATAAAAATATTTTGCTGCTCTAGTCATCAACGTATGTTATGTATTGCATTACCACGATTAAAAATTAAAAGAATTTCCGCATCTCACGCACATGAAAAGTGAACATGAAATGTGCGAGTTGATCCAAGAAGTAGGTACCGATTATGTTATTTTATTGAATATCCTTCCGACATGTGCTTGTAAATAGCGCGGTACGCCAAAAATATTTGCGTTCTCGCACCTTACAGTAGGGCCTACTCGCACCTTACAATTTCAACCCGTTGCAGCAGGGCAGTTGTGCGACCCCAAATGAACGCTTGCGAAACGACCTTAGCGCACCCACGGTCGAATGTAACACATTTTCCACAGCATTTTTTTCAGTTTCGTTCATACGAAAATTGTCACACACTTGAAGCACCTGATCACATTTCATAGCCCACACAGGGATGGATACAGGATTTTTCCAAAGGGGGGATCAGCGTTTGGGAGAACCTGATATATGCTCTTCTTGGGGTATAAATTTAAAATAAAAGCAAAGGGGGGGGAGATGGTGAGGACATCCAGGCCCCCACTCTCAAATCGGCAGTGATAGCAAATGAAATGCTAAAAAAATACGCATAGTGAAGCAATACACACGCAAAGCATCCCATCAAACGCCACCTTGTTAATATCCACAATCAAAAACAAACTACAAACAACACGTTCCAGCTCAATCCGTCCGTTAGCTGAGGATGGATGACATGGATGAGTTACCTGGCTAACATGTAATTGTTATCGCAATGTAATAAACCAAGCATATGTTGTCAACAGCAGCACAGGCAAGCGCGAGTAGCCGCGATGCAGCTCGTACATGAAGCCGCTTTGTCCGTGCCTGCAACCACACGGCGCGAAAACTGTGTTGTTCTGGCATGACACAAAAGAGTGTCCTCTGTTGAGTGCCTATGCTGTCACGTACGGTATCTGTTAAGAACGGCGAACATAAACACGACACTATGGAATGATCTGCCGCTTCTCATCAGCCGCAAGGAAATCTAATAACATGGAGTTTAGTTTCCTGCAAACCTTTTTTCAGCATCCCAATTTCCTCAATCTGAGCAACACGGCACACGAAAATATGTCGGCATTGCCGATCCTATCAGCCACCACCCACTGATAGGCATGCTCCGTGTGTGCACTTGCAGTGCGCGCTTAGCCTCCAACATGGCGGAAACACGCTCGGTGGCCGCTAGATGGCAGCGGATTTCGCATAAGGCCTATATCTGAACCCGCTGGCTTACAGCCATTGCTACAGGGTCATGTAGCAAATACCTGATGCACCCTTCAAGGAACTGAGTGTCCGTTGCCACTGCCTCACAGGACCAACATTCTCTCAGGACAATACCGCAGGGTTTTCTACGTTCTTCCTTCAACTGGTTCTCTTCACCTTGGGTTCATTAGACCCTTTCTTGGTAGTGAGACAATGATTTCCAAGAACCAGATGCTTCTGTCGGCATGCTACGGAACCCGTTTTCCTGTTGAATAAATGAAAATGTACTCTGCGCTCGTGTGGCAAATGTGTTTCTTGTCTCTGCAAGACCCAACCCAATTGAACACGATGGAAATTATGCGAGGAATGGGTGGACTGATTACATGATCATGCTTTTGGGCAAACCGAAAGCGCCGCACTATTAACGATGAAGAGCAGTGGGAGGCGGTGCTGCTCAGCTCAGTCTCCGAGAACTAGCTGTGAGCCGTTCAGCTGGCCGAAGACGTCACCAGGGCCCAAGGACTACTGGCTGCCATCCATGTGGGTACTGATACCCGGTAAAGAGGCGGACACTTATTATGGTTACGTCCTCGTCCTCCTACATCAAGCACTAACCTCTATCCACCGGTGGTATGTCAGAAATGTCAGCGTTATGTCCACCACTGTATCCCAACATGGAATCGGCACGCACCTGTAAAACAGGGAAATAGGGATAGGCTTGACTTAAATAGGCGACATTCTGTGCCTAGATGCGCTTAAGAAAGTGAATGTTTTCCCCGCACCTACGCTGTATTTGAAAAGCTATGCAGCAAATCATAGTGTTTTACTTCATACCGCACACACAGCCACACTATGTCCTCTACAGATTAAGTTAGCAGACCTTTGTGATCAGCATACATCACTTTTTCACGGTCAACCTCAATTAAATGGAAAATGTAGCCTTCTAGAAATACTTCATTTTCGAAGCTGCACTACTGAAAAGAGCACTCTGAAAGCCGCTTCGTGTGTGTACAGTTAATACAAATGCGGACAAAAAGAATACACCGAAATGCCTCCACTAAAAGAAGAGTTCTTTATATTAAAGGAGAGGCGCACCTAGCTTCCTTCGAAACAATCCACATTTCAGCATTGTACAAGTACAGCTAACCTTTTGTGCTATTGTTGAAGGCGTGGCTGAGAATCCACCGTTTTAATGTTGAGTGCTCCCTGCACAGCACACTTTCCCATCAAAGCGCTTCTGGCGGTCACAATCCGAAGATTTGGCGTTTCAATCATCCGAATTGCCGGCATGCACTAAAATCGAGTTGTCTCCGCAGGCGCACCGCCAGTCAGCGCTGTGGTCTGTCCCTTCTTCTCTTGTGTCCGCGTCGTCGTGCGCTGAGTTAAATTATGTTCAAGTACGGTTACCAACTGGCCCAGCTTTCAGTCCTCCTGACGCTGGTATCACCGAGACTGTCACAGCACCCAGAGGACACGGAGCTCTGTTTAAGTATCCGCTCACTGGTGACATGAATTTTGTCGTTGTGCATGTCCTCAAAGCACTCGAAGTCCCGCGAACACACGAAGCTCTCGCTCGCAGGCTGCGCCCATCCGCTTCGTTGGCCTCCAGCACAACCGCTCTCCGAGTCGAAGCCTGTCGCTCAGGTTCGAGCGTCTTCCTAGAGAAATCGATGCTGCCGCTAAGTCCGTGACGAGAGCGTTGGGAGACGACAGAATTCGTACGTCACCAGAAGTACTGAGACAGCGCCTCCTCTATTTTTTACACGCCTCATCTGAAAAAATAGAGGAGGCGTTGACTGAGATCGCCGTAATCGCAGTGCTTACTTTGCGGACAGACCCGTGACCAGACCACAGAATAAATTCCGCTTTATTTTGCGGTGTAGACCACAAAATAACATCTTGCTTTATTTTGTGGACAGACTGCGCTGTATGCCGAACAGCCCACCTCTCTTGACGACGGTTTTCTCTCACGAATGAAAGATTGTTAGGGTTTATTCTGTGATCTGGTCCCCAGAATGTGCACTATGCCCTCCTTCCGTGACGACAGTTTCTCTCGCAAATCGCAATGTTTGCTTGCCGTTTTGCGGTTGAAGATGCGTATGCGTGAAAGGTTAGAAATACGAAGGCGAAGCCCACCTTTGGCATACTCGCGCTGACGTATGCGATTATTGATGTAAACAGCAGATAAACATGTCATTGTGAACGGAAGCAGCAAAATGAAGGCGTGTCATGATGACAAATGACAACGGTTCTAAATTTTTCTGGCCGTGATCTATCGCGTACGGACACACTTCAGTCACTTTCACCGCAGTACACTAATGTGATGCGAACAAGCGCACTGAGATTGGTAAGGGGCTACATTAGCTGTTTCAGTAAAGTTTTCGGACGTTGACGACTATACAACTTACAAGTACTCGTAATTACACGGCGCCTGCAAGCGTATCTACCTAAGGGACAAAGTGTGCTGTTTCCCTCGACGATAACTAGTAGACCCTCGCCAATCTGGTTGCGCTTTTTTTTTTTTTTTTTTGCATGACACAGATGTACTGCGGCGAAAGTGGCCTAAGCGTTTCATATTCGATATGGATCAAGGTCATAAAATTTTATGAAGACTATCCTTTGTTATTATCATTATTTGCTTTCGCGTTGGCATGAGCGCTCTTTTCTGGCGATTTCTGGCATCGCCCGTTTGGAAGGATTGCTAAATATTCGAGCCTCCCGTGCAAACGATATAATTAATACACTTTTTTTTTTTTTCGCATGATACAAACGTACTGTGGTGAAAGTGACGTAAGTGTTCCGCATGTGCTAGGTGACCAGGTCCAGAAATTTTTAGAAATTAGAACCGTAGTCATTTGTTATCAAAAACAAAGCAAAAAAAAACTGAAGGTCCCACGCGTTGTGGGACTCTGTTGGGACGCGTGTACGCGTGGGAGAAGAAGACACGACCGCGCGTCGTGGATCCCAAACATCGACTGGTTTTATTCAGGTTCTCTGCAGGTTCCGGAGAGCAGCGGAGGGTGGCGCTGCCTGGCGGCTTGGCTTGGCTTGGCTGCCGCCACAGCACTCCCCCCTAGTGAGTTGCCGAACGGAGTTAAAGGTCCAGGCGAGTGGGTGCTCTTGATAGCCGCCCGCTGTGCGTCAGCCGGGAGGGCACCTCGTGGACTTGGGCTGGCATTGAAGCTGGGGGTCCTGGCGATGATTCCCTTAGTGGAGGCAACACGGCGTCGTCACGGTCCATGTGTGCTGGCTTGATGCGGTCCAACGACACGACCTCCTCACGGCCGTTTCTCTTGATTGTGAATTGTTTGTTGCCACGGCGGAGGACTTGAAACGGCCCATCATAGGGTGGCTGAAGAGGTCGCCCAACCGCGTCATGTCGTACAAACACATATGGGCACGATGTGAGCTGTGGGTCGACGTGCACCACACGCGACCCTGGGGGGCCGTGGAGGTACCGCGCGCAGTTTGCTCATGACGTTGCGTAGGCGAAGTGCATAGTCGCTGCAAGCTATGGATGCCTCCTCTGAGCCGCGCGCAAAGAGCTCTCCCGGCAGCCTGAGTGTCGTGCCGTAGACCAGCTCAGCGGCGCTGCAGCCAATGTCCTCTTTCAAGGTGGACCTTATACCCAAAAGAACGAGTGGGAGGGCCTCCACCCAGTTGTGTTCCTCGGTTGCCGTGAGCGCAGCCTTCAGCTGGCGGTGAAAGCGCTCCACCATGCCGTTGCTCATGGGGTGGTACGCTGTCGTGCGTATGCGTGAGGTGCCCATGAGCTGACTGATGGCAGTGAAAAGGGCTGATTCGAATTGTCGGCCGCGGTCTGTTGTTATCGTGGAGGGCACACCGAAACGGGCTACCCAGTGGTACAGGAAAGCACTCGCAACCGTCTCGGCAGTGATGTCCGCGATAGGAATGGCCTCCGCCCAGCGGGTGAACCTGTCGACACAGGTCAGCAGGTAAGCCTTTCCGTGGCAGGGTGGCAGTGGGCCGACGATGTCCAGGTGGACATGATCAAAGCGAGAATCCGGAGTGGGGAGTGTTCCCAGTGCTGTCGAGGTATGGCGTTGTATCTTAGAGCGCTGGCAAGCTACACATTCGCGTGCCCAGCGTCGGACGTCCCGATTTACGCCCGGCCAGACAAATCTTGCCGTCACCAGTCTTTGGGTGGCTCTAATCCCCGGATGAGACAGTCTGTGCAAGGACTCGAACACGTGGCGACGGAGGCTCGCGGGCACGAACGGGCGAGTTCTACTGACGCTTGTGTCACAGCAAACCTTGTCCTCGGATCCGGGAACAGGGATCCACTCAAGATTCAGGGCAGTGGTCGCGGTCAACAGGTGTTTCAGTTCGTCATCTTCACGTTGAGCGGCTGCCAAAGCGGGAAGATCAACCTGTAGTGTGGGCATGATGGCGTTCACAGGATTCCGTGAGAGGGCGTCCGCTACCTCGTTGTCGCCGCCTTTGACGTGGCGGATATCAGTCGTGAACTCTGATATATAGGACATTTGGCGCCGTTCACGTGCTGTGTGCGTTCCACCGTCGGAGCTTAGCGAGCGCAATGCATAAGTAAGCGGCTTGTGGTCGGTGAGGACGAAAAACTCTACACCTTCCAGGAAATGGCGAAAATGTCGTATGGCAGCGTACACGGCCAGCAGTTCTCTCCCGAAGGTGCTGTAGCGGCGCTCGGTAGGTGTTAGCTTCCTCGAAAAGAAGGAAATCGGGCGCCAGATTCCCCCAACGAGCTGCTGTAATACAGCCCCGACGGCTGTATCGGAGGCATCCACCATTACGCTCTGCGGGACACCGGACCTGGGGTATTCAAGCAGTGCGGCGTTTGCCAAAGCGTCCTTGACCTCGCAGAAGGCTTCTTTTGCTTCTTGAGACCAGGAGAGGGTGTCTGAGCCATTCCGTGAAGTGGCCAGCAGGTCGTGGAGAGGTTGAAGGATCTGGGCGCAGCGGGGAATGAAACGGCGGTAGAAGTTTACCAAACCCAGAAATTCCCGAAGCTGGCGCTTGGCGGTCGGCTGCGGAAATCCTTGCACGGCTTCAACCTTGTTGGGTTGAGGAAGAACTCCTGAGGCGGAGATGACGTGTCCAAGAAACGAGAGCTGTCGCACACCAAGCTCGCATTTGGCCATGTTCACGACCACGCCATGCTCCACTAAGCGCTGGAAGACGATGCGCAGATGATTCACGTGCTCTTCCGGAGTGCTGCTGGCGATTAGCAAGTCGTCAAGATAGGCGTGGCAGAAGCTGAGGCCGCGTATAGCACCGTCCATGAACCGCTGGAATGTCTGACCCGCGTTTCGGAGTCCGAATGGCATTCGGAGGAATTCGAAAAGTCCGAAAGGCGTTGCGATGGCGGTCTTCGGGACGTCCTCCGGGGCAACGGGAATCTGATGGTATGCCCGCACCAGGTCGATCTTCGAGAAGATAGTGGCACCGTGAAGCCTCGTCGTGACATCGTGTATGTGCGGTACCGGGTATCTGTCTGGAGTCGTTACCTGGTTCAGCGCCCTATAGTCCCCGCATGGTCGCCAGTCTCCCGGCGTTGACTTTGGCACCATATGAAGTGGAGATGCCCAGGCGCTCGACGAGGGTCTGATGATCCCTAGCTCCATCATGTGTTCAAATTCCTGTCGTGCGACCTTCAACTTCTCTGGGGGCAAACGGCGAGGCCGCGCGTGCACGGGTGGGCCGCTGGTGGCGATGTAATGGCGTACCTCGTGCTTCACCGCGGCGCTGGCTGGCGGCTGCCTCGTCAACTCGGGAAAATCCTGCAGAATGCGAGTGAAACGTTCTGCACCGGACGGCCCGAGCAGAGTGGGGCTCAGCGGAGGGTGGTGCGAGGGATTGCCTTGCACAGTTGCCTGCGACACGGGATCGTGAAGGCGGCGGTTGCGCACGTCGACGAGAAGGCCGAAATGCCGAAGAAAGTCCGCACCCAAGATGGCGAACTTCACTGCTGCCACGATGAAAATCCACCGGAACGTTCTGTTCAAGCCTAAATCGAGTGGCAGCGAGCGATGTCCGTAGGTGGCGATGGTTGTGTTGTTGACCGCCTGAAGGGGGGACGCACTAGGGACACGGCGATCGGTGGACCCAACCGGCAGCACGCTCACCTCAGCGCCGGTGTCCACGAGGAATCGAAGGCCACTGTCGCGGTCGGTGAGGAAAAACACTGATGGACGACGTTCGGGGGGCCTCTGTGACACTGGTCGTCCTCAGTGCCGGCTGCTCCCGTTTCCCGCATAGTCGCAAGGAGGAATGCATTTGCGAGCAGCATTGTAATGCTTCCTGTGATACCAGCAGATTCTTTGATGCGCTGCTGGGCGCTGGCGCTCCTCGGGAGTGCTGCGGGCCTGCATCGCTGCGACGGTATCGGCGAGGCGGGATATCTGCTCCCGGATGTCGTGCAGCGTGGTCGTTGGCGCGCCGCCGGCGATGTCTGGCTGTAGCGCCGCGACGGACGGCGGAGCGACCGCCAGCACCGAGTCCGCGAGCTCGGCTAGTTGAGACAGGCGTTTGTCGGCAGCCGAGGCGAGGACCATACGCACGTTGATCGGAAGTCGCTGTAGGAACAGCTCGCGAAGCAGTCTGCTGTCGGCATCGGTGGTGGCTGCGCCGGCCGTGTGCAACAGCTGCCTCATGTGGCGCAACAATTGGCTGGGCGTCCGGTCCCCGAGGTCGGTGTTGTGCAGTAGCTGCTGCAGTCGCTGAGGCTCCGACGGCGTGAGGCGACTGATGAGCAGTTGTTTCAGCGTTGTGTACGCGTTCTCTGCAGGTGGAGCGACCAGCAGATCTCGTATTTCGCTCGCTATTGCCGGTGGGAGGCTAGCGACCACGTGGTGGTACTTTGTTTGCTCAGCGGCAATACGACGAGCGGTGAATTGGGACTCCACCTGCAGGAACCACAGCTGCGGGTCCGCTGTCCAAAACGGCGGGAGCCTGATGTCGACGGCGGAAATGGCCGGTGCGTCAGAGGGAGTCTCCATGGCGTCGATCGCTTGAAAAAAAGGCGGTAAGCCTCGTCCGGGTCACCACTGTTGGGACGCGTGTACGCGTGGGAGAAGAAGACACGACCGCGCGTCGTGGATCCCAAACATCGACTGGTTTTATTCAGGTTCTCTGCAGGTTCCGGAGAGCAGCGGAGGGTGGCGCTGCCTGGCGGCTTGGCTTGGCTTGGCTGCCGCCACAACTCAATGTAATGCGAAGCAGCCAGCAAGAAGCAAATCATATTCTACATAACACCCATGTCATGATTACATGTTAGGACCTGTCATTTATGTTCTTCATATCGTCACGTCGCGCAATACCCATCTTGATGTATATCAAGCTAGCAAACTGGACGCAAGCGCACCATGAGCATGACATGTGAATGGCCTTGTACATACATACAAGTCGTGATTGTTATGTCACCACCTGCCACTTATGTTCGTCATACAGTCATGTCACTCAATACCAATTCTGGTGTATATCAAGCAAGCGAAACGGCCGCGAGCACGCCATATGAGCGTGGCATGCAAGTCATGCTGCACATTATATGTCATGATATTCTTATATTACCACTAGTCATTTATGTTTTTCATACATAAACGTCATGCAAAATTGAAGGACACTTGTACATTCCAAAGTATGTTCGGCGAAAGCTTGTGGCCATTCGACTGACCATGTGCGATGTCTTTTTTTTTTTTTTTTTTTTTTTTTTTTTTTTTTTTTTTACACTCTCAGTGGGATGCAGGGGAGGATCCGAACCTCCTTGGGGGGGGGGGGGGGGGGGTTATTGCACAGCTCGCATTAACTGACGGGAACAGGGCTAGAAGGCGAATACATTGCAGTAAAGATACACCACTCTTACTGTGAGAAAACGAACGAAAAGAAAATGTAGGTAGCGACGCCACTTTGAAATTCCCGCACCAATAAGTGACTTCAGATTTTGACGGCGTCTACTCCGTCATACGTGGTTCCAGGTCGGTAAAAGAGAGATGAAGAGGAAGGCCGGAGCTTAACCAGATATTAACAGCTCATCGGTAAAAATGAAGGACATCGTAACATGCCAAGGTTCAGGAAATTTCAGTGAGCGAATTTCGCCAAAATACGTAAAATAACGTTTGAAATCCGTGACGGCACGCGTGGAGATTTCGGCGCGACATTTAAAAATAAAACATTGAACGACTTTGGGGTTCTCAGTGTACAATTTATCAATCTAATACGATTTATTGTTTCACTTCAGGGTCTGCATTTTCAAGGTAGTACAACCTCCTCCTCTCATCGCATGCGGCGCGTTGAAGTGCTTGAAACGCGACGGAGAGGTACCAGCCTCCGATAAAACGGAGCCGCTAATATGTCACGTTGCTTCTCGTTTCGTTCAATTGAAACATCAGTGTCAAGTTTCAGCTTCACCTAAAAACTTCGGAAGCAAGTGTACGCGAAACAAATTCAGTAATGATCTACTTACGTCGGAAGGCCTCCCTCGATAAAAGTTCTTCCTCCTGATACGACGCAGCTATCTCCCTCGCCGTTTCATGTTTTCTTTTTCTCGTGGAACAAGAAAGAAGCTCGTCTCCTCTTGCAACGTCGTTTGAGTGGCCAACAGCATATCAAGTCGGCATCACGCCGCAGCTCGTGCCACCTTGCAGAAGGTAAATATATAGCGTAGTTTCACTGGCAGGGCCTATGGTTCTACGCTCCCCTCATGGTGTCGTTCTTCGGCGAATGAAATTCACGGCTGTCATCGGAGGGGAGGACGGTCACGCATGTTTACAGCAGAGAGGGTAAGCCGTCTCCCCCCCTTGGCAGACAAAAATTAGCACCTTTTTTTCCACCTCAGGACCACCCATCAGAGGGTCCCTTGGCGGCGCCCAAGAAGCCTTTCATACACATATTGTTGGAAGTGGCGCCCTGTGTGTGTGCCTCTCTCTCTCCGTCGTCTTCGCCTCGGATGATATCGAAGAAGACTTCTTTGGAAACGTGTATAGGAAAGCAGAAAGGGGCAAAAAGATGTGGAGAAGATTCTTCTTTGCCCTTTTGACAATTGTGTGCTCTGTCTTCGAAAAAATTCAGAATTCGCAGCTCATATGAGGGCTTGCAACCCTTCCTGAAAAAAAAGCATTAGAAATGCTCCTTGACGCACTGTTTTTTTTGTTTTCATGGATGTCCCTTGCTCCTCGCGTCATAAGAAAATCTCCATTCCACTCTCATTTGAAATGGCTCCAGCCAAGTAAGTAGAGAGCCCGACGTTTCGGAACCGATTCGGTCCCTTCCTCATTGGGGGGGACTGTGTTGGTCATGGAAGCATCGCCGCGTCTTGTTTCACCACGGCTCCGGCTTTCCCTTCCCTTGAAGCGCCGTCAAAGTCGATCTGATGGTGGTACTTCTCACAGTGTTCCGCAATAGCACTGCGTTGCACTTCCATCTTCCTGACGTAAGTTACACGATCACACAGATACAGCTGGACTAAGCTCATGTCCTTTAAGTTCACTTTCCACGTAGCGTCTGTCTGGGTTCACTGTCTGGCGAGATTCTCGCAGTCTCGCCCACTGTCTGCTGAATGTCTGTCATCACACCACATCACGGCATCTTTTCCCCGGAGTCTGGAAACTGCGGTGGCGGCCCGAAGCACACTTGTACAGTCGCGGTAACAGGATAGCCGAAGGTGGGTGCGCGCATACCAGAGACCTCTTCCTTTCTTCGTTCTTTATTTCTTGCCAGCCCGCTCGCTATGCGCCCCCCCTCAAAGTGTGAAACATATATATGCAAAGAACAGGAGCGTAGCCAGAAATTTTTTTCGGGGGGGGGGGGGGGGGGTTCAACCATACTTTAAGTATGTTCGTGCGTGCGTTTGTATGTGTACGTGTATATATACGCAAGCAAAACTGAAAAATTTCGGGGGGGGGGGGGGGGTTGAACCCCGAGCCCCCCGCCTACGCCACTGGCAAAGAAAAGATACAACACCCCACACCCAAACTATATGCCAGTGCTCTCCCCCCTCTCCCAGTCGCGATGCAACAATGGTTTGCACCCCCCAAGAGAAAGTTCTGCCGACGACCATGCATGGCTGTCTAAGCAGACGTAGCATATTGTATGGAATGTTATTATTCTAACATGGCTGTCATTCCAAACGCGAGCCGAACCGGACTACTTCGCAGAGGAGTACATGTGCAGTTGTTGGGTGGTTCATCGGAAAAGACGCTTCTTTCTGCCTCCCAGGTGGGGGCACGGCTCAGCGCCTGTGGGATGGGGAAGTGGGGGGAATAAAGGTGAAAGAGAGATGATCAGCAGGAGTCCGCCATCGTCATGGTGGAGGAGGCGTTGGGGTTAAGCAGGCGATCAACACACATTCCAGTTCTGTGTGAATGGGATGCAAATAGCTCGCTTTAAAAAAAAGCGGGGGTTCACAGCTTCGCGCCGTGCAGAGGTAGAAATGACGGGTGCATTTTTCGCCGCGGTGTGTGGGGGACCGGGTACGTGGGTGTCGAAAATAAGCCACCGCGAATGGTTAGGAGACCTTAGAGCGTCGACATTCAGGACCACTTTTTCTTTCAACAGCTGTATTTACAAATATGGACAGTGAGTGGTGGTACGTGGTTGTGGTTCGAAGAAGAAAAGGCGCCTAATTTCTGCAGCCCAGTCGGGAGCACGGCGCAGCGCGCGCCTGGACAGTGAGTAAGATGGTTACAGAGACATCTTCAAATCTCGACTGACGACGTCGAGCCTTCTCCTCCGTTCTTGAAGACTCGCCTCCTCCTCCTCCATTGATCGTGGCCGATTGCAAGAGGGAAAGGGTGAATGTAAACCTAGCTGGTACGACACATTCTAATCGGCGCCGGGGCAGCAGGCAATGCCCTCGTGCCGGCCTAGTTGTCCTCGCTCCCCCTTTTTTCCTCCGAAACGAGCTGCTTTCCACGAGGATCCCAAGGCAGGGAAAATCTGGCTACGTCGCACCGGCAGGTGGAAGAAATGCATGGGAAAGCGCGTTCGGCGTGGTTCACGCGGCCGCCTCGGAGGGCACCTGCACAGCACGTATGTGCACGTCGTTATCCTCCTTTTCGGGGGATGTAGATTCGTTCACAACAGCTGACAGCCAAGTTCGCCGCAGCGGCCTAAAAAATTCCATGTGCCGAAAAATTGCTGTCGAGAAGGTGCCGGGAGGCGCGTAATTTCTACGGCGACGCGTACGGCTTCAGCGCAAAACAAACGACACACGGGCGCCGCCATCTTGCTTGAAAAGCAACAAAAATAAACAAATAAACAAAACCGGAAGCGCGCTTAGATCACGTGACCACTTCCAGCCAATAGCGGCGCAGCATTCGCCCCATACATCTCAGGGAATATGTTACGGAAACACGCTGCCGGGAGAGGGAGCGGGGTCGGTGGCTTTTGGGGGGGGGGGGGGGGGGGCGATCGCCCCCCCTTGGATCCGCCACTGACAGCTATGTGCCACAGAAATTGGGTGAATCCCACTACTCACCACTGGTCCACTAAATAGGAAGAAGGCAACAGTAAGCCCAACAACGGCAGCTGCGAGAAGACCCCGAAAAAAATGGAAGGCCTACGCAAATGACAAACTGCCCGTAGATCTACGAGAGGTGGCTTCAAGGTTTCTCTAGGCTATGCGACATAACGGTTTTTGTTACTTTTAAGCATGATTTAAAAATATAAGTCCTAGTCACAATGCAAAAAGAATGCTGAAACCTGTCACTATATTTCACGGTCTTTTCATTTCTACTAGGATCTAATCACACATTCTGGCCAGTTGTCAGTCCCTTTCAAGGGACCCTGAAACGGTTATTTGAAGCTTTGTCAGCGTTTAGGCTATAGAGCATCATCGAACCATTGGCACCACAAATTTAGCGGCACGCCGTGAACCAAGGCGGCTACGGACAATTATATCATATCCTCCTTCTCACCCCTGCCTTGCCTCCTCAACTCATGAGACACACTGGCGATCGCAGAGCTCACGTGAGCACACTCGACGATTTGAGCTTCGCCCAGTGATGACCTCCGAGATTGCATGCCGACAGGTTGCGTGCAATCTCGGAGGTCATAGCCCCGGTGCGCCTGGCAGCACGTACGCCGTCTGGCAACAGAGACATCGCGGAGTGGTTGATATCTGCTCCGACAGGTGCTGCCACCCTACCAGCCAATTTTTCGTGCGCGCACACCGCAGCCAATCAGGTCCAGCAGCCCCGGTGACGTCGTGCGCACACTGCATGTCGTACTCGGAAGGGGCAGTTGAAAACGCATTGGACTGAGCCGCAGTGATCCGCAGCGATTCGCAGCTTTATAGCGTTGTAATAAATTACACAGTGTACACAGAGAGCTTAAATTAGTCTGTAAATGAGCCTTAGGACTTGGTCTACTGGCCCAATGTGTTTGTCCAAATCGTCAAAACCGTTTCAGGGTCCCTTTAAGGCAACGAAGCAGGTACATTAGCACAAAGTGCAGCACAAAAAACAACGAAAGCCATTCAGATCAATGTGGCTACAATTGTAACACACAACATTCATAAGAGATGACCAAGGTTTTCCCTTTTTCTTATAACCGGAATATGTGTGTTCTTGGAAAGCGATCATGTAGGTTTCATTGTTTGTTGTCTTTATATCTCTCCTGTTCTCTTAATAAAAATTATTTGAAAATTCATGGTAGCCTATGTGTTTGGTTTAAGCCTTTTCCATAGTAAAAGCACTACTCTAAAATTGAGGCAAACACTGTGGTAGTTGACAAGCATATCATTTTATTTCGTAAATATACACCATGCATCTTCTTATCATTCTTCGTTGTGTCTTATGTATTACGACAAAAAAAAAAAAAAATGGAGCCGTGTTATGAAAAAAGGCTGAAAGCTGCTTCAGTAATACAAGTGAAGTTTCCAGCTTTTCATGAGATATCCAATCTGGTCAACACGTACCAGATCAACCAAGTAATGAGCTCAATTACACCAAGCCATTTTCACATTCAGCCAGAAATAATGTCTCAGTTAAAAATGTGTCCTGTCTCCATCAACTCATCACCACTGCGTGCTCAAGCATTAGTTAGAGTTAGTAATGAAATTCAATGGGATGAGAAAACAAACACATAATTATGCATAAAATTGTGTAAGAAGTTCCAGCACAAAACGCTCAGCTGTACCTCCAGCATATTATACTCTTAATTATCTTTGTGAATGAATAAATGTCATCCTTAAACAGTCCTATGGTTTGAGTCGTGGTAAAATTTATGCATTAGGTGTCGGGAGATCAGCAGACGACGAAGGACAATTGATCGTGGGCTGCTGTCTCCGCAGCTAGCGCCAAGAAGTGCGTGCACCACTATCACCATCATGTACTGTTTGGTGTTGGATTGTCGCCATTAAAAGCATTTGTTGGTTGTGTCTCGTGGCTCCGTCTTTCTGGCGGCACTACACCTATCGAAGGCTGGCGTTCCGCGACATTAGGCATGCACTGTCTTCACTTATGACCATAGGTCGGCACTTTAAGGGAGTACTCACTCAAACTCACTCACCACAATTTTTTCAGCCTTCGCACTCACTCACGTTCACACTCACGTCCACTCACACTCATGAGTACTCACTCACGTTCACACTCACGTCCACTCACACTCATGAGTACTCACTCATACTCAACTCACCACGTTCATATGAGTGTGAGTGAGCGTGAGTTGAGTGCACTCATGAGTGAGTGTGCTGAGCTCCATAGGTCGGCACTTTAAGGGAGTACTCACTCAAACTCACTCACCACAATTTTTTCAGCCTTCGCACTCACTCACGTTCACACTCACGTCCACTCACACTCATGAGTTCTCACTCACATTCACACTCACGTCCACTCACACGCATGAGTACTCACTCATACTCAACTCACCACGTTCAAATGAGTGTGAGTGAGAGTGAGTTGAGTGCACTCATGAGTGAGTGTGCCGAGCTATGCTTATGACAGCTGTTTTCCAGCAGAGATGTTGCATGTAAAATTTGTACATAGTGAAGTGCTAGTCTAATTGACTTGGCAACCTTCACCATCCTAAACCTGCTTTCTAAAAGCTCCTTCTAATGCTTTGCTTGGTCATTTTAATCCAGAAGCATTTCTTGAATAGGTTGGCAAAGGCGTGCACACATCTGGCCTCCGCAGAAGTAGAGTCCGGAAAGCACGCAACCTCTCCCACTGGAACCGATGCTGGCGCCAACAACCACTAGCAGCCATGGCTTAGGAGAAGGGAAAGCTTGTAGGAGACTTAGCAGTACCTCTCCGTAACAACAACCAAACCAAAGAAAATTATTTTATTTATTTTGTTCATACTGCCAATCCCAAGAAGGGATTATAGTAGGGAGGGCAAGTAAATACAATACATAATATATCAGTAAAAAAAAAAAACCATGTAACACTATGAAAAACATGCAACACTACACTGTCGAAGGTATACCATCGGAAACCAAGATACAAAGCGTAAGGGGCACAAAAATGTATAATAGGTTACAGTTTTTTTTTTTTAATACGTGTGCTATACAATTTTCGCAAACTAGGAAAATGATCTAAAGAAACTACAAACATCAAAATACTAAGGATAAATAGCATTTATAACACAATGAAGTAAGGTAGAGGAGTCATACTTGTGAGGCGAGTAAGTCAGACTCAATAGATTGCAGAAAAGTTTCTAACGTGGGACTATGGATAATATGAGAGGGTAGGGTGTTCCATTCTTTGGTTGCAAGTGGAAAGAATGAAAAGCTGAAACATTTCGTACTAAAATGGTAGCTTTGTAGTGTTTGGGTACGTTTATGTCGGGTCTGTCTTGTTTCGGATTTGGACAGGTAGTGAGCGCTATTCGCCTCGAGATCTTGGAGTGGCGCCCTCTCGCGTGTGACGTCAAGGAGAGGACTCGGATGCAGCTCTTCGCACGCGCGCTCGCTACGTCAAGGCTGCTCGACGCTGCCGGCCTGTCTATCGTGCTCGATTTATTGAAATATTGGTGGGCGAGTTGATAAAGCAATTTGTACTGAATGTTCAAGCAAAATGTCCATCGAAATCGAGCGGAGTTGCCGTCAGGAGCACGTTCTTTGTCGATTGCTCATGTTGTCGTCTGCTAGCCATCCATGTGTACATCTGCTTCTATGGTGAACTTTTCTTTTCGCGACTGTTCTATGGCCGTGGCGCACTCAAAATGACTTTCCTGCCCGTTTTCGATAACTGACTTCAGCGTGCGGGCTTCAGCTTCCATTTCTGCGTTAAAGCGCAATAAATGTATACCGCGTGCTGCGCCTGTTCGGTTGCCAAGCCTGCTCCTTCGATTTAATTCATTTGTTCGGAGCATGAAAAACGACGTGTGATGTCATTCAAATAAATTAAGTGGCGTTACCGGCAACAACGTTTGATTAAATACACATTTTTAGCAGCTGCTGTGTAAGCGCGTCGTAAGTACTTTAAATTGAAGCACGAAATAAACAGGGTGAGTCTAAAGGGGATGCACGACGGGGGATATGAAATATCAATAGGTTGTCCGGAGTGATTTTCTTTTGTTTTTGTTCAATTTTTTTGCAACATATTTGAACCCTTACGTTAATAAATCGACGTTTGTTCACTCGTTCATGGTGGTCTGAAAATATGCTGAACAGAATTAGTGTAATCATACTAACCTTGATAAATATGAAGCTTTCGCATCGAAAGATGTATTTGCAATTAAATACTGTAAATCAGTCTCAGCGGTCGACTCCTGATGTGGCTTGGTGCGATCACTGTACTAAAGAGACTCGAGTTCCTTATGCATTTGCCTAAGTTGACTCGAAGGCGAAAGCCATCTTTTTCTTGAGTCGATGTATTGTTCCTTCGCCGCCCCCCCTCCGAATGCTTTCTGGACGTAACGTGGTTTTGCATTGAAGCTTTCTACACATCACCTGGTTTTGCATCGCCTCCGAGATCGGGCCCACCAATCACGAAGGCAATGCAAAGCGACGATGTCATGTGATGACGTAATCATCTGACATGACGTTATGACGTCACAAATTTTGTCGGTCTGGGATGTCATGATGACGTGATCATGTGATGAATTTTACATCACTCGTGTTGGCGCTGGCGACGGGACGCCGACGGTCAATTTTCGCAATTTATGTGGAATCTAAGGCTCCCACCTTAAAATATTCAATCTTGTTACAGCACGGTAAAGAATCACAATAATCAGCCACAGGGGCCAAAAGAATGGTGGGAAAGAGCTCTCTTTCTTCTCTTCCTGGACACATTCGCCGATTTTTTCCTAATGTTTACGAAGCTGTACTATCGGTGTCAAGTGAAACGCGAACACTGCAGCGGATCGCGTTGACCAAGCATTAGAAATATAGTGCGCGCCATCCTGTCATTACCATTGGCAGGCTCGCACAGTCGAGTAGGCAGCACTGCGCGATCGAAAACATGAATGCGGCTCATGAACGTATCTATCTCTAATCATAAAAGTCGAACTGTACCACGCGCACCACTGCTGGCGTTTCATTCCGAGCGATCTTATTTGCATCCAGCTCGCCCAATCTGTGCTAGTGGCCCGCAATAACCCGCTGGTCGATGAATTTATCGATTTCATTTTGTCGACTGTCGTGTCTGCACAAGTCCACATGAATGCAATTGGGAGTGGAGCGTGAATTTTCATTCACCTCAAGTCTGTTTACACAACGCTGATTTTTGCGAATAAGCCGCAAAATTGATCGCGCTGCGATTTCAAAGCAGCGGAGACTCTCTTTAACTCACTTGGTGGGGGCGTTCGCGCTTTCACGTAAGCTATTTCAACGCCATCCAGCCCAGAGAGCGACGCTACGAACTCGGTGGCATGAACCTGACCGCGATAGCTGTCGGTATACAGAAGATATGTTAAATGTTAACGTTTCATAAACTCATGTAATGCTAGCAGTCATCTCAAGAAATATCACAAGAAGAAAATGCAGCTAGTAGTCGAGGAACGCCGTGCGACGCGAGCGAACTATAACGAAAATGCTGCTGTTTTAGCCAGAGCGTAGCAGACGACAAAAAGCCGAATCCCCGCCCTTGCGTCACCGGAGCGCGTTTGCAGCGCCGCCATCGGTCGCACACGAGGCGAATTATGGACAGTAAGTTACGCATAAGCTGGTAAATTACTTTCAGCCGAGCTAGTGCTTTCATGTGCTCATTTCAAATATGCTTACTCATCCTCAACAACTTCTTTTCTCACTCTGGTGGCAGACGCAAAGGCACACATGAAAACTTGTGAGGAAGGTGGTCCGGGTCGAAAGCCTCCTATGATGCAGAAATGACCAAGCTCAGTCAAAGACATCACTGGCTCAGACCAACAATGTTCAGTCATAATCCTTGTGCTGCGTGCGTACATGCCTAGTGAGTGTGCTCTTATTGGCGGCCGCATAGGAGCACTTGACGCACTTGAAAGGCCTGTCACCCGTATGGTTTCGCAAGTGCTTCACCATGTCCGAACAACGGGACGTGACGTACGAACACATTGAGCACGCGTAACGCTTGGTGGCTTCGTGGTGTACAATGTGGCGATTGTAGGCGTTCTTGTCGGTCGTATCGTATGGGCACCTCCTGCACCTGTATCGTTTTTCGGTGGAATGCGACGGCATGTGACGCCTCAGGTTTCTCAGGTATGCGAACCTTTGGGCGCAGATCGAGCACTCGTACTTCTTTTCTCCGCTATGCACCAGCAGGTGATCCTTCAAACAATGCTGCGTTTTCACCGTGTGAGGGCACAGGTGGCAGTACAAGAGCCTGCTGTTCTCTCTCGAAGGGGCGTTGTCACAGCTGCTCTCCTCGACACAGTGTGGCTCTTCTTTGCAGATGCCCACAGTGAACCCTGTTGTCTGTTCACCATCTGGGCTTGGCACAGCAACTGTAGCGAAAGAACGAACATTCTCAGTGCATACGAAAGTGAGAGTGCTTTTGAAAGAAAATTTACGTTCTTATCCAGTGTTATTTAACCCTTTCACGACCATTGACGAGTAAAGTTGTCATGAGATTTTCTAGCAAAATGACCAATGACTATAATCGTCATCAACAAAAATGAGTCTTGGTCCATTTGTGTCCTGGCTTTCATTTTATTGCAATTTTTTATTGTAATGCCATGCGGTGAAGCCACCTTCAAGTTATCTTTTTTGGTGCGATTAGTGAAATAAAGGAACCCCAATGAATTGAAAGAATGGTACCAGTTTGTTCAGAAAAAAAAAAGGGTCTACAAAGTGAGCGAAAAAAGAATTTTCGGTAATTTTGGCACGTTTCTCTTCTTTTCTTTCAGTCGTGAAAGGGTTAAGGTGGGGAAAGGACACAAACATATTGTTTATAAGCAAAACAAGACCAAGGAATCATCAAGTGCCTTGGACTTCTCGCCTTTCCCATGCGCTAGCAAAAGTGTGAAACAATTAAGCGTTGAAGCTACATCGATTAAGTCCATCATTACACTAGATGTACTTTCAAACTCTGCCACAATAGTTTCCCTTCATTGTCGTGGTAAGTTGTGAGAGTGCCTCATGTTGATGCGAAAAGTACGCACATCAACACGCCCTATGCCAGGAAGAAGCGAGTTGCGAAATTGTCGCATTAAATGGAACACTCTTACTAACTTGCTGCGCATCCATGGTTCTGCTGCATGCCTACATTATAAGTTACCAGCTACTAAAAAAAAAGCTAGAAATGGAAGAGACAAAACTGATGTATCAGTACTTGAAGTAGACAGGTAGAAAAGTTGTAATTTTAATATTTCCAGCTTGTGAAGGTTCATCGAAGGATATATATATTAAAAAAAAAAGACAAGAAGAAAAAGATGAAAGAACATTTCATACCTGTTCTTTCGTCTTTGTTTTCTCGATTTCATTTTTGTTCCAATTTTCCTTCAAGCATTGGAAATGCAAAAAATGACGAGTATCTCTTAAAAGCACTATTCTGCCTATTGTGCTCAGAATTTGCAGAGCAATACCGCATGGAAGAAACTACGCAAGAAAATTAATCAGAGACCGTTGAAAAAGTTATAGGTGCTGTGCATAGGACTGAATATTAAAATAAACTTAAATAAGGTTAACTGAAAATCATTCATTTGAGAGTGCAAAGTAACAGAAGTTCACAATGGCATCCACAACAAGCAACCCCGTCAATCAGTCCACTAATTGCACAGCAGACTGCTGAACAAACTTGAATATTGAAACTTTTGCTCGCGTATGCAATGTTTTTAAAACTGCAATCTTGAACACTGAATCCAGTTCAAAATGTACTTCCAGCATTTTATAATAGTTGAACAGTGGGCATTGTAAAGAGGACTGTGAGCCACAATAAAAACGCCGGCTATGTTCAAGCGCTAGGTGCCTGAAACCACAGAGGGAAAAAAATATCTATAA
This sequence comes from Rhipicephalus appendiculatus, assembly GCA_030522465.1. NCBI lineage: Eukaryota > Metazoa > Arthropoda > Arachnida > Ixodida > Ixodidae > Rhipicephalus > Rhipicephalus appendiculatus. Next base: position 34,087 of record JALIZH010000139.1, read on the forward strand.
ATATTGACCAGAACAAAATTTTTTTTTTCTTGTCTCGCCATCCTTCACCAACACTGTCTCCACTGCACAAGATACTGCCACCAACCACTTGGCCAATCATGCGGTCTTTGACTGCTTCATAAAGATGGCTTACAGTGCTTTATCACATAACAAGCAAAGCGGCAAAGAAGGCTAATGCACTAAAATAAAACAAGCAGTCTAGAAGCTAGATAGAAGAACATTTTTTTTCACCTTCAATGCTCTCTGTTGCATAGCATCAGGCTAAAAAGCTTATTGAATGCGGTTCCTTATGCACAGTTATATACATGCAAAAGCCAATGGTGCCATAAATGAACTGATAAACTGAATTGCTGACAGAAGTTGACTACAAAGATGCAGTTCACAAATTATTGATAAGTGGCTTTAAAGTTTAACACCTGCTTCAGCTGAGAAAGACCATAGAAACAGTACGGATGAAAGCCACTTTGACAAAACACACAGGCAGCAAATGTCATAGCAATTTTAAAAAAATGACAATAACAAACACATACTAGGGTCACTCTAAGAAAAATGCCCTTTAAACCAAGCTACATAAATGAATACAAGCATCAAAATTTTCTTCAATACTGGAACCGAAACGGTTCGCCGTAAATGTGACATCTGAACCATGACAAATACACATGCATAATGCTCAGACTATGAAAATCACAGGGAACACTTTGGCTTTGCGAGTGAATCCAGACTGAAACATTCCGCGTGAGTTCAAATAATCCCATGCATTGTCCGTAAATATTTATGGCAATTGAATGAAATTGGTATGAAATCCATGTATTCTCTGTAAAATTGTTCGGAAATCATACGGACTTATTGGAGTCACATACGGAATGTTTCAATAGGGATGGATGTTAATTTGCTCGCAGACGGTCTTCGTTTGCAGCGAAGGGTCCTTTACCGAAGCAGCACCAGTTCTTCTGCTTGTAAGATGAGCCTTGCGAGGAGGTGTTTAGCCTTGAAAGCAAAGAATGAAGAAGTGTGACTTTCAGCACTAACACAAGGCTGTCAGTCATGTCACTACCTACATTGCAACGTGCAAGAATGGCAAATATGCAGTGCCCTGTATCCATCTTTAGTGCTAGCTCTTCTTGGCTACAGCTAGCAGCAAGAAGACATGTGGAATAGAATTTTTGTTTATTAAGAACAAAACGAGGAGTGCAAGCCAGGGAATAAGATATGTGCCAAAATCATGTAACAAGACATGATTAAGATAATGTACTAATATTCCGCATACGAAGACATCAAGCAGCTGGACAGCTGCAATTAACACACCTGCAGCAGCATGGTTTGGTCAAAGTACTTCAATTTTCACATGCAATACTTCTTGTTCTTTCCAGCTTTTCATGCATGAAACTTGTACAGCACGACAAATTTAGGCATGCAACAAAACACTGAAATTAGTGGATGAAAGTGCACGGAATGTCTAGCATGCAAACAATATTATGCAAACATGAATAAACAAACACAGCTGAAAACTGAATTTCACTCGAACATTGTAGTTGTGCCCAACCTTATACCCCTGTCCCACATACAACCTTAACGAAAACCAGCAGTACGAAGCCAAGGAATGTACAGGGTACATTATTCATAGTTTATGTTGTAGTAATTATGATGTAGATGCGAAGAAATGAATCCTTTGAAGGTTTTTGCTGCATATGTACAGTGGTGGTTTGCCATCCTGCAAGGTCTTTGCTGTGTGGGAATGGCTTTGATCCTGCACTAAATATGTCACGCACCAATGACGATCAGTAGCGGATCCAGAGGGGCGATCACCCCCCCTAGGGTAGGGGGCCATCGCCCCCCCCCTAAAGCCTTCGTCAGCACCCCCCACTCCCCCTCCCTTCTGTGCCTATTGACCACCTCTATCACCGATTAGAAGAAATGAGTGGGACAAATTAACAGTATTTATGCTGCGATGGGGTTCTTGTGGGGATAGTAACTACAAAAAACAAGAGTCAGTGGCCCTCCCCCTCTCAGGTTTTACTTCAAATGACCCCCCCCCCCCTCCCCCTAAAAAGGGATTTACAAGAATCATTTGAAATCGTTTGAAATTTGACTGCGTTACCTTCTTGCGGAGGTAAACAAAACTGATCTCTGGCTTCGGTGCATCGCATGGTCTGTGGCTACGCCCTTTTGTGGTTTTGGTTTCGCTGCGTGACTGCAACGGAGGGGTGCGAAACTTGATGTTTATCTTTAGCGGCACTCCCTTGCAGGGGTGGTGAAAGTTGCTTTGCATCTTTATTGGCGCTGCCCTTAGCTTGTTTATAACTGACGCTCATGAGGTATTGCTCTTCTTGTTTGTTGAATTTCCCTCGAGTTCTTCAGATGCACAGCCAAGCAGCAATATGGAGGAACGCGTTGCTCGTCTTCTTTACACTGACAGCGACGACTCTTCCCAACTCTGATTTTGCTCCATTCATCGAATCGGAAGTGCAGGCTTGTTTTTAAGAAATACTACACTTTGAAATACTATTGAACATTTTGCAGTTTAAAATAGTGCTGACACCAAGATCTGTTCATTCTTTTTTAGAATTTCTTCCTCACTTTAAATATTTTGTACATTCATTCACAATAAAGCAATTTCATTATCAAATAGAGTTTTTTTTTTTAAAGAAAAATTCAACCCTCAAAAAGTTTAAAGTGGATGGAAAGGCAGCTTTCCACCGGTTGGGACCGAACCTACAACCTTCGGAACAATGCATCTGATGCTCTACCAATTGAGCTTACAGTGACGGTCGTCCTGCCATCCACTTTATCGGATATATCTGTGCACATAAACCTGGGAGTACTAGACAATGCCACTCATAGCCGTGGCTATATGAATGGCGCTGGTTTATTTTACAGGGCTTTTTCCACACTCTGTAACTGATTTGTCCATCTTGGAACAGTCAAAGAGGGTTCTCTCCCCTTCTTAAGCATTGCATGTGCCATCTGCATTTGATAAGGTGTCATGTTTAGTGTCTCTTTGCGATACGATAGACTCTCGCTCTAGGGTCATTCCACGCCAAATGTCCCAGCCATTTCGGCGACCATCTCCAATGTATTTAAAAAAAATTGTGCTGATTTGCGGCATTGAAAACAGTGAACTGCTGGAATATTTCTGAGAGAAAACAATTTTTGGTCACGTGGGTGCCTTCCGAATTTCCCAGAATGTCGTCTGGGTGTTGCATGTGAGAAAATTTATTCTAAAAGTTTAGTTCCTTGTTTCTACACGAAATTTGGTTTACATATTTAGCAAAAGCGTTTCTGTAAGGTGTTTCAAGCTCAATAATATTAGCGTAATTTTTCTGCCATATACGCCTCCAGGAATTTAGCCAAAATGTTCCATGTTTGCATTTTTTTTCATTGTGCTATTGCACACTCTACTAATATGGCAACTAAAAAGCTTTCTTTTGAGAAATCCATATATAATTCCTTGTGGCTTCTTGGTTACAAACGAATGGTTGTCGATTTCCCTGTCTTAATCCTTCCGCCACCTAGCGGGATTCTGCAGAACTGTTTTGCAGTGAAATGAGCTACTGTTTTGTTTGCCCTGCCACCTTTATCTGACAAATACAATGGGTTTGCACTGTGTTTAATATTTGCTCTTTCCCGAATTACAAAGAAGAATGTCCGAGATACATGGCTTTCTCCACAGCCTTCCAAGGTAACCTGGAAATATAAGCACTAGTAATATTATTTAAGTTCAGCGACGCTGGGCCCATTCACCACAGGTTGCAATCCTGACTGTGCAAACAACTTCCTTGTTCTTGTTTGACTATATAAATATCCTTTTCAACCTTTTGTTTTATACCCAGTGGTTTCCCACAAATGTCCAGTGTTCTCAGTGTTGTCAAGGATGGCCAGCTGTGTTCCAAAGGCAATATGCAGGTAATCAGTGAAGCAAGTTAGAGACTAAAATGTGCAAGAGATGTAGCTGTACCACGTTTTAAAGGGGTACTGCGACAAATTTTCAAAGCTGCCTTTACTCCGGCATACAAATCTCCTGTATACAGAGATGGCCCGATGCAGGTGCGAAGCTCAGCAAATGCTAAGTTATTTTATTTTGATAAACTAAATTTTTGCATGGCGCACCTAGTGACATCAGCACTAGCGTGACATCAGGCTACAGTACCAATTTTGGCAACTTAACGCACCAGTCTGGCAAGTATTGATGATGTCAGATACCAAAACATACAAAATGGCTGCCTGTGCATCACTAAGGAAGACCCAGTGTGGCGTGATTGTGGAAACGTTACGATACCTCGCTCGAGCATGTGATGAGAAGCTGTGATGAGATGTCAGGGTAGAGAAGGAACTAAAACTATCTTTTGAAAACTTCTTGGAATAAATTTTTCTGGGCACACTCATGCTTAACAGTATATTTTCTAGGCTCTTGAAATCTTTGCCTTTGTTATGGCGCAAAGAAAGAATGACAACCAAAAATTTTCATGTCAGTATCCCTTTAAGAACAGTTAGTTCCCTGCAGGGACACTGATGGCAGAGAGTCATACAAGCACTTGCTTTTTTTGACACAAAGACAAACTGTCCATAAGCTGATATACTTAAATATTGTGTTCCGTCAGTGAAATGCAGCATCAGTTGAAATCCGCAATGCTACCTAGCGAAAGACAATTTCTGTGAGATATGTTGTCCTGGAAACACCATCACCCACTTGTACACCTATTATGCTGTTGGGTGTGCCCGAAAAAAAAATTTTCAAATACACATTCGTGACAGGAACAGGAATTTGGTGAGCTTAATACTGCTTTTAAAGATTGCAGAATAAAAATATACTGTCTCATTTAAAATTTGTAGCCAGACATAGGCTAGTGGAAAGGAAAAAGAACTTGGAGGATGCTTGAGCTTTGCCTTCAAGAATAAAACCTCGATAATGTGACCGGTCCTCGTACCCATCTCAACTGCTAGCCTGGCTTCGGTTCTCGGTGCATGCCTCAACTGTGCCATAAGGAAACAAACAACTGTGCATGTAGCAGTGGCCATTTCGAACTATCCTAGAATGCCTACTGTAAAGTACACTTGTTAAGTGCCTGCAACACCACAATTCTTCCTTTTGCAAATCAGTCCACTACGCGTCTGCAAAGGAACACACGAACCTATGCAGCTGCTCACTTTGTTGGTGCTTTTCCACCTGATGATGATTAAATATGTTTGAGCGCTTTGTAATGGGGGGGCCTTTAAGACATTCACTCGTTCTGCAACTCATGTTTTGACGCCTGGTGTGAACCTACAATTCTGCCAAGCAATATTACATGCGTTACGGAGGCTCCTTCCACTACATAACATTCATACAGTGTTTGTTTCCGAAGCAGTTTAAAGCAATAGCACAGTTCTGTGGTAGAACACCTGCTTGCCGCACAGATGGCCTGGGTTCAATTCTCACTCGGACCAAAGTTTTTATTATTTACTTTATTTCCATCTTTCTTGATTTTTTGGTCATTGACAAGATGATGATTTTTCACTTACAACAAACGATGCCGACATTGACGCTGACACTAGAACTTCCGTGAAATGAGCTCTATTAACACTATCGCTTTAAAAAGTAGTGCTTCAAGCTTACTTTTTTTCACATTGTGACCAGTAGCTTTCCGTCTTTCACTGAAAATCACACACACCAGTACAAAAGTTTGATAACAGGCTATTTATTTATTTTTTATTTATTTACAATGCCCCTAAGGGCCCTCGTGTGGCTATATTACATAGGAAGAGTTACACACACATACACAAAGGGAAAAAAGACAGCACTAGTGCTCGAAATACGACTAAAAATACCTACATCTAGTGCAAAAAATGTGAGACATCTAAAACATGAAATTAATGCATCTTCATAGCAGAAACATTAACCCTTTGCAGCATGTTGTGGGGCACTTCGCAACAGCACAAAACGGTTGCCATGGTTCGTTGTCGGGCATTGCTGGACATGCTCTTTCAGGGTTAATACTAGAGCTCTGCGAATAGCAAAATTTTGGGTGCGAAGCGAATTCGAATAATAAAGTTTGAGTGCGAATGGAATCAAATAGTTGTCGAATATTTCTGGAATATTTCTAGAATATTTTTCGAATACTTCGAAGTGAAAAAAATGCAGAAAAAAAGTTGGGAGAGGATTTCTAAGCACATTCTTATGAGACAGCAACATGACAGCGTTTCTTTTGGCTACGTTGGTGAAGCGCTGGCGGGGTGGTGTTTCATAGTTCTCTTATCAAGAATGAAGCAATGCAGAGGCAGAATTGCATTTATGTACATGATTTGATGCAAACAAAGTGTTGCCGACAACACTTTATGCGTGAAAGGCAAAGATGCTATTTCCTCAGCCTCTCCTCCTCTTTCAACTTCCGTGGAAGCCCAAATGATGTGACGGACAAGGGTGTGCTCCCATCGAGCCCGGAGTTACAAATCTGCCTCGTAGATGTCAATATTATTATAAGAACATCTGAAATTTTGGATGCTGAAAATCTTCGGCGTCCGATTTTTGGGCTTCCTGCCCAAATTTCAAGTAAAAAACAGCATTAATTGAGCCCCCCACCTCTGTCACATCTATCATCTCCATGTTGGAACCAACGTTTTCTTGAGTCAATAGATTTACAACCGTAGCAGAGTCTGAAAGGCAGCTTTGCCGCAATACGAGAGTGTGATGGGGTGAAGCAAATTGAAAATCTGAAGGAGCCACTGCCAATCTGACGTCGACTGTATTTGTTTTCGGGAAGTTCGAATAGAAAAAATTCCAGTGCGAATCGAATCAAATAGCAAACACTATTAGAAAAATATTCGAAATCTTGAATATTCGCACACCCCTAGTTAATACACGCATTCAACGCATTGTGCACCATCTCTAAAAGAGTAAAGTAAACTTCTTTAACTTGAGCTTTCCCTTCTTTAGTTTCAGACAGGAAAGAATGGAAGGTGGTTAAAGGTTTCGGACTGCAAAGGGTTAAATGTAACTAAAAAATGAAGTTTAGACATCAAGTATGGTTATTTCAAATTAACACACACACACACACACACACACACACACACAGGGAACACAATGATACATACGAGCAGTGAGCAGATGCAGTAATACATTAACAACACAATGATACATTTATATGTACATATCACAACAGGTAGTAGTACCTAATCTGCCAGATTGAACCGTTTTTTTGGAACAAGATGATAAGCTAGCCTCAGTTGCTATGTATGATGGCGGGTTATTCTGTTATGATGAGCCACAGTGGAACTACCCAGATGAAGATGAAAGGAAGGAGCACAAACAAGGATGTCCTTGTCTTGGTATTTGCACTGTGCTGCATCACGCATCATCAACTTGCCTAAATTTTCATCTTATTCCCATTAAATTATTGCTTCAGGTATTATAATTATCTTGCATACAGTGATGAGGAGCAGGTTATCATGGGAAGACTAATGGGGAGGTAAAAAGAAGCCAGTGTTTGTAGTGTGCGATCAAGCACAGCACTAGTACAATTCAACCAAATATTACTGTCAACATCTTATCCCGTCACAGAAAGTTGGTAGAAGAGGCACCGCAAGACCGTCTTCAAGAAGAACAGAACGCTGTTCTTAAAGGCCAATTGCAACGAAATTGGACTTGGCCAGAATTGGCTCAGAATGCGCAGTATATGTTGGGTAAGTAATGACAATGACAGTGAACTATCTTGTGATAGTGTATTTCATTTATAATTGGTGCTTTAAATGTCAGCTAGCAAAATGACGCGGAGCCCTAGCAGTGTGCCCATGCAAATCGGACACAAACAGAAATGACATAAATCGCAGTTCACCGCCGCTTGTGAGCCGAACTGCCTGCAGCCGTCTCCCATCCTTTTCTGTGTTACGCCCCTCTACGAGTCGCTAATTCAGAAGAATTTCAACTCTTTTGCAGAATGAAATGCAGGGCCGTAGGCTGCTGGAACACGTATGTTACGGCCATAGGCGTGCGCAGGATATACCTTCATGGGGGGGGCGAAGGTTCGTCGCAGTGCCCCTCCTGCTTATTATGCCAATGCATGGGGCTGACTTTGCGCCCCCCCCGTGTCGCAGCGCCCGCCCTCCCTATTATGTCAATGTATGGGCCTGAATTTGCGCCCCCCTCCTAGGTGACTAGGGGGGCGGCCGCCCCCTCTGCCCCCCCTCGTGTGCACGCCTATGGTTACTGGCCGGGACTTTTTCATGCTTTTCAAAAAAACGTAAAGCTCCAAAAGCTGTTGATTACCGCACTGTGGCAAAAGAAATGGGAGCTGTCGAAGAGTGGGGTAAAGATGACAACTTTATGTACGAGCAGTGTGTCTTTGCCAAAATACTGTTGAAACTGGAAAGAATGTTGAATCCTGACGCAGTGCCTTCAATATTCAGCTACAGCAAACCCAACAGCGGGAAGCCCAGACCAGCATTTGGAGAAGCGCCGGTGACAAGCGGTACTTATATTAGATAGCTTTAGTATAGCGTAAAATGCTTGCGTTCGCATGTTTTACACACCACAATATAGCGTAATGCTATTAGAAAGACATTTAGTGTAATATAAAACTGGTAAAATGATGCCCCGCAAAGTGCTATGCTAGCTGCACCATCTACGCGAGAGCAATCAAAGCTCCAAAAGCTGATTGGCTCGCTTCTAGTCCCGAGTAGTCAAAGCAGCAAAGTTCAACAAAAATGTAGTTGTGCTCGGTCCTGACGCTGTCAGTGGGTTCAGAGGAATTCAAGCATGCAAACTTATTTTAAGAAAACAAATTGTGCTACGTTAGGTTTCATGTAGACGTCTTGGGTGCAGTCTGACAAGTATCTATAGAAATGCATCGACGCTTTCGGCCCACATGGGTGTGTGCTAAACCGAGCATCGATATCCAAAACAATGCTGTCTTACCGCCTGTAGTCTATCAACGAAGCGAGAATACCTGAAGCGTAAACCAGCAGCATCAATTGTTGTGAGCCAGCAAGTTCTCCAAGACAGCGGGACAAGAAGATAAGTACAAAGCAGACAGCCGTTATTTGTACAGAAACGCTTCAACAAAACTTTACGAGCGTGTAGGTGCAAGTTTACATAGTTTGTTTTTCCGTTAGCATCGCAAAAGAAAACTCTGTGGCATGGCCACGAAGTGCACACTTTGGAGCACAGAGCAGACGATTCGTCTGCATCAGTTCGGTCAGTTGGGCTGCTGTCTGCGTCACTTCCGGTCAGCTGTAATGGCATCGTTTTATCTAGTTTCGGTATCAAAAAATTGCGTTGTTGGCAAGTCCTTATTTTTTTTTAGTTAACCATTTGCATTTCGAAGGTGAAATTTGACATGGTAGCATTCTCTCCAGTTAGAGTGCCTATAAATCGGCTTTTTGAGGTGTGCAAAATTTCGTTGCAGTTGCCCTTTAACTAACTACTTCCATGAGAACATGTGAATAACATGCTGCCTGTACAAGCACAGAAAATTCTTACTTGAGCGGCTCATCACATGATGGACGGTATCATCTGTCTGGAAGCCGCTCAGATGGCGCTTACGTGAGGCACTCCATGTGATGACACTAGCTTGGTCTTGGCCAGCAACACTGCTCGTGAAGTGGGCACTTGCTGTCTAGCTTCCCTTAAGAGTTCATGCACTGAAAGCCAACGTCTTTCACATCCACTTCTGGCGCAAAAAAGTTCCGATTGTGTCCACTGGCACTTTGTATGGCTTGACGCGAAATCCAGGTTGTACGTCCATGGACCAATCCGTCTGCATACCCTGGTTTACGCAAAGAGCAGGTCTGCACACCTGCAATGTCAGAGAAGCTTCAGTTAGGTGCGTACTGAAATTATTGCAAATCAGTTCGGCGGAATCCCACACAGTGGCGGGAGGGTCAAGACAGGTGAATTAAGAACCATCTGTTCATAGCACGAAACCTCAAGAAAATCTGTACGGATTTCTCAGAAAGGAAGCGTCTTAGTTGCCGAAAAATTCATCCTTGTCCAGGGATTGAACCTGGTCTGAACGCCTTTCCGGATCGATAGCTCTACCAATTCAGCTAACCAGGAAGCTACCCATAGGCAGCACGAGGGCAAATTTATCAACAAATCGAAGCACATGCAAACATTTTATTGCTTAAAAAGCATTCTACCAAATGCACTACCAGGTATGTCAGAATTCAATGCATGTTCACGAAGGCATGAAGGCCACTCAACAGACCTTTTTCCAAACTCACGAGACCCTCTAGCAACAGCCATCTGAAGAGCCCAGATCAAAGTGCACTGGCTTCATTATGTTCAAATTCATGGCTACCATTCATATATTCATTCAACTACATGGCGGTAGCCGTGTATTTGAATGGCTGTCGCAACAGACGCAAGCATCACAAAGCGTTTTCTGGCTGTTTTAGATCAGCAATGATACTGCAAGCTAATATCTTTCAATGCGTGGTAATTTTTTACAATTGTACTCAGAGGGTTGAAACACTGAGTTAGTCAACAGTTTCTTAGGTTGTTTATCAGTGAAAGCATGTTGCTGGAATGAGCATTTTTGTGTTTAAGATAGATTTTGGGTTTACCACAATTCTGTGCTTATATAATGTCGAAATTTCTCGTATTACAATCATGACCTCTTGATGTAGCACACAGCATCATTACTTGCCTACTTTCTCAAGTAAAACTGAAAAAAAAAAATTGGTCATCGTCGGTGCTTTGCAAACACCGCCAACCAGTTCCCTAGACTCCAATAGCAAAAAGCATATAGCAAAAAGCATATAGCAAAAAGCATATAGCAAATAGCATATAGCAAAAAAGAAAGAAAGGATGCCGGCGAACCTACACCTCAGAGGCGATACTTTAACCTCCATGCAAATGCAGAGATGTATGAAAAAAATGTCAAAATTCGCATCAAATCCGCACATTATAGTTCAAACCATTCAATATAGCACTTCTTATGGTCAACTAAATAAAAATATGGTCAACTGCTTCATTTGCAAAGGAAAAGGCTGTTCAATTACCTTTCTCTGCAATCATCGAGCCTTGTTTGAGGGCTATGCCTATTTTAGGGTCCGCTGTGGTGATGTAGCGGTTACAGGTGCTCAGCTGCTGAACCAAAGGTCGTGGGTTCAATCGCGGCTGCAGCGGTCGAATTTCGATGGAGGCGAAATGCTACAGGGTCGTGTACTGTGCACTGCCAATGCACGTTAAAGAACGCCAGATGGTCGAAGTTTCTGGAGCCCTATACTACAGCGTCCCTCACAATCATATTGTGGTTTTGGGACCTTAAACCCCAGATATTATATGCCTATTTTGGGATATGCATGGCAGTTAAGCATAGCCCTTGAGGTGTACGTTCGCCGGCATCCTTTCTTTCTTTTTTGCTATATGCTGAAAGCTGTAAAATCCTGATAAAATGCTTGGCAAAAGTTCAACAGTATTCGCACTAGCCTGTCCCGACAGATCACTGCAGAAGATAGGCAAACAGCTTGGAAAACAATTCAATTTTGCACATCACTTTCATGTAACTATAAACGTCTGCCGCTTGGCACACCTACTCCCCAAACTTCACCATCAAGGGAAGTCGTGGTGCTGCATGTTTGGGAAAAGGTCCATTGGTCAAAATGCAACGATGCAGGGCTGGCTTTGAAAATAGCAATCTGGTGGACGAAACTCCCAACTGATTGCACCCCACGAGCATGCAATCATTATTGATGTTTTCACAAATAGTGCGCTAATTCATAAAGCATTGACAGAAAAAAAAATTGGCGCTAGCATGAGCTAATTAAACGTTTGTTTGGCTATTTATAATTGGTGAATAACAAACTTTACTGGAGCAATGCTGAGAGCTTTCATGTATAGAACGGCATGAGACCTTCAGCTGGGCTCAACAGCTTCTGTGCTTTCTTTGCTTATTGAAATGCTATCACTCCAGCAAAAAAAAGGAAAAGGCATTTTGACATCTCTCAAAGTACTGCAAACAATCACAAACAATGTAATTGCAACAAGGTGCACACAGCATCGACCGAGTTCCACTAGGTAAGCTGTTCAGAGAATAGACCACGCTGCCCACCTTTTGACTCCTTTCTTTCCTTGGCCACCTCGTTAGTCTGCGTTGCCTCATGATGCATGCCACTGTAGTCATGGCTGAGGCAGTGGAATCCATTTATGGTGAGCTGCTGAAATTTTTAGAGAAAAAAAAAAGAAAACTTAATGTCTGCGCACAAAAGAGATAGACACTAGTAGCACAGTATGGCTGTCCATGTGTCCCTGCATGACTTTACAATGTTGGCTCCAGGTCAATCAATGCCAAGTATCACAACCACGCGCTCGGCAGTCTTCAACAGATTTTCTTAATTCAAGCTGGCAAAGCCGATCTCCCCCTTTGTCTGCCATTAGCACGGCAATGTCTTTAGCACATTTTTAAAAGTATGCACATTTTTGTGCGTCTCTTTCTCATTTCTGGTGTTGATTTTGCCGCTGATAAACCTCTCAGTGAGTCAAGAATCTCGAATTGCTGCGTGATATTTCGCTCAAGTCTTGAATCACTGTGCGCAGAAGTGTGGCAGCACGCCCCTACAGTGTACAGGTTCCAGGGCGGGGTGTGTAGACCTTCCCACACGCAGACTGATTGAAGTAACGTTGGCAAGACTGGCAACCTTCAGAGCACATATACGACGTAATAAAGAACATTCGGCCATCAACACTCTGGCCGAATGTGTAGAAGCAACTTGCCTTAAAATAGGCTGGGATAATAAAAATTTTAAAAAAATGAACTGGACCTCCTTGCTTTTTCTCAAATTTCTGACCATCCAGACAACTGTGCACACACTTAATCGCAATGACACCAATTTCCTACACATGTACACGTGTTGCCCTACGTCACACCTTAAAGCAAACATAACCAGACCATTTTCATCTTCATCCTGAATATGAATATGGCTCCTGTAGGGGAGCTGAAACGTTTTCGGTCTTGAACTTTTGTCGTCGGTGTCTATGCTTAACTGTTGTCAAGTTGCTATGGTCAAGGGGTGTCTGGATTCGTCCCCTGCAGCCTCCATGTATGTCTTCTGTGATCATCGTACCGTATTGGTGAAGTAGCACACTTTTACAAGGACGAAAGCAAAAAGAATGACACGACATTTGCAACTTCACCCATATGGTATGATGATCAATCACCGAATGTCGGTGCACTGATGCACACTGCAATTTCACCAGCGCAGTGTCAGATCCCACAACTGTAATTAATCAGCAAGACTCATAACAGAAACCAAATAGATTTGGGGGGTGCCGCCGGATCCTGTATTAGTATGGCTTCATTGACATTATCTGAGAAAGAGATACAGTTTTTAAGTGCTCAGCGAATTTGTAATGCGCAGGCCCCGTGCCATGTGCTTCAGTGTATATGTGTGATGCTCCCCTCGGTTTTTCGAATGAACGAGTTGAAAGTTGTGTTGTGTGCGTCACATCTCTCTGTCCGCATCTTCAACAAACACATCCACATCATTGTCATGAAGGGAAAAAGACATTGTAAAATCCTGAGCAAGCACCCCCCCCCCCCTACGGTGAAAGATAATCTGACAAGATTTGGAGGGGGGCCCTTGCTCGGTCATGGACCAAAATTTAAGATGGCGGCGGAACAGCCTCCAAGAAGAGGGCACACACGTGCCTCTAAAGAAATGCTTTAATGAATACACATGCATTTACTCTTTTTACTGAACTGGGGGGAATCTTTGCGTGAAATTTCATCTGTTATGACAAGGGGTTAAGGCGTTCTCCAAATGTTTCAACAATTTGTGACAACTCAGAATGCAAGGCCGAGGCACCGCACTGCAAAAGAACTAAGAAATTGTGCACATATCTCAAGACTCTTAGAACTTGGGGTTCCTAGGAACTGCTGCTGCAGAAGTCTGTAGTAAAGAACAGGTTGAGAAAAAAATGGCAGGGGGAGACGGTTGCTAGTTCGGTTATTGGTGCACATTTCAAATCTCCTGAAAAAAGGAGGGGGGGGTGCTTGCTTGGGTAAGGACACTTGCTTGGGATTTTACGGTACTTCAATTTAGCATACCCAAAACGGCACTGATACATCTGCATGAAACAGCACGATTGTCCAGCATTGAGGTATACTCACAGTTTTGCCGTCTTGCACATACTGAGTGCCACAGACATCTCCAAGATCACGTTCGGTAGTGCGAGGAATCGGTATGGCATCGCGACGGAGTCGACGAAACTTGTAGCCAGCTTGTATCTGAGCTTCGAGCCGGCCCTCAAAAGCGTCTTCAGAAAAGTGCAGTGAGCACACCCTGCGTCTTTTGACATTCAGAACTCCCAGCGCTTTCATCCACATCTTCTTCCTCTCGTCCTCCGCTGGAAACTTGTGGAATGATGCTGACTGACGGACAGTCTTGCCACTTGCATTTGGGCATCCCGGGACTGCACAACGCTGCAGTTGTTTGACAGCCTGCACAGGTAGTTAAGCATAGAAGCGCAGTTAAAGGGAAGGGTATTGCAACAACAATGCAATGAAGTGAGAAAAGCTGAAGCGCTGGTAATTTCTTTTCTTAAGTTTAAAGGGACACTCAAGGCAAATAACAATTTATGTCAGAGTGAAAGGTCAATGTCTGAGAACATCTAGAACGCAGTGATGTGATCGGCAGCAGCCAATTCGGCGCAGCTTCTGAAGCAGCTAAAGCCTCGTTCTGGAGCAGCAGATCAGTTTTTTGGAGCAGTCGCCTCCCACACATTTTGGATCACAACTTTTTAAGTAGCTAAGCGCGGGAGCAGTTTTACCACATTTAACAAATAAACATATGCACGCATACATGTATTGGTGTATATATAGTTTCCCAAAAGGTGGAATTAACTCACTGCCCTTTGTTTCCTGCGGACAGCCCTAAACTTCTATATATTCGTGACATATCATGCCACCCAATATTTCCTCCCGATACGCTACAGAGAGCAAGAGATTTACACGCATATTCTTTTTGTTGTAAAAGAAAAGAACTATATTGTGATGACGTCTGTGCTTGTCGGCACAACCTAGACGCTTGAGTTGTGTGGTGAAGTACATGCTGTCGCACTTTATAGGTAGACTCGTAAGGCTTTTGGTTCATTGGCGGTTATAACATGGAGGGTATAATAAATGATTGACAAATTGTGCTAAATTTGCAACGATGCGCTCAACGAAATTTTGTGATGATGAAAGGCTTGCATTGTATTTAGACATGTTCTCTAAATTGAACTTTTACGGAGTCGAGAAGCAGCACCGACACAACAAGATAACGCGCCACCGAGGTTTCCCAACATGCCAATGTAGCGGCTGAAATTGCTCATAAATGCTGGCCGTTATATATTAAAACTTGAGTGCCCTGTATGAAATCTTTTGGGGGTCAGCACAAATAGCACTACATCTTTTTCATAAAATAACCTAGCTAGAAATTCTAATTACAAAATGCAATGCTTACTGCATGTAATTTATGCAATCAATGATATAATAGACTACCATCTCACAAAAACTTGTGGTTGTACAAATTAAGATTTTTTTTCTGGCTCCATAGCATTGTCTTTTTACCTGACTTGATGATGTAATTTCATAGTATGGGTAGTTGGCACTCTTTGGTGCCAACTACCCCCCTCCCCCCTTTCTGGCCAGTGAACTCAATATGTAGATTTTATGGTTGAATTGAATCTAGGCATGTAATGGGGTGCTGAAATAAATCTTGCGCATGTGAACCAGCCATCTTGATTAAGACAAATATTTATACTGTGTGCCTGCCACAATGCGTGGCAAATTTAGCTTCCACCTCCCCCCTCCCTGGCGTCGCTGTTCGTGTCAGTACATCCAGCTCTCGTACAAGCTGCCAGCTTACATTATTTCGCGTGTCTCCATCTGTTAGCACTAGGCTAACGTTTACGGCAGGGCGCGTGCTTCGGTGCAGAGGTCAGCATTTACGAGACACTGTGTGCATGGTTTTGCAGCTGGGCAAAATGGTCGCAACGGGCGGCAAGTGCAACTTACTGCTCATCACCATTAGCCCAATCGAATAATATTCTGTTTAGAGTACTACGCAGCTGGTGGCCCTGGAAGACAGATTTCTTATAACTACACAGCGCTCGCCTGTCTGCTTCAATGGGCACTAAAATTACAACGGTAACTTATGTAATTCGAGCGCCTGCCATATTTTTTCTTCTCTCCGAAGAACTGCAAAAATGACATCTTGGCGCACGCTCGGCGCAAATTATGCTATTTCTGCTGAAATGTAGCAGGATGTAGTAGGTTTCACCTCTTGGCGCAGTTTGGCGCAATTGGCGCAGCAATCACATCGCTGGAAACGTCAATATTATCAACAGAAGTGCTCTGCTAATCGAGAAATTAAGGTAAACGCAAGACACGATATGCGCCACCAGAGGGACATTTTGGAATGAGCACGATGACGTCAAGAGTTCCGAGCCCCAATTAACCACTACGACTCAATCTTCTTATAAAAAATAACATTCCGTGCATCAAAAGACATAATAAAATGCTGCTTGCACGTTTCTCTTTGATTTGTGGAAAAAAAGAACTCTGCCTTACTATGGCGAATGGCGCGGGTGGTTCAAAAGTTCCGTTTTCACCACGTTTCTACGGTCACATCTCAGTGCTAGTTTCCGCTAGCGTAGTCACATTCTCGGGACTGTTTTTGTGAACCACCCCTCTCTTTGCCTCAAAGCCAAACGAGTCATCAGGTGCCTTCCGCACAACTCCTCGGAGAGGACAAACATTGGTTGGTGCTCCAGCAGCGCAAACAGAGGCCCACTGAACGGCGCCATCCAAAATACACACACACGCGTCCGTATGGATGGCACACGCACATGGATCGCATGCAGCTTCCTGACCCCACACAGCAGTGTCCGAGTATCAAGTGCTTCCATGGAACACGTCGCATTACAATGAAAGCAGGAGCTGCCACCAAAACAGGCAAAACAAAGTATTCTTGCGAGCATTTCTCGTGGGGGGCCCAATGTTGCCAGATAATGGACAGGTGCTAGCGTAGTGCTTGTGTCAAGAGTGGCGTTGGGGGGGTGCTGATGTCACGAGTCCTTCAGAGGCAGGTGGTTTGAATTGCGCTAACAATATGCGGCCCACTAAAGCGTGGTTGTCTTTCAAACTAAACATTTCCTTGGCTCGAAGCAAGCACTACAAGGTTTCTGGAATGGTATTTCAAAAGTCCATGCCGAGTTGTATTTTGCCTTAAGTGTCCCTTTAATGTGTATAGCATGTGCGAATCAAAGCTGCTCACAAGCATTTCCAAGTGCGAAGAGAAGCTTAGGCACAGACACATTAAAGTGAAATCCCGTAACAGCGAACCTCAGATTCACATTTGTTTTTGTTTTTTTTTTCAGATTAAAGAGGCTTGGCAACACTTCTGGAGCATGGTTGGAAAACGCTGCCGATTGATCCTCGAGGCTTCTGAGAAAATGTGAGCCAAACACTACAGCTCAGTACGCAGACTGGAATTAATGAACAATTTTCCAAGTTAGCTAGAAATCGCTAGCTCTTCTCTCGAGAAATGATGCCATAATCCAAAATGACTGTGTCATTAACATGTCCATAACACGAAGTCCACGGCCATTAGCTGATTCGAGCATGGTCAGCTGCATAGTTATAGCGGCTGCCATGGGATCCTGCGACATGCCTGTGTGGCACGCTGAAAGTAAGTCGCGCGTTCAAGGGGAAAAAAAAAAAAGAAAGTGCTCAAGGTCATGATGCCTGCAGACAGACGTAGCACTCGCTGGTACAAAAGAAGAGAGGAAGAATTCACAAATCCCTGTAACTCTGCTCGTACTTCACGGCCTGTAAAATGTTTTGCAGCATTTGATTCGCGAGGCAATGAACTCCTTTAGAGATGTAATTCAGTGATTACTTGGAAAAGTGTTGCAGGGCCCCTTTAAAAAATATCTCAAAAATCCCCTTTTGCTGCCCTTAGACACCAAAACCACCTATGATATTTTTATCATTATTTCATGTAAACCAGGGGTGCAACTGCCGAAATAGAGTTCGGAGCAATTTTTGGAGCAGCAAAATGTTACTTTTGGAGCACGAAAATCCAAATTTGGAGCAGGTTACGGGAAAAATACACCCATATTTTATCGCAAAACCCCGACTTTGCATCAGTAAACAAAGAAGGCTTACATTTAGAAAAGAAAACAAAAATATGCAAACCATTCAACATCCCCTAAATTTTGCGCATTCAACATGAGCACTGCTATTTCAATAAAAGCAGTACTTTGAACCACCCTACTGTGCAAACAATGACGAAGTCCACATTAGCATTTGCAGAGCTTGTAAAATCATTTGACAGACTCTGCCAATTTAAATGTGGATATGCCAAGCTGGTGACCTTGAAATTGGGAGATTGATAAAGCAGTAACAAGTGGGGGGTGGTGAAAAAAAGAACTGGTGTACGGTTTTGTTTGTTGTTTTTAGGGCTGTAGAAATGTCATACACTGCTCAAAATGATTGCCACAAATTTTGGGAAGTCAGCGATCATACTAGTACTAAGAATTATGCAGTGTATACATGCATGAGTAGAAGAATAGACTGTTGGGCGAGTTGGTATTCCATTTTCAAGAAAAATGCGTGAAAAACATGGACGAAGTGCTGTTTCTTTCTCTCTTCGTCCATGTTTTTTGCGCATTTTTCTTGAAAATGCATGAGTAATTGAGAAACAAAATGTGCTGTGTCCCGTGAATAGTGCTAACAATCCCTTCTAAATCTTAATACGCTTATCCGCAAACACACCGGTGTACTGCGGCGAAGGTGGCTTAAAGGGACACTAAAGGGAAATAATAAGTCGATGTTGATTGATGAAATAGCGGTCCAGAAACCTTGTAGTGCTACTTTCGTGCCAAGGAGATGCTTATTTTGAAATAAAATCACCTTTTAGTGGTCCGCATCGCGTTAGCGCACTTCGAATCACGCGCCTAAGCGGCGGAATCTCTGATGTCACTGTTTCCGTGCCCAACGTTGCCCGCCTTTACTGCGCGGCCACCGACACTAGCAGCAGCAGAGCGAAAGTAGCGGGAGCCACAGGAACAACAACGGCCATTGAACAATACTCTGCTTGCTTGGTGCAACTGGGCTCCGCTAGATGGCGCCACCTATCCAGCCTAATCAAGCGAAAACACAATTTTTGAACCACTCGCGCCTTTCCCCATAGTAACGCCAGGCGGTTCCTTTTTCTATTAATCAAACAGAAACGGACAAGGAGCATTTTATTACGTGTTGTAATGCACGGGAGCTTCTTTTTTTGCTACACCTGGTTTGATTACCAGTGATTAATTGTAGCCGGTAGCTGTGATGTCATTGGGATTGTTTCCTAGATGTCCCACTCGTAGCGCATGTGGTGTCATACATTTGTCTTAATTTCTCGATTAGTAGAGCACTGCTGTTGATAATATTGACGTTTTAGACATTCCCAAACATTGATCTTTCACTCTGACACAAATTGTTATTTGCCTTTAGTGTCTTGCTAAGGTTAAGGCTTGGGCGTGTTGGTACATAGTGCAAAGAAGGGGAAAACAGCGCTAAAAACTTGACACACACGAAGGAAGACGGATGAAGACAGGCGCTGACTGCATCCATGGCAGTAAGTTAAGTCAGCGCAGGTCTTCGTCCGTCTTCCTTCGTGTGTGTCAAGTTTTTAGCGCTGTTTTCACCTTCTTTGCCTTTAGTCCCTTCTTTGCCTTTAGTGTCCCTTTAAAGGGGTACTGACACAAAAGCTTTGGCCTCGCGTTTTTTTGCTGCAATGCGTTGCTGGGGGGCCTGTTAGTCATAACACGGCACCTCGTTTGCTGCAGTGTGCAACAGATAATTAATTACAGGCGCCTCATTACCGACCAGTTTCAGTTTTGGTTTGAGAGCGCTCGGAAAACGACAAGCCGCCGGGTGCAACTATCACCACGTAGCATGCACAGCTCTCGACCATGTCAGCACACAGAACTGCGACACACTTCCGCACGGTCCGCATCAAGAAGTCCTTTCGAATAGGAAACAGGACAGCATTGTCGCCAAACACAAAACTTTCAACGCGTGCGCTGGCCGCGGCCATGGACTCGCGACCTGCCGCCAAGAAGTATAGACTGCTGGAACAAACACAGCAAAAGAAAAATGACGGCTATGACGTCATCACAACTTGTTGCAGCGTGGTCACGTGAGGGAAGTAGGGGGTCACCTAGGTCCCCTTTGCGAGTGTCAGTAGCGCGAGGGAGTCGATCGCTCACGCAAACTTCAAATTAATTTAAAATACCTTCCAAGCTGTATTCGCTGTTGATATTTTGCAGATGATATACACATGTTCACAGGAATCGAACCCGCAGGCTGTCTCGGCCACGAAATTTTGTGTCAGTAGCCCTTTAAGCAGCATTATGCACGGGATAGAACGAAGCCAAGAAATTTTGGAACCGCTACCCCCTACCCCCCTTTTCTTTCTATCCCATTTCTATCACATTGGGATTATGTAGAGGCCAAAACTTCCCGGCCCGCTTGCAAGGCGTTTTCGACCACAAAGTAGCCTAACAACAGTGGGCGTCCGTTGGTCTGGTGATGGCACCAGGTGTCTATCGGCGGGACGACGAAAGTTCACGCCAGAAAAATGTTTTATGTGCCGTTGATATGGCAACCGACATGTTCAGTGGCAACGCCGGCGTTCGCAGCATGTCGTTTGTTCGCCCGCGCAAAACGCAGTATATGCTTCCAGCTTTAGTTTCTAACATGCCATAGTCGTGTTTGCCGACTAGGAAATTCATATTTCCCGCGAAGTGTTGGTGGCTACGGCAATGCATTTTTGTCTAGAAGTTGCGTCATCCCGCCACTGGGTATCCGTGGCGGTGAGCTGACCGATGGCTGCGAGGGCTTGCTATTTCGTCTGGTCGATCGCATCTTGCGAGTGTCCTCACCTAAGAGTATATATCTTACACTGTGGTTTAGGGTTAGGGTCTGCGCCCCTCGATTGGTTTGGTTGCAGTGGCGTAAATTCAGAAAAATCCCAAGGGGGGGACACACATCTGCAATAGTGGCCATTTTGTTTTTGTACATATACATTATTTTCAATAAAATAAAATTAAAAAATCAAGCTCTGAAATGACATTTTAAAAAACACACATGTGCAACCAATAGCACGTATGTTGCATGGCGAAGTTTGTTTCTAAGCATAACTCGTAGGGTTCTAGCACATTTTTAGCTATCATTTGGATTTAACCATGAAATAAAGATGCTAGGTTTTTGTATGTTTGTTAACGCGCAAAGGATACAGTTTTCTTTAGCTTCAGCTACATTCGCCCATCATGTATACCTTTAGGAAATAGCTTTCCAAGATTCACCACTGAAATTTTTCTTGCAAAGCATTTTCTTGTTCACCGAGATTTTCTTAAAAAAATTACACCATCTCCCGCTAAAGGGAACCATGTGTAGATGTGAAGCAGCGGGCGCTAACGCTTACATTGGCGGTGGCGTTGACGCTGGTGCTCATCGCAGCGTTGCGCAGGAGAGAAAACTGGGGAGGCGCAAAGCACGCAGCGATGGAGCGGTGTTTCCTACTGGAACATGCCAATCGCTGCTAATGGGCAATGAGAGACAGAAGACTCCGACTGGACACAGAGACCCGCAGTCCGCTTTTAGTTAACGCGCACGCTGCGAATTTTTATTGTTCAACAACGCACAGGAGAAATCTCCCACCGGCACCACCTTGCAGGTCAAGATCCATTGCCATATATACGGGGTGGCCAGTGAACGGTTGTGCAGCACGAGCAGTCGGTTCTTACAACCAAGAAACTCGCTAGCAGACGCTGCCTGCGTCGGCGTCGCGGCGAGAGAGGGGGGGAGTGTAGGAGAGGAGAGAGAGGGGGGACGCGCATGCGCAGTGGGAGTGTGGATGCCGCGGGCAGGGATGCCTAGAGGAGAGAGGGGGGAGCGTAGGAGAGGAGAGAGAGGGGGGGACGCGCATGCGCAGTGGGAGTATGGACGCCGCGGGCAGGGATGCCTAGAGAGAGGGGGGGGAATGTAGGAGGGGAGAGAGGAGGGGAGGCGCATGCGCAGTGAGGGTGTGGTTGCCGCGGGGAGGGATGCCTAGAGGGGAAAAGAAGGTTTTTTATTTTTATTTGAAAGGTTTGCGCATGCGCAGTAAGGGTGGTCACGCCGCACACCACCACCACCACGGGATTAAGCTTCGCCATAAGATGCTTCACATCTAATAATAGAATCATTGTAGAGCAATTGCATTTAGACTTCATTTGAATGACTTCCAACCCCCCGGCCCCCCCCCCCCAGGATTTACTACCCTTAATGTCCACCGTATGCCGGTATGCAATCTCGGAGGCCTGCATTTGCACCTCTTTCTGGGGGGCAACATTTTCATGTTTGTGACACCAGATGTCGCTTGGTCCGCACCTGTCGTCGCGTTTTGGCCACCAAAAATCATGGCGCGTGTCTCCTCGAGGCCGGCGCGCATGCGCAGACTACCTACCCGGAAAAGGCCCATTTCGGCATTACCAGACGCAGAGCTACAAATTACTGTAAAAAAGTAGCAAACAAAACTTTCGCTGTCAGGGGTCCTTTAAACTGCAGGTGGCCAATGTGGCCTCCATTTCTCACTGACATTAGCGCAACTGAGAAAATTTTGAGGCTGGTCGGGCATTTTGGCGCAGCATGGCACAATTTCAGCAAATTTCATGGTTTTGGCTCAGCTCGGCGCAAAAATAGGGAATTGTATCAAATTGGCACAGCTGTTGCACCCCTAAACACACCCATCAAGTTCAGGATGCCTTCACGACAAACAATACCAAATGTTGCTGCGCTACACTCCATTTCATACATCAGGTGCAACGCTATGGAAGCTAGCGAGACTTCTTGCAGCACATGCGCTCGCACCGAGAAATAGTTCAATGATTTTGCTACCCTTAATGTGTGTTTTTCTTACTTTTTAGACTGAGTAATAAATTTAGATCCTTTGTGCCTGAGAAATAAACAAACCCCATAATTTATATAGTTGCCAGTAGGTTGTTCAGGGTCGCTGAGCGTCTCTTCGTGTCGTGGCCTCCGCGATTAGTTCTGTCAGCGCGCAGCAGGACCCCCCCCCCCGACCCCCCCCCCCCAGGATTTACGCCACTGTTTGGTTGATGATGCCTTAACCCTTTACTGCCGGGTGTCGCGAATTCGCGCCATACCGAAAAAGTATGAGCCAACAAGTCACGAAACGCGTACCGCCTTTAATGCCGGCGGTCAAGTACTCGCAGGGAATGTAGCTTTCAGAATAAAAAGATCTTGCGCCGTCTTGAGTAAGGTATTCTATGCTAGAACCAATTGTTTTGTAGCTGATGGCGGAGAGAGCGAAGCACGTGCAACAGCTCTCACTTCTTCGTTCTTTCTCGCCTGAGTTACGTAAGTTCAATGTTCAATAATTTTGTTTATTTGGTGTGTACACACCCAGGAGGTCGCACACAACATGTTACATAGCTTTGAAGTACATTTTTTGTTGCGAGGTCCTCGTTTCTGTGGCATATCGCGAATTCGCGACATACCTAAAAGTATGCATTAACGTTGCATTTTAGAAAATTTAACTGCAGAATAAATTAAAGGTTGCTATTTAAAGCTGGAAAATGAAAACTGTTTTTATTTTGTTCGGCGGTTTCATAATTCAGGCATTAAAGGGTTAAAGGACCCCTGACACCAAATTTGGGAACTCGAGATGCTGGTGTTGTTTGAGACTCCTGCATGCGGGGGGGCACTTCTGACCGATTATTAGGGACGAGCCTTGCCCGTAAGATATTTTAATTTGGTTTTAAAGTAAAGGTCAGTGCTCTCCCGAGTATTCAGGTGCAATCGACATTTTCTGTGGTTTGACGTAGACAGAGGCTCCCCTCGTGACGTTGCAGAGGTCAAGCAAGTATTGTCGATGTCAGAGAACATTTTTGGGGCGCGCACAATACCCCGACTGGCACCCGGCCAGGACTATTGTTCGTCACCCCTCTCGCTCTGTTGTCGGGCTGCTCTCAAGGTCTTCTTGGCTGCTTACGCCAGGAATGCTTTTCTTTTTTCTGAGGGGCACACGCTCAAAGCACCCACATCGTTTCATTCTTCACCGCACGCAGGTCCCCCTATTTGAAAACTGTGCGTTCAGCGTCACCAAAGCTTGAGCGCATGTAGTCTCAGGTGCTGCCCTACTGTGGGGCACTAGTTTCTTATGGTATTTAGGCGGGTGTTTTGAACTGAAGCAAAATCATTTTGAATTAATGATGCTAGCATTAATTAACGATGCGTTAGAGCATTTACGATTCAATGGGCCTTTTCCTAGTCAGAACAGCACCTTAAGCGGAGATCGCCGAAATCAAAACTGGTGGCCCTTGGACTCCGAAAATGTCCACCGTATGCCGGTAGGCAATCTCGGAGGCCTGAATTTGCACCTCTTTCTGGGGGGAAACATTTTCATGTTTGTGACACCAGATGTCGCTTGGTCCGCACCTGTTGTCGCGTTTTGGCCACCAAAAATCATGGCGCGTGCCTCCTCGAGGCCGGTGCGCATGCGCAGACTACCTACCCGGAAAAGGCCCATTTCGGCATTACCAGACGCAGAGCTACAAAATACTGTAAAAAAGTAGCAAACAAAACTTTCGCTGTCAGGGGTCCTTTAAACTGCAGGTGGCCAACGTGGCCTCCATTTCTCACTGACATTAGCGCAACTGAGAAAATTTTGAGGCTGGTCGGGCATTTTGGCGCACATGGCGCAATTTCAGCAAATTTCATGGTTTTGGCTCAGCTCGGCGCAAAAATAGGGAATTGTATCAAATTGGCGCAGCTGTTGCACCCCTAAACACACCCATCAAGTTCAGGATGCCTTCACGACAAACAATACCAAATGTTGCTGCGCTACACTCCATTTCATACATCAGGTGCAACGCTATGGAAGCTAGCGAGACTTCTTGCAGCACATGCGCTCGCACCGAGAAATAGTTCAATGATTTTGCTACCCTTAATGTGTGTTTTTCTTACTTTTTAGACTGAGTAATAAATTTAGATCCTTTGTGCCTGAGAAATAAACAAACCCCATAATTTATATAGTTGCCAGTAGGTTGTTCAGGGTCGCTGAGCGTCTCTTCTTCGTGTCGTGGCCTCCGCGATTAGTTCCGTCAGCGCGCAGCTGGAGCCCATCGCGGAGGCCAGCTTGAGACGAGTGGAGTTATACATTTTGCTGACCGAACTTTCTGCATAGCTTCCACAGCATTGCACCTGATGTATGAAACGGATTGTACAAGCTGCGGGCACACCACAGCATAAAAAAATAATCCCGTGCTACCCTCCATGCTTGTCCGGTATCCCCAGCAGCATCTGCTCGTGTCATCCACAAAAAGAGCCTGCTTGAGAGCTCACAGGCATGCATGCTTTCAGTTCGTTCTGCTTGCACGGCGAGGTGGAGCACTCGGCTAGGAAGAGAGACGAGCTGACGAATGGAGTGTAGCGAAGGAAAGAGCGAAACGAGTGAGGGCTGCACTTCGGTTCTCAAACGCTTACGTAACTCCATTATTACAGCACCAGCACCATTTCAAAAAATTCTTGTAGCTATGTGCTCGCTGTAGACTCGTGCACGACTGCAACACAAATAAATTTTGCCCTTCTGGCGAATGAGGTGCCCTTTATGAACACGTCCATAAAACGAATTTCGAACGTAAAAAATGATTGTCAGCGGTGCAAACAATGTCCCAGCTCCGCATGCGCTACTATTACCTACACGCGCTCATTTCTTTACTTCCTCGTGACCAGGCATCACACATCAAGACATGTGTTACACGCTGCACAGGCTATGCCAGAATGTATAAGAACCTTCATAACTGTTTAAAAAGTTTTTGTGTATTCAGGACATGGGTGTTTCGATGATGATGTACTATCATGATCATCAGAATGACTGCTTATTCCTCTGTGCACCTGCCCTTTCATATATGAATGAAGAATGGTGATTTTGAAGGTTCGTTTCTTTGTTTAACACATAGGCATGCGCACGAGGGGGCGGCCGCCCCCCCTGGTCACCTAAGACAGAGGGGCGCAAAGTCTGCCCCATACATTGACTTAATAGGGAGGGGGGGGCGCTGCGATGAACCTTCGCCCCCCTCTGCCCCCCCCTGAAGGGGAACTCTGCGCACGCCTATGGTTTTACATAACCTTAAAGGAGCAATGACATCAAATTTACGCATGTGGATTTTTTTGCATCCGCCAGTAGCTATCGACCCCCAAGCAACAATTCTCGACTCAAAATGCAGCGGAGGGACGAATAAGTACTAGCAATGTTGATTAATATATCCGGTATCGAACGTGATTCAAAACGGGAGGAAAGCCCGCCAAATTGTAGTGCTGGTAGCGCTACCTCGCGGCCCCGTCGGGGCCGCTCCCCAGCTTGCCGCAGCTGATCCCGCTGCCACACACACACACACACACACAAAAAAAAAAGGTGACGTCACGTCCAGCTGACATGCAGCCATGTCTTTGTCGTCAACATCGTCGTCCCCGCCGTCGTCGCGGCCAACATCGACAAGCGAGGATGACAACGACTTGGGATTGGGAATTAGAAGAAGCGGCAGGCTCGCAGTCCTGCGTTAAATGCAATGTATCAACCCCGGCCGTACTGCCGGAGCACAGGAACACCAACTACGCACCTCATGTCGTGGACGTTTGGCGAGTGAATCGCTGCTTTCAGCTGCAGTAGGGCACACGCATACGGTGGGAATAGCCCCGGCCTGGAGACTGGGCCTCGTATCAAATGAGAGACCCAACTGCTTCGCCAACACAGGATTCATCCTGTAGCAGCCCGCGTCAAAGTGAAGCGAGCAAATACGGCTGTTGATCACAGGCGTCCAGTCCCTCGGTCCAACGGCGCGCCGTACGAAGTCAACCCACTGGCTGCGTTGAGGTTCGAGGCTTGGAAATGCATGAAAGGACACGCACTTTCCGCTTTTTCCGCGCCTCGACGGGCAGGTTCGCACTACGCAGCGGCTCCCCGACATCTTGGCACGTATTGTGTCAATCCGAATGATTGCACTCGCGCTGTGGAGCACACGACAAATCAGCCGATGCGACACGATGAACCGCGCGCACGGATCAACACAGGAAGGAGAGACGGTGAGACCATCGCCGGGCGTCGGCACCACAACAAAAGCACTCAGACCGTCGACGTCATTGTTACTAGCGTATCGCTAGCGAACGTCACAGGTGTGCATGTAATCACAGCTCACACGTAGCACTAGTGTCGATGTCGCAGGGCACTCAGTTTTCCGTTGAGCTTTCATACGCTGTTTGCCCTCGCAGGGGTGCAACAGCCGAAATAGAATTTGGAGCAATTTTTGGAGCAGCAAAATTTTACTTTTGGAGCACTAAAATCCAAATTTGGAGCATGTTACGAGGAAAAAATACTCATTTTTTTATCACGAAAAGCCAAATTTGGAGCAGTATAAAAAAAGGCTTACATTTAAAAATAAGATGTAATAATAATAATAATAATAATAATTTTTATTTGCACAACAATGTGAGCCCTCCGGTGACGTGCGAGGCTAGACAGAAAGGAAAGACCCTTACGCGCGTGCGTCTGCTAGCCCGTCACCGGAAGGCAAAAAAAAAAGAAAAGAGAGAGGAGAAAACAAAAAAGAAAAAAAAAAGAGGGGGGGGAGGGGGAGGTCATTACGAGTCTCTCGACAAATGCCGACTGTACAAACCATTCAACATCACCTAAATCGCGCAGAGTGAACATGAGCACTGCTATTTCAATAAAAGTAGTATTTCGAACCATCCCACTGAACAAAAATGATAAAGTCCACATTAGCATTTGCCGCACCTGTGAAATCCTTCGACGGACCCTGCGAATTCAAATGTGGAATGGCTGGGAACCTTGAAATTCGCGAGATTCGTAAAACTATTCTAGGCACTATAGTAACTGAGGAGTAGGGGTGGCGAAAAAAAAAATAGTGGCGCACAGTTTCGTTAGTATTTTTTAGGGCTGCAAAAATGTCATATACTGCTCCAAATGATTGCCAATAACTTTTTTAGGCGTCAGCGACCAGTAATTGAACAAACAGTCACAGTTTCACCGCAAGGGTGAAGCAATGAATGCGATAGCAACAAATTGTAATGTTATACGAAGTGAGGCTGGCAGCTAAGTCTTTTGGATCCGATCTCACGCAACTCTAGAAAACGCTTGTTTAAGAGAATTCTCTTCGCGTTGAGAGCGCAGCAAGTAGAAGGGTACACCGGCCGCCCGCTGTCGGCTGCCGAGATGGGGAGATAACGCGCGCGCCAGCGACGACCGCGGTCGTAAAATCGGAGGTCGCTCGAGGGACCCCCCCCCCCCCCCTCGCGTCTTTTCACGCTCGCGAACGACGGGCGGGGCCGGTTGAACAGTTGGGGGGGATCTTATCGCATGCGCCTCGGAGCGACGGAGATGCCGGCTCGTTTGATCGCCGCTTCAGCCGAGTTCACAGCTCCCGCTCGCCCGCTATTACCCGCTGGTAGAACGTACGATGCGCAGGGGGTTCTTATCAATTTGGACTTCATACGCGACATGACGGCGACGGCAAAAAACCCGTCGAGACTGTCCATATAATTGCTATCGCAATAAAATGTGCTGTCCCGTGACTAGTGCTAACCGCCCCTTCCAAATCTTAATACGCTTTTCCGCAGGGCACCGGTGTACTGCGGCGAAGGTGGCTTAAGCAGCGTTCTGCAGTCTGCAACCTGCAACCTTCTGATAACATGCCCGATGCTCTACCATTCCCTCGTCCACTTTATCAGGTATTTGTGTGCATGGAAACCTGGGGGTGTTAGTCAGTGCCGCTAAGAACGATGCTGACTAACAACGGGAAGAATCAGTATCCAACACTGACGCGCAGAGTGCATAAGAAAGATGCGCACTTTCCCTGGCAGGTGCAGCAATGCCACCGAGGCAGTGGACAACAATGTGGACCACTTTGGAGAGTTCGTCATGCAACAGTTCAGCTGTACACGCCACGCAAAGATAATAGACTTCTTCAAATAAACATGCACTCATTCAGGAACACCTTTTTTTTTTTTTTCTGTGCTTGTTGGAGAACAACACATTAATGTATGTGTACCCGGGAAAGGTGCGCACTTAATTTTATTGCATTTATAAAATTTTAGTGCAAATTTTAAATTTTCTCACTGCAATAAATTTTTCTAAATAACAAATGATACTTAGCGGTCCTTTGGGACTCGTGGCATCAAGATTTGACTGTACTCATGTGCAAGCTGCTAAAATTATCCCAGCTAAAATTACAGTCTCATAGAACGTAAGGCTACATTTTTTACTAGTGTGTGACACTCTGCTGTCATACGTTTGTAGGAATGCACCAAAATAGCACCAGAGGTAAGATAAGAGGCACGCTTCCACTTAGCAGAATGAAAACTGCATCAGAGACATCTACAAGGAACCACACACTTGTTCAGCGCTGAGGTATACTCACAGTTTTGTCCTCCTGCCAAGTGCCACCATCTCCAGGTGCACGTTTGCCAGCACGAAGCGTTGGTACAGCTTCATGACGAAGCCACCTTAACTTGTAGCCAGCGTGTATTCGAGCTTCGCGACTGCCCTCAAAAGAGTCTTCACTGAAGTGCAGTGAGCACACTTTGCGGCCCCCATCATCTAGAACACCCAGCGCTTTCATCCACACCATCTTCCGGTCATTCTGAGCCGGAAAACAGTAGAATGATGCTGTTTGAGAGGCAGTGCTGCCACTTGCATTCGGGCATCCCGGGACAGCACAAAGCTTCCTTTGTCTGATAACTTGCAGAAGTTATTAAGCACAGAAGCGTGAGCAATGAGATGGGAATTGCAACAACAATGCAATGAAGTGAGAAAGTGGCAGCGCTCGGACCACCTTTATGTGCATAGCATGGGCAAATCGAGTCTGCACACTAGCGCTTAAAAGCGAGAAGAGAAGCTTTTGCATACATACATTACTCATGTGTGAACAGCTAACGTTATCTCAACTAAAAATGACAGTATCAGAGCCCGTCACGTGACAGTTTTCCCCCGTAAGTGAACACTCTGCCGTTTTTAGGGATGCACTCAAAATCACCAAAGGAAGGAAAAGAGGCACATTTCAATTCAGCAGATTCTAAATGGCACTGGAGACAAGTGCGTGCGACAGCGCCATTGTTGAGCACTGAGACATACTCACAACTTGGTCATCTTGCACATGCCAAGTACCACAGACGTCTTCAGGTGCACATTCGGTAGCGCAAGGCATTGGCACGGCATCGCAACGAAGTTGTCGTGTCTCGTGGCCAGCATGTACTACAGCTTCAAGCCGGACCTCAGAAGAGTCTTCATTGAAGTGCGAAGAGCACACCACCCCGCGGCATGTGTCGCTTGGAACTCCCAGCGCTTTCAACCATGTCTGCTTCAGCTCATTCTGAGCTGGAAAATCGTAGAACGATATCGACTGGGAGACAGAGTTGCCACTACCGTTTGGGCATCCAGGGACTGCGCAACAACGCCTTCTCTGTGTCACAGTCTGCACCAGTGGTTCAACCTAGAAGCACAAATAATGAGAAGGGCGTTACAATAACAATTAAATTAGGTGAGAAACAAGCAGTACTTGAAGCCCTGCTAGCTTCACAGGGTTTATGTGTATTGTAGGTATGTGCGAATGGTAAATTTTAGGTTCGAAACTAATTCGCAGCAAATGGTGAATTGATCGAATAATTTCGAATCAAGTAGCTTGAGTAGTATATGAAAGAAAGAAGTGGAAATTTAAAGGCTCGTTTTTCTTTGTTAGACGCAATATTAATGAGACCTAACCGACAATGACCCCAAGGAAAGTATAGGGGATGTTATTAGTAGTAATTGTAATGTAAATGTGAAGAAACAAAAGTGGACTAAAAGATTACTTGCCACAGGCAGGGACTGAACCTGCGGCTTTTGAATAATACGTCCGAAGCTCTACCAACTAAGCTACAGCGGCGGTCATCCCTTGGTCCACTTTATGGGGTATGTATGTGCATTTAAAACTGGGAGTGTTTGTTAGCGCCGCTAGTAGAGATGACGGCAAGTGTGGGGAGCTATCACGAGATTTCTATAGTAAACTATAACTGGGAGTACTCACGCATGTCATGTACATGTATGTTTACGTCAACAAGCGCGAATGCGCGCACCTGTCTTTGGCTTTTGCGCGGATAGTGTGTGGGCGAGAGATGTCAGTTCGGTTCATGCTGACAGCTGTGCATGATTCACTGCAATGCTTCATTGGGCTTTGGGCGCATAATAAAATGGGCAATGCACATATGGTTTGATCATGGTTACATAGTTGACAGGTCTTTTCATAAAAGCAGCAATACTCACTTGGCCGCAACAACAATTTCGCAGCACTCGTCACGGTGAGTGTGGCTTGCCAATTTTGCCAGAATTATTGCGGGACAGTGATTTATTTATCCCTGGTTTGCATTGCTCGCTCCACTCTCTAACTCCTATCACCGTATTGTTTCTTCTTCAGTGACTCCGCAGGTCTCTAGAATCAACCAAACCGCTGAACAGTAGTTCAGCCCATCACTATCACTGACAGGAGGGAGGGCAGTGCACGAGGCTGACCACGTTTGAATCTGCACTGTAAAAGAACAGCATGAGGACAAAACCACTTTCACCACTTTTGTGCCGGAATAAGCCTTGCTTCCCACGAGATTAAAATCATGATCAAGGGTTGAGAAGACGAGACCACGGCGTGTGTTTTACAGCGTAAGCTGTTAAGAGCTTAGCAGTAGGCTTGTGCGAATATTCGAATGCTTCGAATATTCGAACGAATATTGCAGTATTCGAATTCGCTTCGATTCGAATTTAAATAATTGAAAATTTCGAAGTATTCGAAACGAACGAATTGATGCATATTAGTCCGCATGAAACCCCCTGTAAAGTAGTTTCATTGCAGTGGAGGGGTGCTGAGCCGTGAAAGCACCTATCCAGGTGTATATTAGTTTGTATGTAAACCCCCCTGTAAAGGTGGTTTCACTGCAGTAAAGGGGTGCTAAGCCGTGAAAACACCTATTCAGGGGAAAATTCCACACTGCCGCGTAGCCCCCCCTTCAAGGTTAAATTAACATATTACCCTCACATCGATTCATCATATTTTAAAGCTTTCTAAGTATATCAAATTTTTGAAACGTAACATATTCAGCAGATTCTAAATGGCACTGGAGACAAGTGCGTGCGACAGCGCCATTGTTGAGCACTGAGACATACTCACAACTTGGTCATCTTGGCACATGCCAAGTACCACAGACGTCTTCAGGTGCACATTCGGTAGCGCAAGGCATTGGCACGGCATCGCAACGAAGTTGTCGTGTCTCGTGGCCAGCATGTACTACAGCTTCAAGCCGGACCTCAGAAGAGTCTTCATTGAAGTGCGAAGAGCACACCACCCCGCGGCATGTGTCGCTTGGAACTCCCAGCGCTTTCAACCATGTCTGCTTCAGCTCATTCTGAGCTGGAAAATCGTAGAACGATATCGACTGGGAGACAGAGTTGCCACTACCGTTTGGGCATCCAGGGACTGCGCAACAACGCCTTCTCTGTGTCACAGTCTGCACCAGTGGTTCAACCTAGAAGCACAAATAATGAGAAGGGCATTACAATAACAATTAAATGAGGTGAGGAAACAAGCAGTACTTGAAGCCCTGCTAGCTTCGCAGGGTTTACGTGTATTGTAGGTATGTGCGAATGGTAAATTTTAGGTTCGAAACTAATTCGCAGCAAATGGTGAATTGATCGAATAATTTCCAATCAAGTAGTTTGAGTAGTATATGAAAGAAAGAAGTGGAAATTTAAAGGCTCGTTATTGGCAGTGGGTAAACGCAGAGTGATTTTAAAGGGGACTCAAGCCTTCAGCAGTGAAATCGCGTAAAATATATACAGTAAAACCTGCCTATAACGAACCTCCATATAAGGAATTCCTCGATATTACGAAGTTTTTCTATACCCCGCCATTACTTCATAGAAGCACATGTATTTGTGACCTCTATGTGGCAGCGGGAAAAACCCTTGATATAACGAATTTTCGCCACCGACAAACAAAAAAATTTGCCCCGGATTTTGTCATTTCGGCACGAGCATGCATCTTCCGCAGTTGCCTCGCCGCCGATGAAGTGCAAAGCGGCGGCGGCCGCGCACGGCGCGCTCGGAGCCGCTGCTTCTGCGAGGCGGCCAGGCGGGGCGGGCCTGCGCCCCTCGAGCAGGCGTTGCCGCCGCTCTTGCCGTCGCGGGCGAATGCGCGCATGTGCCCTCCCCCCTCCCTTCATACCAAAAACAAAAAGAAAGAAAAGAAAACGACTTCAGCGTTGGCAGCGCTACTTTTTGATTGCTACAGAAGTCTCTGAACTGCACTTCGTTAAACGTGACACACACACACACACATACACACACACACACACGCACGCACGCACACGCGCACACACACACACACACACAAACAAACAAACACACACACACACAAAATCTTGCTTCGTGTCGGTACGTTTCAAGTTCGCGTCGCATATGTGGGGCCGCGCTGCATATGGAGAGCGCTTTTCCGAATGGTATTCCGTGGTATACGTGTCGTTCGCTCTTCGTTTTCGACGCCGTGCACGCGTGCATGGTTTCACTGCGCGGCGCACGCATGGAGTGGCCCCCGACGACGTTCAGCTTTGCTTTTTTTTTTTTTTTTAAAGGGACCGAAAACTGGCTAGAACGTGTGATTAGATCCTAGTAGAAATGACAAGACCATGAAATATAGTGACAGATTCCAGCATTCTTTTCGCGTTGTGACTAGGATTTATACTTTTAAATCGTGCTTAAAAGTGACAAAAACCATCATGTCGCGCAGCCTAGCGGAAGAGCCTTGAAGCTGGATTATGGAATATGGAGTCGATCACTTTACTGTACGTAGTCGCGTAGCCTGATGCTGTTATGGGCGCCAGTCCTCAAAATTAAAATATGTATATTATTATCCAGCCTCGCTCAATTCTGTGCTGCTTACGACGTAAAAGGAGTTGCACGGTGAGAAGCGGCGCTGCTGTCGCCGCCGCCAGTGGACCAAGTCGAGCCGCGGCGCATGCGCGCGGAGTGCACGCATGCGCAGTAAACCAGCGCGCTCGAACACGAACAGGCTCTCGCGCTCACTGTTTGCAGCATGTGAGTATACGACTGCATATTCGCTGCAGATAGAAAAATTTTGATTACAAATGTTTCGCGGCGTTTTCCACTTTACCATTCCGTGATTAGACTCACTGACCGGTAAGCTTTCTGTTGCGCTAAAAAAAGTAGGCACCATAAAAATTGGTTGTCGGTCCCTTTAAAGCAGACAACCGTGTAGTCACCGTTGAGATGTCAGATTAGGCGCTGGTGGAAACTGTCCGAGGCCGCAGTGACGACGGATCTTCGGAGGTCGACTCGTCACGCGCTTTGCAGCTAGACCGTAGCCTTCGCGATTAGCCGATTACCTTAGGGCAACACGATGGCGCGTTCAATGCAATGCAATGAATGCGAAAGCAACAAATTGTAATGTTATACGAAGTAAGGCTGGCAACCTAACGACAGGCTGGCAACCTGTCGTGCGCGCCGCTCCGTAGAAGATTCCTAGAGGAGAGGACGGGGGGGACCGTAGGAGAGGAGAAAGAGGAGGAGGGGATGTGCATGCGCTGTGGGGGTGAGGGACGCGGGAGCCGCTGCATAGAGTAGAGGGGATTCCTAGAGGAGAGAGGGGGGAGAGGATGCGCATGCGCTGTGGGGGATGTGGGACGCGGGCGCCGCTCCGTAGAGTAGAGGATTCCTAGAGTAGAGAAAGGGGGTGAGCGTAGGAGAGGATAGGGGATATCGCGCGTAACCCTACAAAACGCTGGCGTAAAAAAATACGGCCGCTCCAGGCAGAACTGCTCTTTTCACACAGTGTCTTCGCATTGAGAGCACAGCATGTGGAAAGGTATACGAGCTGTGCACTGATGCTTGCCGAGATAGCATGCGCGCCTGCGATCGCGACCGCGCCCTTAAAATCAAAGTTCACTGTTGCTGCTCGACGACCCCCCCCTACACCTCCGCGTCTTTTCATGCTCGTTCAAGACAGGCGGGGTGTTTCCTCTTTGCTTGAGCCTTTGACAGCAGGTCCAATACGCAGGGGGATGTTATCGCATGCGGCTTACGGGCGACAGAGAATGGCCGGCTCGTTTGATCTCTGCTTCAGCAGCACTCATCGCCCCGGCCCACTTGCGTGCTTTTACCCGCGGGTAAAAGTTAGATGCGCGGAGGCTTGATATTGGACTTTACACGGAACATCGCGGCGACGGCAAAAACCCGTTGAGAGTGTCTATATAACTGCTATCGCAATAATAACGCAGTTTTTTACTGCTAAATAAGTGTTTTGGGTGAGCACTGCATTCAGTTCCCCTTTTGTTTAATTTGTGCGTTTCCTTTTCGAATTTTCGTGCTGAAACTGCATATAACGAAAACCTGTTTGTAACAAATTTTTTCGGGAATTTGTCAATTTCGTTATATCTAGGTTTAACTGTATAACTGATAAAAATCATGAGAGTGCTGCAAGACATGCCGGAGTGAATCTGAATGTAGTAGCAATGAAAAAAAATCATGCCATATCCACAAAGTGAATGATGATGAGTGGGACGAAGCTCGATCGTTTTCATCCATGGCAGAAAGAGAATCTGTGGTCTGGAACGCGCTTATACTTCATGGTCGTCATCATTATCACGTGTAGTGGGTACAATCCACTATACTGGAACGCGCTTACACTTCATCGTTATCACGTGTAGTGGGTACATTCCACATACTGCGTCATCGTCATCTTTATCACGTGTAGTGGGTACATTCCACTATACTGGAACGCGCTTATACTTCATCGTTATCACGAGTAGTGGGTACATTCCACTATACTTCGTCATCGTCATCTTTATCACGTGTAGTGGGTACATTCCACTATACTGGAACGCGCTTATACTTCATCGTTATCACGTGTAGTGGGTACGTTCCACTATACTGCGTCATCATCATCTTTATCACGTGGTGGTTACATTCCACTACACGTGGCTACCTACCTACCTACTACTACTACGACGACTACAGAGGAGGGACAGACCCACACCCTAAGGAGCTTCGCCCCTAAAAAAAAAAGAAATTGCCAGGCTTGTGCAGAAGGCACAGTCACAGCAAAAGCTGGAAGAGCGGCCTTTCTAGGGCCTTTTTAAACACTCTTGCAGCAACTACCACAAGCACACTTGCATGGCACCCACTATGCCATGAATCATCATAATTTTTTTGTAGCAGGGGAGCGTCCACTATTCCATTATTCGTTATTCTTCGGAGAAGCGTGGTACCCGCTACACACTTATCAGGCATTATGTGCACTTTGTTGATGCAGTGGCTGACGATGATGAAAAATTATGACAGGCTTTTGTAATGGGTTGAAGCATTCAACGACCCACTCGTTACGCAATTCGCATTGTGCGACGCCTGGTTGTTACTTTACTGTTCTAAAACGCTTTGTTACATGTTAATGCGATTCCTTACCTGACATGAAAGCCAGCATAGGGTCAGTTTGCAAGAGTTTCAAGCACCGGCGTAGCTCAGTGGTAGAATACTGAGCTGCCACACAGATGGCCCGGGTTTGAGTCCCATTCTATCCTCGGTATTTTTTATTTCATCATCATCATTTATTTAAGTTTTTTTTCTTATTTCGCGCAATAATGGTTACGGACACCGGCGGCGGACAACTACAGTGCCAAAATCAGCCCTTGTTGTGACCTCATAACAGCTTTTGCTGTAATACACTAACAACACAAGGCAAATGTGGGCCCTACTGCCTCACAAGGACCCTTGTGAAGATAAGGCGGCAGTTTTCACCTGTATGTGACATTGGTGCCGTCATATGTTCACAGACATTTTTATTTATTTATTTATTTACAACATTATTATTGTAAATAATTAAATAAATAAATACGTCCGTAGACATGCACTCATGATCATCAAAGAAGGAGAAGGAGGCATATTACAATTTAGCAGACTCGCAACAGCACAGGACATACCAGCACGGGACAGTGCGATTGTCAAGCGTTGAGGTACACTCACAGTTACGTCGTCTTGCACCTGCAAAAGGCAATGGACATCTTCAGGCGCATGTTCGATAGTGCGGTACATTGGTACAGCGTCGTGACGGAGTCGACGGAACTTGTAGCCAGCTTGTATCTGAGCTTCGAGCCGGCCCTCAAAAGCGTCTTCAGTAAAGTGCAGTGAGCACACCCTGCGTCTTTTGCCACTCAGAACTCCCAGCGCTTTCATCCACATCTTCTTCCTCTCGTCCTCCGCTGGAAACTTGTGGAATGATGCTGACTGAAGGACAGTCTTGCCACTTGCATTTGGGCATCCCGAGACTGCACAATACTGCCTTTGCTTCATAGCCTGCAGAGGTGATTCAGCATATAAGCACAAATAAGAATAAGGGCATTACAACAACAATGCAATGAGGGGAGAAATTATAGCAGTGCTTGGACAGACATTACGAGAACAGCATGTTCACGTGTGTGCAGCATGCACAGACTGCTCACGAGTGTTTACCGGAGTGAAGAGAGGCATTTGCACAAGCACACTACTTGTGTGTGCACTATATAACCCAGAACAGCATTCCTAATCCAGATGCAAATACGCAGCTTACTATGTATTGGTTCGGAAAAATGTTATTAATTATGTATTGGTAATAACCTTTTTTAAACGAAAATGTCTGCTCGAGCTGATACAAAAAGTGGATGAAGAACCTAAGCCAGATAATAATCATATTTTTGCTGCAGTGCGGTGGTTATTTGCAACTCAGTTTTTAATTAATCACAGATGAACGAGTGGTCATGTCCTGTCCACCACAAGTGCTTCTGGTGAGTACCACTATGCAGTGATGCAAAACTAACATATTTAAAATTTTGATAACAGTGCTTTTGCCTACACTAAAGGCATCTCGAATCATCAAACTAAATTATCAGCTACTAAA
Organism: Rhipicephalus appendiculatus; assembly: GCA_030522465.1. Classification (NCBI taxonomy): domain Eukaryota; kingdom Metazoa; phylum Arthropoda; class Arachnida; order Ixodida; family Ixodidae; genus Rhipicephalus; species Rhipicephalus appendiculatus. Next base: position 72,080 of record JALIZH010000139.1, read on the forward strand.
GACTAATGGTTTGAAAGATGTTAGAGGGGTACCTTCAATCACTGTCAGATGTAGTGTTTTCCGAAATTGTTTTCTTTCAACAAGCTTTCCAGACAATGTCAGTTAATTGATGTTTATTGAGTTTTTCAGTTCCACCGCATTCATTAAATGGAGCACCTCTTCAAGAGATGCCGAACCATGTCATGTGGCAGATTGTATTCAAATGAAAGATATCCAACTAGGCAATCTGCAATATGCATTGTTGCTTTATTCTTCCTGGAGAAGTTGAGGTCTAATCATATGTTCTGCCTTTTGGATGCAATGTTGCACCCACGTGGATACCAATTTCCAAGCCATTTTATGAACTATGGGATTAATTTCATGATATATCGGTCCGCAGTCATGGAAGCAGCACCAGATTCAATTGACGGCCAAAGCGGACTTTCCGAGACTGCAGCTGACAGAACATAGGCACAAACACGGCAATTCCATGTTCTAAGTATAGTTGCCAAATGCAACGGAATGGAAGAGAACACCAGCTTTGTGTTAGGGTCTGTTCAATTTGCATGTGCTCCATGAAGTGCAATGCTGCTCTTCACAATTCGTTTGAGCAACATAACCGTGACGTATTTGTACGGCGCTGCTCCATTTCAAAAAGCATGGGGAAAGTGCAGGCCACTGTCATTGTCAGTGTTGATATTGTGCAACGAGGAATTTCTACATTCTCATGGCATAAGACAATGCTGCAAGAATCTTGACCGTAATTCTGTCGGCCATATGCATAGCAGTAAATGTTTCCCTATTAATTACAGCATCGCACGCATACAGGCAAACACGAAGACCTCACTCGGTGACAGCAAACACTATTCGCATTGCCTAGCTCCAATGCATCTCCGAGACCTTTGATGTAATGAGCCTCCAACACTGCAGGAGCACACGAAGACCACGCAAACAAAGTCACAATACTCTTTAGCTTGCCCAGATGTCAGATTTTCTCGAAGATTCCTTGCTGCGTGGAGCGACGGCAAACCAGAGATGTGCGCTCATCTGCCTTCCCACTACCGTATGCTCCCCGCTCCCTATGCAGTTATAGGCATCCGTCAATGCCGTTTTCGAGACGCGACAGTGGCACCAGACACACAGCCTAACGAGTAGAAGCAGCAAAATCAGGCCTGGCAATGCGTTTTTCGGGTGGGGGGGTGCAGGCGCTATCTGAGTCTTCGTTGGAGAGGTGCACAGAAGGGAGACGCTCGAGTGCGCTTATTTGTTCTGCAAACGTCTCATTTTCTTGGTGCCCCTGGCGGCCGATGCCGGCGTTACTGAGGCGGCAAATAAGATATGCGTGGCGCCCTCTGGTCATAGACGGGCGCAAGGGAAGAGGCCCGTGGCACCCGCCTCAGGCTTACGGGTTCCCCTATCTGAAGCTGTGTCATTGTTGGTTTCGCAGTTTCAAGCTAGTCATCAATCACATCTCCATGCTCCCCTGCCTATCGTAGTTGCACTCAGTACACACTGTCCTATCTGCGTTGGACGTTGGTGTGGAAGCTGGCGTCCTCAGTCAGTTGTACAACTGCCCGTAGAATTTTAAAAAATCACAGCATATCCACGGAGTGAATGATGATGAGTGGGCGAAGCTCCGGAGGTTCATCGGTAAACCGTGAATCCTCCGTAAATTTTGCGCAGTCGATCATCATGTAAATCCCGTTTCACGTATGATCACGCTTTTCGAGCCCTCCGATTCGCCGCCCGATAAAATCATCATGCAAACACATGAGGTACGGTGAAGAAAACTCTTATTGAGATTTCAAGTTACCCTTATATATTACGCACTTGTGGTCGGAGAAGTGCACAGCTAGGGGTTCGAGTACCGGTTTAAGGGGAATGTTAGCAAACACGATGTCTATGCACGACCCCCGCACGGTAGTAGGTGCAAGGTGGTCTAGGGAGATGCACCTGAGCGAGTATCTGATGGCCATGTGCTGAACGAGCCAATCGTTGGTGGAGCGCCTTCTCGCCACCGGGAAACTCATGGCGGAGCACGGCGATGGCGGCGGCCCGATTCTGCTCGTTCCTGATGCCAGAAACCGCGGTGAGGTTATCATCGAACCAAAGTCGATCACACATGTCGCAACTGTGGCCAATCGAATGAGCGAGAAATTCCCGCTCGAACCGCACGTCGGCTCCTTAATGTGAGACCGCTGGCGCCGCTTGGTCGCCGCTTCCCGCGCACGAGCACCATCAAGGTCTGCCAGGCGCCGCGCTCGCTTCGCCGCCGCCTCTCGGTGTGATATATGTGGCGCCATCTGTGATGTGTGCGCGCTGACTGTGGGCCTAGTTGTGTGTCGTAAAACCAGATGTCGTTGTGTACCGGCACACGGGCCGCTATTGTGCTTGCCAATGCCAAGATCAAGAAATGGTGCAGGAGGACGGGAAACCACTTTCTGGACTTGGCGAAGGTGGTGCTGTCGACTGGTTTTCAAAATGACGGCCTACACTATAATGAGGCGACAGCAAGGGAAGTAGGCCGAGTCATTGGCAGAGTGGCAGCGCCTTTTTTAGGCCTTACACACTACCATCAACGAAAAAAGACAACGAAAACCAAGACGCCAAGTCCCGGCAAAAGGCAATACAACAAGCCGTCCGTACCCCCCACCCTCTCAAAAGAGCTGGGAACAGACAGACCCTTGGTTGGCAAGCCAAGGAAAGCGTGGGCATGGGAGCAGGATGAATCCGGACCAGGGAGGTTTGTCTCAGCTCATCGAGGAGACCCTCGAGAAGGTGCTCTCCAAGAAATGGCCCACTTTGTAACTGATGTCCAGGGGTCCGACGGAGCTGTGCGACGTAGACCACGTAGTCCCAAGGCCCAACAACGGAGGCGCAGAACTGGTCATCAGAAACCAGGGACAATACCGGTTGCTTTTCTCAATTTACATGGTGGCCGCCGCCTTGTGAAATGGGAGGAGCTATATATGGAAATGGAGGACGAGGGCATTACGCTATATGGAGTGGCGGAGACGCATCTCTGGGACCTAGAGAGACCGCCAGTAAGCCCTCTCTGGAACTGGGCCGGCTGCAATTCGAGAAAGTACAGCCCGGGGGAAGTGGAGGTGAGGGGTTTTTGTGGCGAGAGGGCAGCACCTGGGCACCAATCGAGGACTCCTGTGTGGAACACATCTGGATGGTCGGCCACATACACGCAACGCCAGTATTAGCGTGTGTGGTCTACCTAAGTGTTGCTCCACAACATGCGGAGAACACGAACATCGTACGCTGCATCAAGCATGACATTGAACGCTGGGGTCACGGCCGTGAAGTGCTGATCCTGGGCGACTTTAATGGCCACCTCCAGGACCTCGACGGCTACACCGACCACAATGGGAGGCTCTTGTTAGAAATGACCCAGGGAACTTTCCCTCGAAATCACAAACCTTAGGGATGACTGCGAGGGCATGTATACGTGGTGCGCGCGAGGCCTGAGCTCATGCATCGACTATGCTCTCGTGTCGCGAAACCTCGAAAAGCCCTCCGTACTGTGCATATTGATGAGGAAGGCCGGCACAGTTTGGGTAGTGACCATAATCGCCTCAGGCTACAGTTTGCAGCATCCCCTTGGCGACAGCAGGTTAAGAAACGCGAGCCAGCTACGCGGTTTCTCCCCGACACGGCCTACGAGGAAGTAGCCAACGAATTTGAACTGTGTCCCGGACGTGAACAAGCCGAGACCTATGAGCAGTACATTGACCAGCTTCGCCAGATCATGCGCAAACACGAGAAGATTGTCAACGTGCGCCGAGGGTTTCGCAGAAAGAGCTGGTGGGATGGGGAGGTCCAAGCAGCACTAAAAGCTCGCCGAACCGCCAACCGACGTCACCGCCAGGCTGTAAAGAGGCCTCACAGTGAGGATGTCCAGGAGACATGGCAGGAGTGTCTGCGGCTAAAACGGGAGATGCAGGCTATCACACAAAGGAAGATAGCAGAAGCCAACCACAAGACACTCCACGCAATTAAGTCTGCAGGCAGAGGAGCGGCAGCCAAATTTTGGACATATGTCTCTCGGCTAGATGGCAAAGTAAAGCAGCCGGAAATTCGAACAGAATCTACAGGGGGACAAGGCCACGGATCTCCACCGAACCTTAACCGACCATATTCATGAGCTGTATGCGCGGCCACACCCCAGTACACGTACCGAGGCTATCCCCTCCCCGAATGACACGGAACCAACCAGCACAGGCCATCAGAAGTGGACAGTGGCAAAGAGCACCATTGACAGGGCTATCTCCAGGATAAGTGCCCGCACTGCTCGGGGCCTCGACGGTATTCCAGCAGGGCTTGTGAAACGCCTCGGTACTGGAGCACGTGCCCAACTGGCCGGATTCTTCAGTGAAATCCTGGCCGGTGCCTCAATACCGAGTGACTGGCTACGCGGCAAAGTAATCCTGCTCCCGAAAAGGGGGGGTGACCCCGGCCTCCTACGAGATTACCGTCCACTCACTATCACAAGTGTAGTGTATCGAGTGTTTGCACAGGTTCTCAAGGTCTGGATGACTACGTGGGCGGAAGAGGGCGGTCACCTTACAGAGTTACAGAATGGTTTTCGGCGTGACCGACGGCTGGAGGACAACCTTTTTGTGCTGACCCAGTGTATAGAGATCGCGCGGAAGGAGGACCGGGGACTGGTGGGCTGCTTCCTTGATGTGTCAAAGGCTTACGACAGTGTGCCTCATGAGCTATTACTACAACATCTGAAGGCACTTGGAATGCCACCCACATGGACTGGGATTCTCAGACGTCTGTATGGAGGCAGTACTGTCGTAGCCACCCTAAACAGCGCCTACTCGAGCGAGGTAAAGGTGGGCAAAGGTTTGAAACAGGGATGCCCTCTCTCGCCCTTACTCTATATGCTGTACACCGCCGGTGTAGAACGCAGCCTACTAGCCTCCGGAGTGGGCTTTGTGGTGGAGCGCATCAGCGATGGTATCAAAGAACAACAGACTTTGCCGGGACTGGTGTTCGCTGACGACATCGTGCTGCTGGCGGGAAACAGTGACGATCTGCAGACCCTCGTCACCATCTGTGCTGAAGCTATGGCACCGTTGGGACTGCAGTTCAACACCAAGAAATCGGCGGTAGTCAACTTCTCTGGCCCGGTGCTTCCCGGTTTGCTGGCTCTACCAGGTGGCGGACTGCTGCCGCAAGCACCAGAGTACCGTTACCTCAGAGTGAACTTTTGCACAGCTGGACTATACAGCAAACTACGAGAAGCACCTGAGACAGACATCCCAGAGGGCCGGCCATGTACTCCGTAGGAGGTGCCTGTGGGGGGTTCAACCGCCCCATTATGGTACGTGAACTGTGGAAGACGGTACATGTGCCGGCGCTGACTTTCGCCAATGCAGTCGTTTGCCCTGCGGCGCAGACCAGAGAGTGGCTCGAACGCAGTCAGCGTGCCGTAGGGAGACTGGCTCTGGGCTGCCACGGCAACGTGGCCAATGAGGCAGTACAGGGTGACCTGGGTTGGTCGTGTTTCGAAGCGCGGGAGGCTCGCAGCAAGCTGTCATACGAAGGCAGGTTACGCCTGATGCAGCCGCATCGCTGGACACGACGAGTTTTCGACTACGTGCACCGCAACTGCATCCGCACCAGATGGTCGAAAAGACTGCAGCATCTCAGCAGGAGGTACGGCTTCTACGTGAGCCCCGTGAAGGAGGACACCGGGCGGAAATGGGCCAAAGCAGTCAAGACTCAGGTGCGACTGAGCGAGACTGACACGTGGCGGCGAAACATGGAGCAGAAGGCTACACTGCGGACCTACAGGGAACACAAGCAAGAGATCTGTGTTGAGCCGCTCTTCGACAACAGTGTGGCCAGCATGTGCCGAGTCTGTGGGGTCGCCGAGGAGACAATCGAACACTTGGTTGTGAACTGCGGGGGCCTCACAACAGCGCCTACAGATGGCACCACGCTCCAGCAGGCGCTCGGCTTTTCACCAAGTGACGCGCCTAATGGAGACGGAGTGATTGCCACTAAGAGGCGACTCAACGAGTGGTGGACCAAGGTGCGCGCTCGTTGACGTGTCGAACATGTATATATAGACAGTGGTAGTTAGACGAGTGTCTGTAACTGCCGCAGTGTGTCTATTAGTTTTTCTTTTTTTTTCGTTTTTTTTTTATATATCTTCAAGGCCAGGGTGTCTCTTGATGCCCACCCGTTAAAAAGGGTATGGCCACAAATCCAATCCAACCAATCCAATCGTGATTGATCAACCAATCACGTGTGTACGCATGTCTCGAAGGTGCGGTGTGCAATAAACGCCCGCTAGCCGGCTCAGTCGTTGTTGGGCTTCCGCGGGTTGCGGACTCACGTTACTCACCCGTGTCATCGGGCCGTGCCGGCGCACGCCGCGTGCCGCGTCCAGTTCATCGGGCCCTTGCCGTCGTTCGGACGCCGCCCGCCGACACAACAACATGGCGACGAGGATGGGATTGTTCTCGGTTCTGGCCGCGACAATCAAGAACCGTGAGTTTACGTGCTTCCCGCTTTTTTCTGTCCTGACTGACGCGTCTGGTGTCCGCGAGGCCTAGCGCTCTTTATGTGCAGACTTTGGCAACATTTCGCCTAGACCTTCGCTCTTGCTCCGTTCTTCGACTTCTGTGCCTATCCCGTCAGCATGGCTCTGTTCGAACGCCTTCCTGTCTTCCCTCGAGTTGCCGGGGCCACCTCCGATTCCGTGGCCTAATTGGAAGAAAATGTTTCAGGCCCACCTCGAGGCGGCCGGCGGCAGCGACTGGCGGGACGCGCGACGGCATTGATCAGCCTGCTGGGACGGGAAGGACAACGAAGATATTTTGCTGCAGCAGAACAAGAAGCCCAAAACACTCCGAACAACGTGGCGTCGGTTACGCCGAGTAGCGAGGCGTCGGCGTCTGCGTCAGGTTCTTCGACTACGACCGTTTCGAAATTCAACACTCTCATCGAGCAACTCGACCGGCTTTTCGCCGCGTCCATCAACCTGCTAGTGGAACGTCACGAATTTACTAGTCGGCGTCAACTGCCTGGAGAAAACTTTTTGGAGTACGTGACGGTTCTGAAAGGAAAAGGCCGTGAGATGCAAGTTTGGGTTAACATACGCGGAACACGTCCGCGATCAAATTATTCACGGTACGTCTAACCCGCGGGTTAGAGAGAAACTGCTCGCTCAAGGCGAAGAGTTGTCATTAGAGAAGGCAAAAGAAATCGGTCGGACGCTAGAAGCGTTGTCCTTGGCTAGGCGTTTGCTCCGGGTCAACCTGAAAGCGTTCAAGCTGTTGGGCAAGGCGCCCAATAAGGCAGCGCGAAGATCAGTAATGGCCGAAGCAAACGGGGAAGCCGTGACGTCAGAACGTTTCCGGGAGGCCATGACATCACAGAAGTTCCGGAAAGAAGAAATGGCCACTTTCCGCCACAGTCATTGTCGGGGCTCCATACTGCAGCTACAAATGAAAAGTTTCAAGGCGTCTTACAGCCTCAAGTGTGTGATCGCTGCGGAAACAGACAGCATCACTCGGGTTTACGAAATTGTCCAGCCAGGAGTCGGCGCTGCAAAAGGTGTAACGCTTGGGGACATTTCGCAAAGGTGTGCCGCAAGACCGCCCCCAGTTCAGAGCGTGTCTTCGCGGGGAGCCGCCAACGTCGTACCGGAACATCAGGCCTCTACAAAAGTGGACTTAGCGTCAAGCTCGTCAGTGTCATCTTCAGGATCATCCTTCAGCGTACGTGCTCACAGTTGACGCCGCGTCCAGAAAAGACTTAGTCTTAGTCGTCCACGCTGTGGTCGATGGTGTCACCCTGCAACTACTAGTGGATACCGGAGCGTCTGTATCTTTGATGACTGTCGAAGACTTTCAGCAGCACTTCAGCAAACAGCACGTCCTGTCCAAAGCTGTCGTGGACCTGCGGAACTTCTCGAAACAGCGCATCGGAATTATCGGCTCTTTTCAAGTTCCAGTGACAGTATTGCAGCGGTCCTGCTCCATTGTTTTCTACGTCACCGCCAAAGGCACATCGCTCTTGGGGCTTGATGCCATCCAGCGACTAGGCATCCAGATCGACGGCGCGTCTTTGACGTGTCGACTGGCATCATGTGCAGTGCAGTGTCCCTCCAACGTGCCTCCGGGCTTCGAACATCTCTTCACCGACGAGTTGGGTCTCGTCCAAGGCTTCATCCATCGTATTCAACGGCGGCCAGGTGTGACTCCGGTTGCATCCAAGTTGCGACGACTGCCTCTAGCTCTTCGTGACCAGGTGTCTAACGAGCTGCGACGACTCGAGGACTGTGATGTCATCGAACGTGTTGACGCCTCGGAGTGGGTCTCGCCGCTCGTCGTCATCCGCAAGAAGAATGGGAGCATCCGGCTGTGTGTGGATCTCCGAGAACCCAATAAGGCAATTGTCATTGATGGGTATCCTTTGCCGCATGTTGAAGAGTTGTTACAAATGTTTCATGGAGCTGCGTATTTCTCCAAGCTAGACTTAGCGTCTGCTTATCATCAGCTGTTGTTGGAAGAGAGCAATAGGGACTTAACAACATTCATACCACATGATGGTTTGTTCAGGTTTAAGCGTGTGTGCTTTGGTCTGGCGTCCGCGCCTGCAGTATTTCAAAAATTATTGTCCCAGGTTCTAAAGAATTGCAAAAATGTAGTTTGCTATCTTGATGATATTCTTGTGTGGGGGAAGACTCAGTCTGAGCGCGACGCGAGCCTGATTGAAGTCTTGACTTGTATAGCAAACAGTGGCATGAATTTAAACGATAAATGTCTTTTTTCCGTCAAAGAGCTTAGCTTCTTGGGACACAGGATTTCAGCCGAGGGCATTTCACCTTTAGAAAGCAAAGTAAAGGCTATCGTGAATGCTCCAGCTCCTACAGACATTAAGTCATTGCAGTCATTTTTAGGTCTGGCAGGATATTATGCCAAGTTTATCGATCACTATGCAGATCTAGCCGAACCACTTCTTCTCATGCTCAGGCAGGGCCAAAAGTTTTGTTGGTCTGAGGATGCTCAATGCAGCTTCAATCAGTTGAAGACGCGTCTTGCTTGTTCGCCTGTTGTTAAGGTGTTTAATCCTGATCTACCTGTGGTAGTTACAACCTATGCATCCGACGTTGGAATTGGAGCGGTGTTACAGCAGCAGTATGGTTCTAAGCTTGAAACCGTAGCCTTCGCGTCGAGAACACTGTCAGATACTGAAAGGAAGTACTCTGTGAGTGAACGTGAAGCGCTTGCGTGCCTGTTCGCATGTGAAAAGTGGCACATCTACCTCTGGGGTAGGCGTTTCAACCTTAGAACTGACCACCAGGCTGTAGTTGCTTTGTTAGCCGCAGGCGATGCAGGTCGTCGACCTTTAAGGATTTCAAGGTGGTCAGCTAGACTCTTATACTACAATTTTAATGTAGAGTACCTATTGTAAGGGCTCGGAAAACGTGGTAGCCGATGCCTTGTCTAGACTACCGCTTCAGAATGGTCCAGAACTTAGTGAGGATGAGGAAATAGTATCATTAGTGACCTCAGTAGTCGATAAAGAAACTGTCCAGCTTGCAACGAGTTCAGATGTGACGTTGCAGAAAGTCTGTGAGTATGTATTCAAGGGGTGGCCATCCAAGAAACCGAATAATGAGTTAATGGCTTATTTTCATGTTAGGAATGATCTCTCTTTTGTAGACGGGTTACTTATGCGTGGTGACCGTGTAGTCATTCCGAATGTCCTTATACCTACTTTCCTTCAGTTAGCACATGAGAATCATCAAGGGATAGTACGCACTAAGCAACTTCTCCAAGAGATATATTGGTGGCCTCAAATGGATCGTTCTGTAGAAGAACATGTAAAGCCAGGTCTGTCAGTTGTCAGGTCTGTCAGTTGGCAGACAAGTCTGCCAAGCCTCGTGTAGCGCTGTTGCAGCCAGTTGAATGGCCTGAAGGCCCGTGGGAAAAATGGGGTATGGAAATGTCGGCCCATTAAATGTGTCTTTTCCGAGGTATCTCGTTGCATTAGTCGACTACTATTCCAAGTGGCCTGAGGTTCTTGGCACGAATTCAATAGCTACAGAGGATGTCCATTAAGCTGTTGGACTGGTCTTTTAGCCGAGAAGGGCTACCAGAGGTTTTAGTTGCCGACAATGGTCCACAGTTTGTGTAGCATCAGTTTCAGAATTACTTAAAGGAAAGGGGCATCCGCCACGTTTTCTCGTCAAATTATTATCCCCAGTCTAACGGTCAAATAGAACGCCTAAATAGGGTTCTTAAGGAACATTTGCAGGTAGCCAGACTGGAAGGGAAAGATGCTTCAAAAAGCATCACACAATTTTTGAGTTCATACAGAGTCACACCACATGCTGTGACAGGTCTTTCGCCAGCTTTTTTGCTGCATGGACGTCAACCTCGTTCTAAAATAGACATTAGCAACTTTAGGATCTGTCCTCAAGTATCGAACTTACAAGGTGGTTTGCCTCATGTCCGTGAGAGAGTCTCGGCAAAACAGCGAAAGAGTAAAGAATATTTTGATAAAAGGAAAGGTGCGCAGCAAAACCGCATAAAGATCGGAGACTTGGTCAAAATAAGGTTCCATAGGAAAGGATTTTTTAAGTATAGTAAGCCTCTTATAGTGCAGGCCCAGGTTGCGCCTTTCACTTTTGTACTGAGTGATGGAAAAACGTGGAACGCATCCAAGCTGACAGTAATCCCTAGGGATTCTTTTGAGAATGCGGCTCTTTCTACGACACCTGAAGATCTAATTTACTCTTACTCTAACCTAGACATTCGTGGCAGTCAGTCCCCTAGTTCACCTGCGCTGGTTGGCTCCGCCCCCAATCTTCAGACAGACTCTCGTTTGTCAGAGCTCTCTTTCAGTGAAAGGTCTGAATCAGTTGTTCCTCAGGGAACGTTGGGATGTCAGGAGGACCCTGTTGGGCAACCCTCGCGAAATGATCAAATAAATCTCAACCCCGGGGAGGGGGGAAAATGAAGGGGCAACTGGGTTTTCAAGTTCGGCCATGACGGGTCGCACGATAGATAGGGACTTTGAGGGGGCGACTGGGTTTTCAAAGTTGACCGAAAATGGTTGCAATTCAACAAGTTCATCCGCGACTTCTACGCGTCCGCGCCGTAAGACAAAGCGGCCAGAGTGGCTCAAAGACTTTGCTACTTAAGGGCGGACGTACAAATTCCTATAATGCCATGGCCAGTGGGCCCAGCCGCGACATCATAGAAATTGAGTGTTGTGTATGTTTATCGTTCACATGATTGGTGAATGATCCTGGTGCCCTTTGGTGCGACTTATGGGTGCGCGCGGACACATCATTCATCCCGCCGTTGGTGCGTGAGTAATTTGGATGTGTGGACACTCACTGGGACTGTGATGACTGTCTTCATCGACGGGGGGGGATGATGTGATATATGTGGCGCCATCTGTGATGTGTGCGTGCTGACTGTGTGCCTAGTTGTGTGTCGTAAAACCAGATGTCGTTGTGTACCGGCACACGTTAGAGTTACTGTATATGCTACCTTTAGGTAGCAGAGTTGCGCATCCGTTTTCCAAACGCCGCTAGCAACCATGCCCTGCGGAGAAGCTGATGCACAGGCCGCGGCCGCGCCGCCGAAAGCGGTTGCCGTCCACCTAGAATCTATCAAGTCACCGTCGTGCGCTCTGTACCTCGTTAGCTACGAACTGCTGCTTTTATTTGCTTTAGATTCATGTCCTTAAGCTTCGACAGCAAGGTATTTACGTCGATTCGGCCCCGCTTTCAAAAAACATACTGAAATAATCGATGCTGTAAGCTTAGCGAGTGGTGATGGGAGCTCCCGGAATCACGGAAGGCTTATATTACGTGTTTGTCAGTTGTTTTTTATCCTCCATAGCTGGCGCCACCTGACGTGGCGACAGCGGCGGCGCATGTTTTTCGGCACTACGATACGCCTCTGCGTTACCGGACAGACTAAAAAACACTTTTGTACTCCCATGGCACAGTACCGAAAGCAAGTGTTTCTTCCTTCATCGTCGGTCGTTGACACGCGAGGCACGTCGACTGCGATCGGCGCCACGCTTCGTCGATCGGCGACAGGCTTAAGCAAGTAGCCTGCAAAAACAGAAGGTCCGTTCGATTCGCCTGCACCACCTGAACCAGTTCACGAGGTGCTGCACCTTCCCATTCGTTTCAGCGGTTCAGCAATGGCGACCTCTGAACCACGTCATTCATTTCAAAAGGTGCAGGAGAGGTGCAGCGCTGGTTCACGATTTTCCTGCACCTCCTATGCTGACGGTGCCGGCTTGGTGCAATCGTGCGCGTGCGCACTAGCAGCTGAGCAGACGACGCAGCATTCAGGCGTAGGCGCCGTACCCACGTCTACTAACGCGGTGTGTTTTGCCAAGGTGTTTGCGACTCATAAACTGTCCACATGTGCGGTTTGCCACCTGTCAGTGTTAGGTAGACGGTGTAAACTAAGCGAACAAAAATAAGGCCTGCACCATATCGGCACCTCGTCATTCGTTTCTGGTGTCGCACTGTGCCTGCACCAATGAACTCGCGCTTCACAATTTCGGAACTTCTCGTGCACCGCCATGAACCGGTTCAGATTGGTGCAGGCGAATCGAACGGACCTAGAGTGCGGCTTCGCCGCATAGCTATGGTTGCTAGCCAGGCAAGATGGCGAACCTATGCGCAACTCTGCTCACGTAGGGAGCATATACAGTAACTCTAGCACACGTGATTGATCAAACAATCACGTGTGTACGCGTGTCTCGAAGGTGCGGTGTGCAATAAATGGCCGCTAGCCGGCTCAGTCGTTGTTGGGCTTCCGCGGGTTGCGGACTCACGTTACTCACCCGTGTCGTCGTGCCGTGCCGGCGCACGCCGCGTGCCGCGTCCAGTTCGTCGGGCCCTTGCCGTCGTTCGGACGCCGCCCGCCGACACAACACTCGGGCTCGCCTTTCGGGGTCCGCTGCTCGGAGTGCACGTTGCGCCGCGGCGTCATTGGCGCGCACCGTCTCGGGATCCGACAGGCGCCGCGCTCGCTTCGCCGCCGCTTCTCGGGCTCGCACCGCGGGATCCTGGCGACGAGCACGAGCCGCCGCGGCCCTCCGCGCCCGCCGCTCCGCTTCGTCCATGCCCCACCAACAATCCAACTCGTACGGCGACGATCCAGGAGACAGAGAGGCACTCGTTCCCCGCGCATCCAGGCACAGCCTGCGTAGCTGCCAATCGGATGGATGGATGGATAAGGCTGTACCCTTTAGATCGGGCGGCGGCTCACGCCACCTAGTCATAATACACAGTAAAGTGAAGTTTTAAAAGATTAAATTTCACTCGTGTCTTGATTTTAGCCACTAATCGGATAACCTCCTCCTGGTTATTTCTACCCGCTTAAAGTCTATTTTGCCTTCACTGTCCCTAAACCCCAATGCTTTGAAAAATTCTGTGCCATTATCTTGGACTATAGGGTGAAGCTCTTTACAGAACATTATCAAATGTTCAGCTGTTTCCTCCTCCACTCCACACGCACTACATAACATGTCTATGCCTTCGTATTTGGCTCGGTACGTCTTGGTCCGCAACACTCCCGTCCTGGCCTCAAACAGCAGAGAACTACCCCGAGTATTATCGTAGATCTTTTCTTTGGCAATTTCCTGCTTGAAGGTTCGGTAGGTCTCCAGTGATGATTTCGTAAGCATCCCCATTTTCCACATGCCCCTCTCCGTTTCCTTCACCCTCTTCTTAACCTATGCTTCCCTTTGGCTTGGTCTTCTGCTGTTGTCTAAATATTTGCTTGACAATTTTCGGGTTCGCTTCCTCCATTTCGTATCGACATTCTTCATGTACAAGTAGCTGAAAACCTTCCTAGCCCAACGCTCCTCTCCCATTTTTCTCAATCGCTCCTCAAATTCTATCTTGCTGCTAGCTTCCCTGACCTCGAATGATGTCCATCCCATGTCACCTTGTACCCCCTGATTTGGGGTATTCCCGTGTGCTCCCAAAGCAAGCCTACCTATGCTACGTTGCTTAATTTCCAATCTTGCTTGAACCTCTGATCTCATGCACAAGACCGCACTGCCGAACGTCAGAGCAGGAACCATGACCCCTTTCCAAATCCCTCTCACAACATCATACCTATTGTAATTCCAGAGTGCCCTATTTTTCATTACAGCTGCATTCCTGTTACCTTTAGTCATTACGTATCTTTCGTGTTCCCCTAGGTACTCAGCCCCATTGCTTATCCATACACCAAGATATTTGTATTTATCCACTATCTACAGCGTGACCTCTTGTATCTGATGCCACGGCCGGTCTGGAGGCGCGCGCTCGCTCCTTCCTTTACGGCCTGCGCATGGGGGGTTTTTGCTACCTATTGCCGCAGCTTGGTGGGGGCGCTCCGAGCCAAACCGTCGCCGGCAGCTGCGGAGGCTAGCGCGCGCAGGGAATCCCGGCTTTGAACTTGCCGTGGTCCTTCTTGAAGTCACTCCATAGTACCAATGCGATGGGAACATGGCGGCAAGCATATAGGATAACCCCGGTGATTTCCACTTTTCGGAAGGGGAGGCGCAAGCCGCTGCTCTGCCCGTTTATGTTGCTCGGGAAAGCATCGTCGTGATTATAAGAAAACTTTTTTTGTTTTGTTTTCTGTAGCGTTGAGAAATGAGTAGGAGTCTGAATATTGTATTTGAAGCGCATGTGCAATTGTGTGCCGCACTCAGAAGGCTTGGCCGCGTGATCACCGATCGGCAGAAAAAATTACGTATAACTTTTTTTTTTTGGTAGAAAAATGGTTTAGAAAACATTTATTTAAAATACACACGCCCCGGCCGTCGCGGCCCTTGAAAATAATAAAATTTGTACTTTTTTGTTGAAGGCATCATAATAAATAGATACTACAAAATGTTGAAACGTCAATGGGTACGGCCACTGTTTTCTGCGCTTATCTCTAAGTGAAAATCACAGGAGCAGGACTAATAATAATAATAATAATAATAATAATAATAATAATAATAATAATAATAATAATAATCTGTTCAAAATAGAAAAACACAAGCTAAAAATAACATGAAATAGCAGGTACTGATACAGTCTAAGACAGGCACTGAAGTATAGAAATAAGAAGGAAAAGAAGATGGGTTCGCAGGTAAACACATGAGAAGAATCTTAAGGTGAAATAATGCACGCCAGAGACAAAGAGGAAAAATAAAGCAGTGATGCACCCGCTTCTGTTGCTCGGGGAAGCATCAACGAGTTTATAACAAAGCCTGTATTTTTTTTCGTTTTTGTAACTCCGAAAAATGGGATGAATATTTTTGAACTGTAGCTTCTACGAATGCTACACTACAGAAAATATTGAGAAAATTCCCCAACTATTCGGCCGATCCCCTGCATTAACTATGAGCCACACAGAGGAAAACAACATGAGCAACCACACGAGTGAGTGGCTCGCCTTAAGGATCAGATTGCACGTATCATTGTAGAAACTGAGCAAAAGGACACAATCAGTTATATATGCATCAGCATGTCGTCCATACCATTGTGAACCAAGGAGTCAGGATTTACTGCTTTAAACAATGGCAATCTGTTCCTCGCGCATGTTTCTTTGTGACTCCACCTCATCTGCATTCACTGATGCGTTTGCGGCATAATGAGGTGACAATAATAATTGTTGAGGTTTGACTTGCCAAACTTACAATATGATTATGACGGACACTGTAGTGGAGGCTCCAGAAATTTCAACCACATGGGGTTCTTTATCGTGCACCTAAATCTGAGCCTCAAGCATTTTCGGAATTCATTGAATATGAGGTGGTCGAGCCTTTAAAAAATTCTGGTAGCCTTCCGTGTGCGTCTTCATTTGCCGAGAGCATGAATGCCGAGAAAGCCAGACTGTCCCCAAATGCACCTCTACTACTCTGACCGCTTCCTATAATCCGAAAAAATTAATTAGCATGAGAAAGTGGCCGGGAACAGCTGCTTTATAATACGAAGCGCATGCGGCGAAATGCACTTTGAAGGGTTGGCTCGCGACGTCCTCACGCGGAGCGCGCCGTCGTCACTGTATAGAAAGAACTCCATTGTACTCGCGGTGGCTGCTCAGGCCGTAAAAGGAGGGAGAGAGCGCGCGCCTCTAGACCGGCCGTGCTTATGCTCACTGCCTTTGTTGTCATTAAAAATCATGATTGCCGATTTTTCCTTGCTGAACTTCAAATCTAGCCTATCTCCCTCATTACCGCAGATGTCTATTAATCCCTGCAAATCTTCCTTGTTGTCGGCCAGTAATACTATATCATCTGCGTATATCAATGCTGGTAATGACTGTTCAATGTGTTTTCCTTGCTTGGCAAAAGAGAGGCTGAAGCCAAGTCCACTCCCCTCTAATTGGGCCTCTAATCCTTGTAGATACAGCATAAATAACAAAGGTGACAAGGGACACCCTTGTCTAAGGCCCCGTTGTATTTCTACAGGCTCGGATACCTGTTTTTCCCACTTTATAACTACCTTGTTACTTTTATAGATGTCCTTTAAGAGATTAGTTACTCCATCTTCCACATCTAGTTTGTCCAATATGCCCCACAAGTCCTCTTGAATCACACTATCGTAAGCTCCCTTGATATCTAGAAATGCCATCCACAGGGGCCTGTGTTCTTTTTCTGCTATCTCAATGCACTGCGTCAATGAGAACAGATTGTCCTCCAACCTCCTTTTTTTGCGGAACCCATTTTGTAGTTTCCCAAGCACCCCCCTCATCCTCTACCCATGCCTGTAGTCTTTCCTTTATAATCTGCATCACCAGCCTATAAACCAGTGATGTCACTGTTATGGGACGGTAGTTGTTTATGTCAGCTTTGTCCCCCCTTTCCTTTATAGATCATGCTCATCCTGCTTAGTTTCCACTCATCGGGAACTTCACCATCCATTATTGTTTTGCTCGCTGCCTCTCTTAATGTTTGCTTAGACTTTGGACCTAATTTCTTTATTAGCATAATTGGGATGCCGTCAGGGCCTGTTGATGTGCTATTAGGAACCCTCTTCTCTGCCCTTTCCCACTCTCGTTGTCCCAGAGGAGCCACTGCACTAATTGATCTATCCTCGCCCGTTAGGGTGTATGTGGTGCTGCCTTGTTTTTTAAATTTTTCTGCCATCATTGTTCTTATATATTCCATTGCCTCGTCCCCTTCTAGCCTAACACCTTGAGCTGTAGTTACAAATCTCTGTTCCATGCTTGTCTAATTACTCAGAGAGTTGAGATGGTTCCAAAACTTTGCAGCTGCCTTTCTATCCTTTTTGCTCACTTCTGCCATCCATTGAGCCCCCTTTCTTTTAATCTTTTCATTGATCAGATGGGATGCTTCCCTTCTACAGCTCAAAAAGTTATCCCATCTTCTTTCAACTTCATCTTCCGATTCACCCCTCTGCTTAGCATATCTGTGTTCCCTGGAGGCTTCCTGACGTTTTACTATGGCCCTCTTAACTTCCTCATCCCACCAGCTCTTGGGTTTGTGTCTCCTTTTCCCAGTCGATTTGACTCATACCTTAGCAAGCTCTAGCTCAAACAGTCTAGTTAGATTTGTGTACGTCCACACTGTTTTAGTATACTCGGTGATTACTTTCTCAATTTGTTTGGTTGCTATTTCTATTTGTCTTTCTGAATAAACGTTACCCTGTGGTTGCTCATCTTGCCTGCTTTTCATTTTCATTTCTCTTCCAAAACTCAGCTTGATATGTTTGTGATCACTACCTTAGGCTTCTGGATCCATAGACGTCAGACTCTGGAGTTTTGCAGACACGTAGCGCCACCTGTCAGAGCAGTTTTGGGTAGTGCAATGTCCGGCTCCCTTGCACAGTTTGCTGTGCAACCAGGTGCAACTAGCGAGTCCGAAACAACGATTAACCTAAATATTTGGTGTGTTGGCGCATTGAACACTCAGAAAGAGAGCTACGAATTTCTCTCCGCTAGGCGGACGCGCAACCGAACCGCCATGAAGTGCGTGCCAGAACGACGGCGAAAACAAGAGCAGACGCAACAGCTCCGCGCGCTGCGAAGGCCCCAGTCGACGCTACTGTTGCCTTGTGAATTGCCACGGACGTAAAGGACTTCAGCTTTACCGATTTCCGTAGCTGTCGCGCGAAGCAGAACGGCGAGAGCTCTGGATACGGGCCGTTGCGAACGTGTTGGGATAAGCGAATTACTCGCGTTCTCCACAGCCGGTCGCATTAGAAAGTCTGATAATGTGGGTCTCTTGTTATTGTTTTAAGCAGCCTTCACCGTGGTAACCTTGATTATGAAGCTCAGCAGAGCCTCAGACCGCGGTGCGCGCCGTGCAGCAGTTAAATGCAGACTGGTGAAGCGCGCGACAAACATCGCGCACTCCGCGACCACCCATAATCTTAACTGGTCGTCATCACACAGCATCGCGCACGTACGCATTGAAGGTTCAAAGTTCCGGCTTTAACTAGCAAATGCTAACACGTGCGTTATACAAGTAAATCGCGAAATGTTGCTCGTGATCACCTTCAGATTTTTCTTGCCCGTGGCTTCCGCTATCTCGGAGGCCACTGTTTTGCCTTCGGTGGTACCCCAAGAAAGTGGACGCGCACGTATCCCCATTTGCAGAATATACAAACGGAAAACAACCATCAACATTCGAGGATGCGTAATAAAACAGTCCAATGCACAGGAAGCGAGAGATGGAGGGTGAATGCAACTGCAAAGACGAAAATCACCGGGTCCATTCATGCCTGATAAAGCTAGCTTCGTACCACTGATCGTAAGAAGCATTGCTCATGTATGTACATCATCGCTTTGACGTTGTGTGCATACCCAAATTTAACGCATTTAGGTGTCACAGAACGCACGTCGGAGTGCTTGCCTCGAACTCGATGTCATGCGATGCTCGCTTGTACTTGCGAGTTGCAGCACGCCGAAATAAATGAAACATCTTTTTAACTGTACCCGCAGTTCGCTTTGATGAGCTTCCTACTTTTCTGGAGCGTGGGTGGATTGACGGAAGAAGCTTTCCAGGTTTTTTATTTTCAGGAAACCGCGCCTCAACACCAGCGAAAGAGGGGGGGGTTCTATGGTGGCCTATGCACATTCGCTTGCGGACGGCTCTCTTTGCACTACCCAGTTACGGCCAAGGCGGCGATGAGAGCGCTGGTGGCGGCGTTTTTCGCAGCGCCGCCTGGGCAGAGTCTGACGTCTATATTCATCTATGTTCATCACCCTTAGCCTATCATACATCCTAATCCTATGTGACATCAGTGCATTCGCTCTGTGGAACTCGTGCTGAACGGTTGTGTCGTCCGCGATCTCCTGGCGCCGGCGTAGCTCTCGCCGACCGGCCCCGTCGCCCGCGATCTCCTGGTGCCTCGTAGCTCTCGCCGATCGGTGCCCCGTCCTCGACCTCCATCGACCGTTTCTTGTTCTTGTTCACCTATCAGTGTGGCTCACACCCACTGTGGGGGGATTGGCCAAGAATTGAGTGGTCTTATAAACTGTCACGGAAGTTTAGAATTTTCCCAATCTTTTTCTCTCTTACTTCTCTTCTTCCTTCCTTCTTGTTGGGTGCTGCGCCTACGCCTTCCTTTCCGCTTTCTTTTTCTTCTTTTACCTATCTTTTTTCCCCCCACGTGCCCCTCCCCACAAGGCACTGCGCCGTGCTCCCTATAGGGCTGCAGAAATTAGGTGCCTTTTTCCATTCTTCCTTCTAACCACCTACACACACACACATCAGTGCGTAATCTATCGTCGACTGCAGCCTTCCTACCTCCCATGTTATCTGCCCTACTTCCCATGTTATCTGCCTGCGTTGCGACGTTTGCGTAAATACAAACTTCGAGCACTTCGAGCGCACATATGGGTCGTGGTGAAATCTCAGCTTAGTAAAACAACAGGTCCTTGTGCAGCATTCGCACCAAGCGTAGTGCGCTTCAGACTTACTTTTCAGCTGTAGAACTCGGAAACGGCTCTTTGTTATGCCGCGAATGACGATAATTTTAGCATAAAGAGGCTGTCGTTTTGAACCGGCTGCAATGTCAATTCAAATGTCTCTGTTTAGGTTTTATGTGTGCCGTGGGAAGGAATGCACGACACGATCGGAAATAAGCGCGACATACGATTGAAGCGCGACTAGTGGAGGTGGGGGGCAAATAATGAAAACCAAAAAAGCTCATTGAAATGATTTCTTTCGGTTTCTAAAGCTTATAATGAGATAGAATAAACTAGTAGTTTACTTTACAGTTCATCAGATGCTTGTACTTTTTTCATTCGATTGCCAGCCACGGAGCGGTGGGCATGGCGGTAGGTTCTCCGTGCAGTGCCTGCCCGCTACGCGAAGTCCGTTACCTTTTGCGCGATCTCTGTGTGAAACCAACGCCTGTGAAACATAGAGTTTAGTGAAGTGATGTTGTGTTACGTCGGTTCGTGTTGTGCGGCGGTGAAATGTGTTCCGTATGTTCCACGACAACGTCCTCTGCGAGCTCACCGCGTCCACGCTGTGCTGACCTACGCTATGGTGGCTACCTACGCTGCCGTACGGACCAACGCTGCGCGGCTGCTTGATCTTCGCCTGTCGTGACAGCGCCTCCGCTATTTTGGTCGTGAGCACATTCGCCATGCTCGGCAGAACCGTGCAAGTGCATTCATCTCGGGGAAATTAAAGCGCGGCGCTGGCCTTATTTATAAATCTTCAAGCAGCGTATCCGCTTGTACACCGGTGCTCGCACACATCTTGCAGAGAAGGCGTCTACGCTGGAAGTAGCGTTGATGTTGTGGTTCCGTCCGACTGCTGCAGCAAGTAAGTTTGAAGCCATTTATACCTGTTACGTTCTCTGCATGGTTATGCGGATCGTACTTTTGATCCGATTGTCTTCTGCCAATTGTGTGGAAGCAGTTACACATGGACAGCGGTGTCTAACGGGTACTTTAGATCGTGATCGGGCCTGCTCCGGATCTAATTTCTTCTCATGATTGGTGGCTTCATCACGTAAGCTGCAGAAGGGAGCCAATCACTGCTGAACAGTTTCATCGCGATCGTGCTTATTAGCGATCACCATGTGATGCTGGAATCGAAGTAAGCGTGTTCTTGCTCGGCGTCTTGATGAAGGGACAGACGCTACGCGTGTTTTGTGCACAAGTAATGGCTGGCCATCAGTTCAGAAGTGCGCAGCCGACGATCGAGTGATAAGCAGCGATTTCACGGAACCTTTTGCGAAATGTTGACGTAAATCAAAAGAATAACTAAGAAGGACACGTTGAAGTCCCGCGAGCAGTTTTAGGCTGCCTTCTCTTCCGACCTCCTTTCATGCGCAGCCGGCGTCTGCCGCTATGTGCTTCCTAATTTAGAAGATTTGCAGCGGACAATATGCGAACGCGACGCGCGTTTCTCCTCACTCTAGCCCCCCCCCCCCCCCTCATCGCGGCATTTGTGAGCGGGGGGACGCAACCCCGCGTTCTCACCAGGCGCTGGAAAAACTTTAGGAAGAACCTGGTTACCGAAAACGAGCGTTAAGGCTGTTTCACATGCTGCGATTGCAGCGAAAAAGACCGCTCCGTTCGCTCCAATCGCTGTGTTCGCAACCGCCGCTAATGGTGGTTTCGTTTCACATGGGCTGCGAATGGTCTGCGATTTTCGCTCTGCGACTAGCACGGCGAGAAACGTTTCTTGCTGCCTAGACACTGCACAAATTTTCAAACGTAATGTAAAGATCTGTGCATTATGATATTATTAAGTTTTCACGAACGGTAACGAAGAGCATGCGCATTTTGTCATTTAAGAACACTTTCCAGTCTAATTTAATTTTAAAGTGCGCAACAACGGCCATCACTAAAGCAAACACGTCGACGCAATTTCGACGGCGTGACCGGGCCGGTGCTATTTCGAAGGGTCCCGACTGAAAAATCGCTCTGCCGCTGCGAACAGAGCGAAAAATTTCCAACATGTTGGTCGCTCGCCGCTGACCGCTGCGGCGGGAGCGAACGGCCCTTTTTTTCGCTGCGAGCGAATTCGCAGCCTGAAAATCGCTACTTTTTGTGTCATGTGAAACGGCCTTTACCCAGTGAGATTCGTTGGTGGCGCTTCAATGGCTGTCGCTGTTATGGAACGAAGAGAAAAGGAAAATATCGAGGGACTTTACTTTTAAGACACAGCCTCTTGGGGCTTTGGAAGGCTCGAAAAAATAATGTAATGGCAACTCACTTTGTGGTTCTCTGGGCCAGTCATCAACCTACAGAGCAATCATCAAATCTTTCTCTGTATGCTTTACCGATCTGGGACACTCCACTACTTTCCAATTTCGCTTCGGGATTATTTATATTGTTTTTGGTGCAATGTTGACAAAACACAGGAACATCTTGCTACAGCGAAACAGCTTGTTCAAGTCAGCCACGGAGAAAAACATCTCTCTCTGAAACCTAGTGTTGCACTAGCCGGAGTCTGTTGAAGGGGCCCTGCAACACTTTTCCAAGTAGCCATGGCATGGATTCATTAACCCTTTGTGCGGCAGTGGGACACATACGTCCCACTTTTCGGTCTACAGAAAAAAATTTCTGCCACATCACCCCTTGCAATTAGCGCAACATTAACCCTTTGTGCGGCAGTGGGACACATACGTCCCACTTTTACGTCTACAGAAAAAAATTTCTCCCACGTCACGCTTTGCAATTAGCGCAACATTAAGTCACTCATATCTTACCTAAGTCTTCGTAATCTCAAAAAAAAATTTTTTACCACGCTTTCGAAGGGCGGATGTAGTGTTACAATAGCGTTGAATTTCGGCAATTTCTTTTTTGATCGCTTCTGAATTTTCCTCTTCTTGAGATACATACAACCTACCAATCTAAATGCCGGATAAATTCCTCTTTTTCTGGTTTTTGAGAGAGGCGATCTTAGCTTCCAGTCATCACGTGTTTTTGTAAATTTGCGAAATAACTTGACCGATAAATGGATCTGATCAATCCCCTGCAAAATTATGCCGCTAATCCCGTAGCGCAATTGCTGATATTAATGCGTGGAAATATTTTTCTTGACATCATATACCTCTTGAAATGTAGGCACATGTTCAGGGATAACCTCTGTACTCGACAATTTCGACAGCAAAAGCAAGGACAGCCAAATGGACGAAAAAAAGTAGCTGATGCATGCGGTGAAGTAAGCTTTACAGGAACATACCACAGCGCTTTGAAGGCTCAAGAGACGCCACTGCAGGCGGCGTTCTCCTGCTGAAATGAGGTCCGCACAACTTTTCTCTTCACAACTTTAGAAGTGATACTCTGTGCCACTTGCTTCGGCCGTTTCCTCCCAAAATTCCCCTTGATGCAATCGCGAGATGGTGCCTTCATGAGGCAGTGGGACAGTGTTTTCCCACTTTTTGAAAACACTCTCATGAGTCAGTGGGACATATATGTCCCACTTTTTTTTCAGTAATCTACTGGCTCGATTTTGATGAAATTTGTTTCATACTATTTCTTTCTAGTTCATATCAATAAAACACAGCCGGTTTTTATATCACCATGTCAAAAATATAGCACGACCTACAAAGGGTTAAGTCACTCATATCTTACCTAAGTCATCGTAATCTCGAAAAAAAATCTTTTACCACGCTTTCGAAGGGCGGATGTAGTGTTACAATAGCGTTGAATTTCGGTCAATTTTTTATGATCGCTTCTGAATTTTCCTCTTTTTGAGATACATAGAACCTACCAATAAAAATACCGGATAATATCCTCCTTTTCTGGTTTTTGAGAGAAACGATCTTAGCTTCCAGTCATCACGTGTTTTTGTAAATTTGCGAAATAACTTGACCAATAAATGCATCGGAACAATCCCCTTCAAAATTATCCCGCTAATCGCGCAGCGCAATTGCGGATATTAATGCGTGGAAATATTTTTCTCGATATTATATACCTCTTGAAATGTAGCCACATGTTCAGGGATAACATCTGTACTCGAAAATTTCAACAGCAAAAGCTAGCACAGCCAAATGGACAAAAAAAAAAGTGGTCGATGCGTGCGGTGAAGTAAGCTTTACAGGGACATACCACAGCGCTTTGAAGGCTCAAGAGACGCAACTGCAGGCGGCGTTCTCCTGCTCAAATGAGGTCCGCACAACTTTTCACTTCACAACTTTAGAAGTGATACTCTGTGCCACTTGCTTCGGCCGTTTCATCGCAAAATTCCCGTTGATGCATTCGCGAGATGGTGCCTTCATGAGGCAGCGGGACAGTGTTTTCCCACTTTTTGAAAACACTCTCCTGAGTCAGCGGGACATATATGTCCCACTTTTTTTCAGTAAACTACTGGCTTGTTTTTGATGAAATTTGTTTCATACTATTTCTTTCTAGTTCATATCACTAAAGCACAGCCGGTTTTCATATTACCATGACAAAAATATAGGACGACCGACAAAGGGTTAAAGGAGCCTATTGCTTTTCTTAGCACGGTGGTGCGCAAATAGACGAAAACACTCGGAAAGGAACACGAAACGCGGCGCAATGTTTCGTGTTCCTTTCGGAGTGTTTTCGACTATTTGCGCACCACCGTGCTAAGATGAGTTACCAACTCGCTCAGCAGTGCTTACTTCTGGAGCTTATTGCCTTACCAATTCACCACCGCAAAAAATTTTTAAAATCTATCTTACCAGTACTCACCCACGGAGCCGAAAGCTGGAGACTTACAAAGAGGGTTCAACTTAAATTGAGGACGATGTAGTGAGTGATGGAAAGGAAAAATGAAAGGTGTAGCCTTAAGAGACAGGAAGAGAGCAGAGTGGGTCAGGGAACAAACGGGGGTTAAGGATATCATAGTTGAAATCAAGAAGAAATGGACATGGGCTGGGCACGTAGCACGTAGGCAGGATAACCGCTGGTCATTAAGGATAACTGACTGGATTCCAAGAGAAGGCAAACGCGTGAGGGGGAGACAGAAAACTAGGTGGGCAGATGAGATCGAGAAGTTTGCAGGTCTAACATGGCAGCAGAAAGCACAGGACCGGGTTGATTGGCGGAACATGGGAAAGGCCTTTGCCCTGCAGTGGGCATAGTCAGGCTGCTGCTGCTGATGATGATTTATATATTTGAAGTCCTCAGTTACCCTAAATTGCATCACTGTCTGCTTGCCACAAATTCCAGTGCGACTTCCATATCCCACTCGTTCACCGTGTCTGAATATGCATATCAGTAGCAATGCATATCTTCATTGGCCAGGCCTTTTCATTCCTCTATGCTTACTAACTGAATTGATGAGCAGGGTGTTGGGGTACACGCCCACAAGCATAGGTGCCAGATGACTGTCTCCCACAACACTCATGTAACCAGGAATTTACATAATATATATGTACTGAAAATGTTGCACATGTCAGTGCTTTTTCATATTGAAAATTTATTGAAGTACACTGAAAAATATGGACATGAAGAAGTACACAGGACAGCGCTTACACTCACATCTGAAGTTTTATTAATCAGAAAAAGTATATAAAGCAGATACAAGATTCCTCGCGCATTCGGAACAGAGCAAGGCACAACAAAAAGACACTCGTGTCGGGATTACCACAAAAATTTTCTTCATTACATGTCATTTATTAGACATCACAAGCGCTATGTGTCTAGATACACATACTCCTTATCGTGCAGCACAATTATGGCTTGACTAACAGTCATGTCCTCTTTTCCAGATGTGGTATGATTCTACTATCTTGCGAGTCGGCTGGTCGTTATGTTGAAAAATGATTTCGGTTTCTTGAAACACAGGATAACATCCGCAGTTTTTACAGTGAGCAGCAAGACAAGTGTTGCTCGATGCCTTTATAGATGCGTCGTGTTCCCTAAGCCGATAATTCACACACCATCCAGACTGACCGACGTACACTTTAACCATATGAAAGACGAATCACATAAACCACTACGCATTTCACAAACTTGTTTTGGTGTTTCACGGAGCAAACTCTTGAATCTATGTGCTTACTAACGCACGGACACAAGCTTGCCAAGCTTGCCAGTTTGTTTTTTGCCGAACACTTCACATCTACACTCTACCTACTGCCAACATGTTTCAAGTGGCATGTGAACTTGTGCACATATGGAATGACAGCCATTTTCCCGCGGTTCTTTGACTCCCAACTGGCTCCCTGTTTTCTGCCCTTTATTTTTCTCTGGCTAGAATCGTGCACACTGAGGAAATTAACTGCGTGGGGTAACCTGACTTCTGGAATTTCTCCAACTGACTCTTGACACGATTTTTCCAATGCGGGCGGGAGACAACATTTGACTATTCCCCTCTTTACTAAGTTAAAATGCCTGGATGCGTAATTTAGCTCTGGAAATAGCACTTCTTGAATGGTAACACTAGCAAATGTGTTCCCTATCAAGGACCAACTGTAAATCCAAAAATTGCAACTCGTTATGGCAGCTCTGTAGTGAGATTAAGGCCCATGCTATTCTCCTTGAACACCTTTAAAACATTCACTATTTATTGAGAGGGATCTGTGTTATGTGTGAATACCAGGAAGTTATCTACATACCTGAAGATATGTTTAGGTATTCCAAAAATGTGCCGCTCAATTCCCCTGCCAAACTTGCTCAAATAAATTTCGCTAAGAACAGGCGCGACAGACGACCTCATCCAGATTCCAGATTGCTGGAAAAATAACTTATTTTCCCATGATACAAAAGTAGACTGCAAATAGAATGATAGTAACTCCAGGAATGCTGCTATGTTGACATGGGATTTCTCGCAAAATTTCATTTCATCATTTTCAATAGTTATGCATTCCATCGCAGTCACCATCAGTTTGTCGTGAGAGATGGAATACAACAAATCCTGAATGTCAATGCTGAAAGTGTAGCTATGACAAGGATTATATTCCAAAAACAAAAACCAAGCGTATTGCTGTAAATTTCTTAGGCGATAAGGATCATTCAAAGTGAGGCCTTCGAAGTTTTTCTGCAACTAACTGGACCCTACATTTTGCCCGGTATCCCTCTCCAAAACTATTGCCCTAATTGGAAAACCAGGCCTGTGTGTTTTGATTGAAAAGAACACCCCTCGTTTCCACAACCTGTGGGTGTATGCATGCAGCTGCGTGTACCTCTCATCCGTTTGTTCTCTCTGAGTGCTCAGGCGGAACCTGCTGATGAGCTGAAGCATCCACCAGTCTTCAGAATGGTGGTTAGGCAGGCTTGTTCGTACGTACACAAACAGCTCAGAAATGGGACACAGAAGAGTGGTCTCTCCTGCGTCCCATTTCTGTGCTGTTTGAAATAACCACCAGCCTGCTTTGCCGCCTTCTGTGACCACCGGCCGGACATGTGGGTGTGCACAAGTGGCTACTGGTTCCATTCGTCTGTCTCTTCTTCCCAAGTTCATCGTGAGGCCTTAGGTGGGGCTTGCTGACAGGTCACCAAGTTTGTCGTGAGGCGGGCCTTGCTAACAGGCCCAGGACAGCTACTGTACTGCTTGCCTGCCTCCTGTGTCTACAGCCCTGTACCATGTGTGGGTGCATGCAGTTAGTGCTTTTTCGTCCCATCTGTCCGTTCCTAACGGCAAGGCGGAAACCTACAGACAAGCGGCTAATTTGGCCATCAATTCTTGCAGTACCAGCTTGATTGGAAAATTAGAGGTTCTTATACGCTACTACACCTCGGCACAACCTCCCTTTGGGCTAACAGCTTGTAATTGTGCAGTGCTGTCACACCACAGCCCTGTCACACCACAGCCCTTTGCAATCCACAATACACCAATACATTGCTGCCTGCTGCTTACCGTTTGTGAATTCTAGCGTATGAATTCAAGCAAGCAAAGCATGCACATTAGCACCTTAAGCTGTTCACGAAGTATCAATTGAGGCCTGCATTCTGGGGTAGTGCATATACTTTAAACCACTTCCTTACCATTCCACGTGTTTCTGGCAAAAACGGCCAACGACAAGCTTTGGCCTGTCAATCGCATTGTTCTCTTTTCTCACACTGCCATGAATGAGCTGGCTATGTCTTGCCACTTGCTTCCGGTAGCTGTCGGCATATCCAGTTGGGCAGCAGTAGCAGGAGTGAGTTGATTTCCAAGGAAGAATCGAAGCATCTTGCCAGGAGATTAAAAAAAAA
Source organism: Rhipicephalus appendiculatus (assembly GCA_030522465.1). NCBI lineage: Eukaryota > Metazoa > Arthropoda > Arachnida > Ixodida > Ixodidae > Rhipicephalus > Rhipicephalus appendiculatus. Next base: position 100,159 of record JALIZH010000139.1, read on the forward strand.
ATGTGAAAAAAAAAATTGTTGATTATTGGATAGAATTTGGGATAGCAGCACAACACGGAAGAGTTCAGATGAGTGAAGTTCAGATCTTGGCCAATTAGCAAAAAGCGTTACCTTTATTAATAGTCTTGGGCACTGCTGCTTTTCAAGTACATTTCCGTATTAGTAGTTGCACGTCATGTTTCACATTAAAGTGCTCCTCACTATTGTAAACCATCTATATGTGTATACAACTGCTTTCATGACCAGCAGAGGGTTAAAGGGGCCCTCAACACTTTTTGAGCACGGTCAGAAAGCGCTGCTGATCGCTAGTTGAGGCTTCTGAGGACATGCGAGGTAAACATTATAGAGCAGCACATGTCCTGGAATTTACAATTAATTCTCAAAGTCATCTAGAAATCACTCACTCTTCTCTTGGCAAGATGCCATGATCTAAAATGTCCATGTCATAAACAAAAAATCCACGGCCATTGGCTGATCTGAGCATCCTTGTGCTGCATAGTTACTGTGGCCACTGCGATGTTCCCATGCACGTGCATGTGATTATGTTGAAAGTAAGCCGCACATTCAAAGAAGAAGAAAGTGCTCAAGGTGTCATGGCCTACACTGATGAACATATGTAGCTTCTTGCCTCCTTGTCATCACCCCCCCCCCTCCCCGTGTAGTTTTCAGCGCGCACTGGTATGAAAGGGCAAAGAAAGCGCTGAAAGCATGCGACAAATTCCTGTAACTCCGCTCGTAATTCATGAATTTTAAAAAATTTTTAGCGGCAGTCGATTCGTAAGGTAATGAACTCTTTTAATGAAGTCATTCAATAATTAAAGTGCTATAGGGCCCCTTTAATTGCTGTCTTGCAACAAAAAGTTTTCTCTTGTTGACTTTTGATTAAAACCAATCAGCACTTTTATATTGACTTCTGTTCATTGTCATATCTGTCACAGCTCACAAGATTCATGCATGAAAGTTTTAAAGAAAAGGTGAACGTGCTTTGTGTTGGACGGAAATTAGAGTTGTCATAGTTTGTGTATGAATGCGTGGTTCGCATTTGTTGCTTTGACTGGTCTACTAAATTTTGTGGATGTGGTTGTTCTTTTCAGTGTGGTGCAAGCTTACACAAAAAAGTTAGTGTCGAGTCGCACCAGAGATGGGTGAAATGATGTATGCTACTCAATAAGCAGTTGCGCATGATTGTTATCTGAATTGCTTCTCTTTATTTTCTTAAACACTTGGTGCGTTCTACATTCCTGTTTGGAATGCTATGTATTGATGGTAGTGAACATGCCATTTGCGATCTATCATTTCTGGGCATGTGGTGTTAAGAGCATGGAAACGCATGCAAGACAGATAATGATTATTGATGTGTGCATCTGTTTTTAGCCTACACTGTCGAATGAAAGTGCCTTTCTTGTCATTCTCAAATGTATAGCAGCCGCAGCACTTGTGACTTAGAATGCTGTTCTGTTTTTGTGAGTACTGGGAATAATATATTCTATTTCTTGTTTTCCAAGGTCAGCATCTACGTGACACATGTGATCAAGAGATCAAGCTTGCTGGGCTTCACTTCAAAAGAATGTCTTTCTACGGACAAAAATCTACGTGTAGATGAAGGCATGCGGGTTTGCAAGGACAAAGCATTCGCCCTCTGTTCAACAGTCTCAGTTAAAAAATATGGCAACCCAAGCACTGTCGAGTGTAAGCTTAAAATAAAACTGAGGAGCCATAGCACTCTGGGAAGGTGGATGACCAACAAAGCTGTTCGTTTGACCCATGGCACAGAGGTGACGCTTACCATATTTTCTGGTGTATAAGTCGCACCTTTGTATAAGACGCACCCCCCTACTTTTTACTACTTTCGTGGGAAAAAAAATGATATATAAGACGCACCTATTTTTGACACTGTCAACATGATAAAACACAACAACACACGTAAAGTGTGTTCATTGCGAAAAGCAAAGTCACGCACAGCGTTGAATATCTGTAAGCAGCAGTATATTAACGCTATGCAAAACGTAAATGGCGACCGGAAGCCAGCTGCAACTGCTGCAGGACTGGAGCGATGCCTCACGCGGAAACTGATGATAACGAAGTGGTGCTTTCGTTTCTGTAACTGGTATTGCAGGCGCTACAATGTTACAATGAGACGTTGTTGTGCCCTTCTTTATTTATTTATTGCCTCAGTTCCGTGGGTTTAATGATTCGTGTTAAGAACAAACAATTCGAACAATACAATAGTTTGCATGACGATGGTGGCTTTTATTGCGGCCGTAACTTTCGTGGTTGCCGCAGTGCTTAAATGGCAAGTAGCTGACATCTAAGACCACACCTGCTTCATCGTTTTAACAACATTAGATATTTTTTTACGAATGCTGTCGCGCTCAATTTATCGTACTCGCGAATGAAATATCGACATATTGGTCTCGCAGAATTGCATGACCTTTTGCATATATAAGACGCACCAGCAAAAATATTGAAAAAAAAATGCATCTTATACACCGGGAAATATGGTAGTTTCGAACCATGGCCAGTCACACATCCTGCAACTAAAACTTGAAATGTTTGTCCAGAAAGTAACTTTTGAATTTAGCGTAAGCTTGTCTAGAGTTTTCCTTTTGAACAGCACGCGTCTTTGTGCTGCGACATGAGTCGTCTTGTCTGGCTTGCCACGTGCTCTTGACATTTCATGCGCAGTCTTTATCGGTGTTTGCCACCTGTGCGTTCCTTTCCTTCATTTTTAGTGGACCAGTAGTGAGTAGTCGTGTTTGTCCAATTGCTGTGGCACATATGATAGGGGTTTTTGCACAAATACAGATGGATTGCCCTAGTCACAGTTTCACTGCAAAAAAAAAAAAAGCATAAATCAGTGCGCATGTCACCGGCAGGCCTTGTTTTGCTTTGTCGTCATCATTCTTCGGAAACAGCTCAGTTGCAACTTGCGCATGCTTGTGTTCATCAACATTTGCGCATTTAGTCAGGCTTGGGCTGCATAGTGGTTATCGTGATCTGTCAGTATCTGCTCGCGGGCATTTGGGTGTAGCTCTGTTTTGATGACTCCCCCCTTTGAAGCGTATAATCCAAGAAGCATTTA